>VXBC01000598.1:483800-608934 GCA_013399945.1 Ploceus nigricollis | reverse complement strand
CTGTCTGAGCGGGCCGGAGGCAGGAGAGCTGTGAGGTGCCAGCACGGGCCTCAGAGGAGGCCCGTTGTGTTCTTGTGTTGGAAAAAGTAATTTAAAATCTGTATTTGTTATTTCTGTATTATTTAGTGCAGGAACAGCTAGCCTGTGTTCCCATTTGATGGTCTACAGATATCATTCCCTGTCTTTAATCACCATTTGTTTTGTCTGTACAATGTCTGGGATAGGGAGACCAAAGCTGCAGGTTGTTGACTGTGCATGGTTTTGTTGGTCTAAAATAGTTTATACAAAGCATGAACAGATTCGTTGATTTTCTTAAATGTTCCACAAAACAAATATTTTTCCTGCCTTTGAGTATTAATATACTGTTTTCAGAAACCTCTGTTGCCCAGATGTTACTTTTAGCTGGTAACAATCACTTTGGAGCCCATCACTTTATGTATAACCAAGAAGTCTTTTTGTGTCGTTTATCATATTTGTGTTAGATGATTTCATTTACCATTTTATGGCAAGGCCTTTATGTAGTTTTGCTGTTGGCTCAGCTGTCCTGAATAACCTGGTATTGACCTTCTGTGCTCTCTCCTTGCTGGGAAATCCTGAGGGTCCTCTCAGGTCCCTCTGTGCCTCCAGCCATGAAACTGATCATTGCTTCCTCTCCTTTGCTTTAAGCAATTGTTTATCCATGCAAGAAAATTTCCTTATATCCCTAGCTGCTTAAGTAGCATTTATATAGCACTTATACACTGACAAACTTTGGAGTTTGTAATGTATTTTGACTGATTCCCAACGTGTTTGCAAAACCTCTTTAAAGTGTGATGATTGTTCCCTTTTATGCAGCTGAGTTGGTGAATTGCAAAAATGCCAGCCAGGAGTGAGATGCAGGTATGTGCTGATGGAGCAGGATATGAGTATTGATTGTTTTAATTACTAGTATTTAATTGTAAGGAAAGTCTTTAGTGTGGCAGTGCAGTGTGGTAGAAAGAAATTTTCTTTTGACATGGCTTAATGCAAAGTAGCTGGGTGGGTAGCAAGAGGAACTGGAAATTGCTACTGATGAAAATAAATCATATGTATACGGCAAAGGTTAATCAACTGAGGTGATACTTAAGATCAAAATGTTGAAATCCAGTTGTAATCGAAAGAAATTTAGAAAGAATAAAGGGGCAAAATGGATAAAGTAAATCAGAAGTGTAAAAATAGAAAATATACCAAGTAAGGGGCATTGATACAACAAACACTTCTGTAGGAATTTAGTTGTAATAGGAGGAAACAAAAACCAGTTAAAGCAAATAATTAAAATCTCAGTGCATAAGTATTTGCAAGATAAATGTATTAGATAGGGTGCTCTGTACTTAAGGTTTTACACTTAATTATTTTGTGATTCAGAATATTTGCCTCAAATGCAGCAGGTGATTGTGTAAAACTTGCATCAAATCTTTGTTAATTAGATGTGTTAAGCATACAGTGATATAGTTGCTTTGGTGTATTGCTTACAGCTTGAAAAGTTAATTGATGAAGCTACAGGAAAAAAGGATTTCCAATCCTTAGAACAATTTCTGGCCACAGAAGAATGTGAAAATGTCTCTCACAAATGCAGCAAACAGTTTGTCAACAAATTGGACAAGCTTCTGTGTTGGGTAATGTAATAATTGTATCAAAATCATCTACACCATCTTTGGAAGAGGGTGAAAAAGATTTTTTTCATTTTGCTTGATTGACACCAGCATTTGATTGAAGAACCCAAAATAAATTTTATGAATGAAATCTCCCCTTCAAGCTGCAGTTAAGATGGCTTTTGAGAACAAAAAAGGCATCTGTTAATTAAATACAGGTTCTTGTGGGACTTCACACTAAAGCTTATGTTGTACTTTTGATTTCAGGCACTTGACAAGCAGGAAGTCAAAAGCATTTCTACTTTACTAAATGCTGTTCAGAAATGTGGGAGAAAAATAAGCATAGCAGGAGAAGATGGGTTCCCAGCAATGATAAAACACGGTCTTGTTGGAAGGATAAGTAAAACCATAAAGCATCTGTGAATTTCTAAATAAATATATAAACATGAATAAAGTACATAAGCAATGCTTCAGTGCTGAGCAGCTCAGTGTTTGATTTGGTCCTTGACTGAGTCAGAATTAAGAAATTCCCATAAATTTGCAACAAAGATTGTTCATATTTAAATGTTCTTTGTCAAGTGACCCCTTATAAAGGGCTGCTGCTCTATCCTAGTGAGGGTTTTGCAAATCATGCAGTATATAATTAATTTAGCTGTGCTTACAGCAACTGAAACAAGATTATATATTTTCATGTACTTTGTTATATTGCTTTTGACTCAGGAATTAGAATTTCCTGGTGCCATTTAATTTTTATTTTATTAATTCCCACAGCAGTGATTTTGTACCTGCTCTTTCAACAGCTTTTAATGCTATTCTGATTTTTTGGTGTTATTTTAACCTGCATGTTCGATACATTAATCATTTGTAACTCTGCAAAAACTGAACAGACACCACTTCCTTTCTGCTTTCACCAGAGATTTCACTGGAGAAAATGAATGGCACTATCAGATGAGAGTTACTCAATTGCCTTCTCAATTGCTTAATAATAAAAAAATAAAAAATAAACAATATAATAGTAATAAACCTGCAAATAAGAAACTACTGTTCCCATTAAAACTAATGTAATTTATGAAACTGAGGTTGTTTTAGTAAGATAAATACCATTTAAAGTCATGTAGAACACGTTGTCTTTTTTTGTTTTGCAGTTACTTAAGCCTGTTGCTTTCTTCAGTGGTATGAAATACGTTACAAGGGCCCAAAATAATAAACAAAAATTAGTAATGAACAAAAGCAGGGAGATAACTTTATGCTTGTATTCACACCATCAAACAACACACTTCCATTCAGCCATTATCAATTTTCAGCTGCTTTGTCTGTGGTGGCAGGTGTCAAAGTAGAGCTCCAGTTTTTGTGTTAAAAAGTCCTTAAAATCACCTAATTTTGTTTGGCCCAAGTGAAAAATTTCAGTCTGGGGCTGACATCTGCTCAGCAGAGTGGGGAGGCTGTTGTTGTTTTAATCAGTGTAGAGTTTGTATAGTTTTACTGAAGTATAATACAAACCATTGTCCTATTCCAGGCTATTAAAATAGATTTACCTTTGTTTTCCCTTTACATGGTCAATTGGTTTGAAAAGTTAAAAGCAATTTTGGTCCTCAGAGGAAATGACAAGAATGAAATGCTTACAAGTCTGGCTGAAGATTTCTTCATCATGTTGCTGGTAAAAATACATTGATAATAAAATTTGTCAAAGTAATTGTTACTAGTTTAGCAATAAAAGGACCTTAAATATGTTTCTATTTAATATCTTCCTCAAGTTAACATTACCAATGACTTCTGAAATAGTTTATAAATCATTTGGGTTAAACACTTTGCTGTAGTCATACTACTTTCTGTTCATGGCTGGAATCATGAAATAAAGTGAAAAAAAACAGTAACAGTAAATGCTGAATGAACAAAAAAAATTTCATCTTGATCAAATTTCGATTATACTCATTATTGGGATGCTAATCCAGTTTATAAGATCTATGAGTTCTCTTCATAAAAATTGTTGTCATTGGTGAAATAATTTCAGTAAATTTAACTGAAATACAATTTTGGGAAAACACGCTTGTTAGTAGGGTCATCTCTTAGATTCTTTGTTAAGGATAAAATAATTTCAAAATCTTAAATGCTTTTTGATTACTTCCTTCGAGTCCATGTTGCATAATTTTTTTTTTATGCTGTAATATTTTCTTTATCAAAATTATTTGTTTTGGTTTTTTTATTGCAGGTTGTGTGTGATAGCAGACCTGAAGGTGAGCTTAAAAAGCAGAAATGAGAGTTTAAAATGTCTCTTTTAGGACACACAAAGGACCACTTTTCTCATTCCTGTGGCATCAGCTTTAGTTTGGGGTTTTTGTATGGAAATTTACAAGATTTCCTTGTAAATTGCTGTTGTCAGTAATAAAAAAGCACAATAAGTCTCAGAGATGGCAAATAACTGAGTTATTCGATAAAGAAGTTGCTTCTAAGGTTCTGTCACAGCTCAGCACAGCCCAGTTATCCTTCCTTATTGACCCTGTCCTTGTGATTGTCACCCTGCCCTTACCTTTCAGTGTGGCACTGGGGAGAAAGTCCCTACAGACTGTTTGGTGTCATGATCAAAGTGAAAGATTCATTTCCTTGGCCCTGGGGAGATAAATTCCAGCACCTGAGTTGTATCTCAGAGAGCTGAGTTATAGGATTGACCAATTCCATGTAAAAAAATAATCTCCTACCCACGGGAATTACACAGTGATGCACAGGAATAGAAATATGGTTACTATAAATTGAAGTAAGTATTCTGTTTTACATATCACTAATCTTTTACAAAAAGACAGACACACTGTATTTTATTTCTAAATGAAAATGAATCCTTTCCCAAGTGTTTATGAAGGGCACCCTAATACACTCATGACAACTCTTTGATTTATTTCTTTCCTGTTTGTTAGGTAAAATGCAAATACTGGAAAACTTTGTTCTGAGAACATGTTCCCTCATTACTGATGCAAGAATTAATATTTATGTTCAGCAAGAGGTAAACATCCTTCTTTCTAAGCAGAGTTTCCTGGTTAGTGTGTTAACAGACTTTGTGGAGACAGTTATTTAACTGTGCAGATGCTACAAAAAAGAGAATATTGCAGTGCTCTAGGATCAGAAGGATTGTATAATGTTTCTCTGGGAATGTTTGTTATTGTTTATATGTTGGGGTGTTTCAGATACTGACCTGTTGTGGTTGTGGGGCTTCTTGTTCGTTTGTTGGGGTTTTTTTAAGAGTAAATTCCAAAACAGTGATATTAAAGTTCTGGTGAGGAAGCTGTATGAAAGCATAGGAAGAAATGAGCTCTGCAAGTGCTAGAAATAGGATTAAGGTTGTTGATTGTAAATTCTTTAGTCACTTGCAGGAAATTTGCATTCCTTCCAGTATTCTCCAAATTTCTCCTGTTCGTTTTAGTAACCTCAGGTTGTCAGGGGATTTTCCCTCTAAAGAATGGAAAAGTTACAAAAAAGTGTTTTGTAAAGGCTACATCCCCAAAGGAAAGGCTTTTTAATGCTAATTTAAGGTACACTTTAGCTCAGCAATCAACTGCAGAGAGAATTCTAGCTTTGGAAGATTTTCTGTATTTAAACCTGCAAATAAGAAACAACTGTTGAACAACTACTGTTGCCATTGAAACTCATGTATTTTATTGAAATTGAGGTTGTTTTAGTAAGATAAATACCATTTAAAGTCATGTAGAACACGTTGTCTTTTTTTGTTTTGCAGTTACTTAAGCCTGTTGCTTTCTTCAGTGGTATGAAATACATTACAAGGGCTCAAAATACGAATAACTCAAAGTTTAATAAACTTACTTGATATTCCCTTTTTTCCACTTTTCTTAGGTAATAAAAAAACTGAATTTATTGCTTGACAAGATCCCTCGAGATGCCAGGAAAAAGATACTTTCTACAAAGGAGATGTTACTTGTCATGTAAATGATCTTCAGTATAATTTTTATATCATTCCATCATTTGCAGAGTTGGGAGGTGGTTTTTACTAAGCTGTTGTGCAGATTGGTCCCTGTTTAACTCAACTTCTGCACTTGCTGTGAATTCTCAGTGGTAGTGGCTGTGGACAGGTATTCTCATGGGTTATTCTCCATTAGAAGCCTGAATTTTCCTCTTTCCCAGTCTGAATCAGGCTTCTCCCCATCCCAGTTGTCATAAAACAATTAAACTCCTATTTGTAAGGATGTGCTTAAAGCACAGTGAATCAGTCACTGGAAGGTTGGGCTGTTCACACTGGAAATCATTTTACAGTGCTTCAGAAAAGCAAATACAATCAAAATAGTATCTGTCAGGTGATTCAGGTCCCCAAGCAGTGCTCCCAGAGGTGTTTGCCCCTTGGAAGTCCTACAGTTCCATGGAATCAGGGGTTTGTCTCATACATTGAAAGTTTATTATGAACCTTTCCTCTGGGCCTCGTGTTGCTGTCACATTGTGATGAAATGTTCCTTTGTTTGGCAGGAGTGAAATGGGGAGGACAATTTTGGATGCTGGAGGTGAGCATGGGAGTTAATTTAGTATTGAGCTTCTTAAAAATTAGCTGCAGACCCATTAAGGAACCAGAGAAGGAATTTGGAAGCTGCAGAATGTTATGGTTAGGGTTATCTGAAAAATATAAATACTGCATGAAAACAGTCTGTAACCTGGAATGTTTCTGTCTGTTCAGTGTATGGAAAACTCATTGAAGTTTTTGGTTTTCTAGAATAAACGTTTTCAAATAGGAAAAATTATAAACAAGCCAGTCTTTGAGGCTGTGAGCTATGGCCATGGGTAGTAGTACTGTAACTTCCCTCAGGGATCATTTTGGTATCCAGGAATTTCCCAGCTCAGAGAGATGAAAGTTGAAAACTTCCCTTTTGTTTAAACACCTGGTGTGGCTCTGACAGTCCTGGAAAGTTTGGTTGGTTTCATTTTGAAAAATATCTTGTTTAGCATCATTATTCTCATACTTCTTTTTTTAATTATCCTTTATGGGTTGCATGTTTGGATCTAATGGGATGTAGATTTGTTCAGCACTGCTTACCCCAGTTTCCTGATAATATTTTCCACCTCAGTAGTTATTTAAATCTGCTCCTGCTGTGAATTATGTTGTGCTGCAGACTATGACACACAAGTGGCCATCACGGAAGCTCTGTGCAGAATGGTGTCAGAGAAGCAAAGGAGAGTTCTGGCCTCCCAGTGGTTTCCCATGGAGTTTGTGTCCACTGCATTTAGAGAAATTAAAGATTCAGAGTTTGAGACAGTAAGTCACATGAGGAATATTTCTAGGGAGGGAAACTTCCATTTTACAATTCTTTAAGAAATTTCTATGTTTTAATAGGATTGCAGAAAATTTCTTAACCAGGTGAATGGCATGCTTGGAGACAAAAGAAGGTAAAACTGATTTTTTATGTTAATATGTTTTATTTTTTAGGATTTTATGCTGTGATTAAATTTCATGTTATCTCCTTGGGGTAAAAATTACTTTGGTTGCTGGGATCTCTAAGTCTCTAAAGTTTGTGAAAACACAATCTATTTGCTGTGTTCAGATCTGCAAAATTTATTTACAGCATTGTAGAATACTTGAAAAAATATCCTTTTCTTACAGGGTTTTTACATTCCCATGTTTATCAGCAGCTCTTGATAAGTATGAGGTAAGGTTTTCTGACTTCTAGTTAAGAAAAATAGAGATAAAAATAAGAAAATTCCTTTTTTTCAGAAGTATACAAATAGGCACAGACTGAAAGTTTGTCAGGGGTTCAGACCAACATGAGGCTTCTTAGCTGGTAGTAATCAGTGCTCTCTGCTCTTACTGTTTTATCTTATTCTTTTTGTTTTAGCTCCAGATACCATTGGATGAAAACCTGGATGAGTTTTGGATTGATTTCAACATTGGCAGCAGAAGTATTTCCTTCTATGTGGCAGCAGAGGATGCAGTAAGCTGAGTTTTGTCTCCCACTGGGTTGTCCTCAGGCAGCAAATCCACATTCCTTGGAGTGTGTTAGATTTTATTTCCCCATGTTCAACATGTTGAACTTAGGTGTGCATTCCAGTGTTGATGGGGCTAAAAACAATCCAGCTTTGTTGATATTTAGATCAAATAATTTCCCAGTAATGACTTTCTAATGCTGCTTGGGAATATTAACACATGCATAGTGAGCAATAGTGAAGCACAGTTCCTGTCACTCTGTGTAACAGAGGTTTAAAAAGTTGCAAATTTGTCGTCACTGAATGACTTTGATTACTGGATTTCTTTTAATTGTAATATAATACTTTTCTGTCTTTCAAAATGTCTTTTTCATATAAGGATCAGCAGTGGGAAACAGTCATTATACAAGAAGATGATGTCAACATGTACAGCCTGGAAGGTATTTGAACTCAAAAATGGGACCTTTTGTTTTATTCTGACTTGGATTTTCAATCTAATTTCAAATTGATTAATCTTAAAGTACTGACTTAATTCTAGCAAAGCAGAATTCTCACTTAAAATATTGTAGGAATTGTTTTTATCAGGGACAAAATTGCATTGCAGTCACATCTGCACTTTGGGCATGCTGATGTGACTTTAGGAAAATAATTTAATAATCACGTCTTAGAGTTTTTTCAATACAATGTATTGAAAAGTTGTCGTAAGACAATGACAGGTAACAATATTCCTTTTGAACTTGTTAGAACAGTAAATACCTGTAATTTGTCTGCAGCTATACTAAGTAACCTTCAAAGAAAATTCTGTGAAAAAATATGCAGAATAAGTATTTCTAAAATACCAAATTTTGAATTGTTTTACTAATAAAATTATTGTAGGTTAGAGGGAATTAAATAAAATATTAATCTTAGTACCTGTAGTGAAGAATGTCATGTGTTGATGAAGATTATATGAGTTGCTGTTAAATTGAAATGAAGCTGCTTTTCAAATTTTTTTTTTTTGTCCAGAAAAAGATTCAAAGAAATTATTAACAATAGATCTAAAAAGCCCAATGAGTGTGGGCACTCTTGAAGGAGAGAAATTTCTTTTATGTTTTGATTCTATCTTGGAAATCAAAGATGTGATCATAAAGATTTATGGATTTCATAAATGTAAGGTAAGATTTAAACACCTTTTTGAATCGTTTAAAATTGATTCAGACTCGATGTCTCATTGCCATTTAAATGTTCCATCTGTGATTATTGGTATCTCTCCATACCACCAAGAGTTTCTCATTAACATCTCTGCCACAGAACTGCATCATATGCTAAGCTTTGGGAAAGATGCTTCATAAGGACAAGAGGAAATGGCCTCAAGTTGCAGCAGGGGAGGCTTTGGTTGGATTTTAGGAAAATCTTTGCACTGGAAGGGTTGTCAAGCCCTGGTACAGGCTGCCAGAGCAGTGGTGGGGTCCCCATCACTGGGGTTATTTAAGACACAGGAGGATGTGGCACGTGGGGACATGGGTTAGTGGTGGACTTAGCAGTGCTGGACTCAATCACCTGAAATGGTTCTGTCATTCCAAAACTGAAAATGAATTGCAACAAAAATTACCAAGCTGGAAAGAGAACACCATACCTTAATGTCAAATTCTGCATATTTAATTTTCCAGAAACACAACCTGGTTGGTTACAGTTACTTTCAGAAATGATTCGTGAGCTGTCTTGTTTTGTAGTGCAATTAACACTCATGAATTTACTCATGTAGTAAAACATTTTTAGCAAGCCACACCTTACTCCTTTCTGCTTCTAACAAACTGCTTTGTCCTAAAGTCTGACTGAGGAACTCATGAGGGATGAAACTGCTGTGAATTTGTACAATCTGTTTTCCTCTGTAATCTGATTTCAGACACTTATGATCTCTCACTTAAATATTTTGTTTCTTGTTTAAAAAAGGAGCAAAGTGTCTATTTTGACATATCCCTTTGCAGGATTTCAGCAAGAAGCAGTCTGCATCAGTAGCCAAAACAACTGTCCACATTGTCTTTGATGAAAGTGGATCACAGGTATTCTACCACAGTGTGCTGAGATGGTTTTCATGGGTTTGTTTAATTAGTCTGATTATTCATAATTTATAAACAGTAAAAACAAGGACTTTAAAATATGGATAAATATGGATAAGTCTAAAGCCAGGCAAGTGGTGTCTAGTATGCATGTATTGTTTTTTTGGGGAGATATTAATGTCCAAATCATAGAATAAAACAGACAGATATGCACAGGGTAAGTTCTTTTATGTGCACTGTTACTTGAAAACCCATCCTTGTAACAAAAATAGCAATTAAATTGGAAGTTTTTCAAACTAAAAGTCTGTAACCTCTGAGGTTTATCAGAATCTCCAGTGGGGAATGTGTTACTTGGGATAAAGAAGCTGCTATGTGTGTTTGTATAAAAATAAAACATTATAAAATCCAAATATTGTATACAAATTAAAAGAAATTAAAATATTCTATAGGTTCTGGTACCAGAAAGTCAGTTGTCACCAGGTTTCAAAGAAAAATCTGGAGAGGAGGAGAAACTCCGTAAATATAAAACTCAGCAATCTCCTGGAAGTTTGAGAACTCAGAATAAAAGTAACAGTCAAGAAAAACTTAGAGGTGATTCTTCCAAGGTAAGTAGGATTGTCAAAAAAATAAAAGGATTAGGGAGAAAACGCATGTCACTTTATATATTTGTAATATTTAATAGTCTAAACCCCTTCTTATTTGGCAGTTGGAATATAGTTAGTACTGTAATAAGAGTTTGATTGTTTTTCTTATGACTTGACACTAAGCTAGAAAAATCCTTTTGCTAAAAAATTTGTTAGTATTTTGAAACTACAGTAACATGAGAGAAATAAAAAGGAGTTGTTAATGATCTTTAAACCATGATGCTCTGAGAATTCTCTTTAAAGAGAAGTTTTGGAGGATATGCTCAGATGTCCCAGTATGGAAAAGTCAACTATGGCCTCAGAGACTGCTGGAGAAGGGCTAAAAACTGAAACAGTTACCGTGTCTTCATGGTGCAGTAGTGGGTGTTATAAACCTGTTTCTCCTTAGTTTGTAGCTTTGCAGAATCTCCAGGGAACCCCTTGGTGAACAAGGGACAGGATTTGCCCACACTTCATTGAATTAATGTAGAAAACAAAAACCATGAATCTCAGTTTAAAAATATTTTGTTGGACTATAACTGCATAAAAATCACATTACCTTGATGCCTGCAGCAGCAGCAATTGACAGTCCAGTAATGGAAAGTCTCAAGAGACTCTTGGCAATACATTTTCTGAATTCTTGTGCTATCATCCTTAAATCAGTGTATTATGGTCAAGTTCTTTCTGTTCCTCAAGATAACTCCATCCCGTAAAAGGAAAGTGTCTGAAGCATCTGTGCTTGTTCCTGGAACTACAAGTGGGTCCACAAGGAGTTCACTGTTTTTTGTCAGCTCATGTAAGTTTGCAAGTGCTTTCAGGGTAAAAATACACTGTAAATGGTCTTTGAAACTCAGGCATGAACTGTGATCCTTGGCACAGCTGGAAATGAAAAGGAGAAATGATAAAATCTCCTGAGCAGATGCTTAAAATTTGAAATGTTTAAGGGGCACTTTCTCCTGGTCTATAGACAGGGTGTGGGACAGGGGCTGCACTGCCTTCCCAACAGCTGAGGGTCACCTGGCACTTCTGCAGCTGTCAGGCAGCTGCTGGTGCTGGAGCCAGCTGAGAACTCAGTAAAAATATATTACAGTGAAGTCTTTAAATAGAAACCGTTTTCTGCCAGAGCCAGCCTGTAACAAGCTTTGCTTCTGCCTCCAGACATCCATAACCAGTGGGCTCTTAATCTCCACATAACAGAGTTGGAATAAATGGAATTATTAAAGGTCCAGAAGGGGCTGGTATCAAAACTAACCAGCTTTTGTTGGAGTTTATGGAATAGCTGTGATAGTGGGCAAAACTCTTCCTGTTGTAATGGGAGAACTGATGGAATTCTAACACATCTCTGCTTTGTTTCAGCCACTCCTTTTAAAGGGAGATTTAAATTGCCTTTGGAAATGACCAGCTCTACTAAGAGGTCTGACAATGATACAATAAATGAGAGCAGAACAAAGAATTTCTTTCAGGAACCTCCTGGAGTATGCATGTCCTCTGTAGCTAAGTCTTTTTCTTAGAATAACATTCATTTCTATTCTAATTTGTTCCTAATTCATATTTTAAAGAGCTTGAGTTTTACAGGCAGCAAGTCACTTTTAGAAAATAGTATGTTTTACTTTATTGCATTATATTTTCTTGCCCTCTGAAATTCAGGTTTAACATGTTTGAAGTCAGACTGAACTCTAACAAAATTAGGCCCAGTTTGCATTCACTCATCAGTTCTGACCCCAGAATTAACTTCCTGTTTCTGGAACCTCAGTTCTTCCTTTGTGTATAATAGGAGAAAGGTGCATGCAATAATTTCTAATGGGTTATGCAGTAGTGAAATAGTCATAAAACACAGAATACATTCAGCTGTGCTTGTGAAATGTTCATGTCTTCAGCTTGCAGCATTTAAAGCGTTGGGTTTTTTAGTGCATTTTTGATCAGGCATTCACCACTATAAAACAAAAATACATAAATGTTGTAAATGTCTGCCTTGCTCAGATTCAGGTCAAGCCCCAGACTATGGGACTCTGAAGCATTTTTTGATACGGCCATGCTTTGGAAAGGGCTTTCATGCACAAAATGTTTTGTTTAGAGCATTTCTTTGGCTTTTATGGGCTGTAAGTGGCAGTGTTACTTACTGTGCTTTTTAGAGTGGGCAGAGATGCACAGTAGACAATGAATTCTGTGAAACAGACCAGATCAGGAAGTCAGATACCAGGAATGACGCAAAAATACATGGAAAGGTACTGGAACAGCATTTGCATGAAATGAGAACAAGAAAGTCATGTTTTATTAAAGAAAGCACATGTTTATGAGGTTGTACTGCTCATAGTCCTGCACTAATATTTCCTTTTGGGTGTCATTCCACTGTAGCAAATGCGTTCTGAAGAAGTCATAAAAATTGTACAAGAGGCTACAGAAAAGCAAACTTTAGGCAAGTAATTTTACTAGCATTGGTAGTACTTACTTTTAAAATTATTTTAATTTTTTCTTTTGCCATAATAATTGATACCAAATTAATGTCTCATTTAGATGAAGTGTTAGATATTGTTCCTGATTCTCAGCCAGTTGGAAAAAGCAACAAACCTTTGTAAGTACTGGAAAAGAATTCCAAGTCATTGTTGTCACTCACTTTGAAGGGAGAATTTTCAAGCTTTACCAGAATTGATATTTTGTTGCAATGTAAAATGCTTTGATATCTCTAAGACATAATAACTTTCCTATTTTATTATACACTTCTATTATAATTAAGGCTCAGGTTCTGACAGTAGGATGGTGTTATCTTTGTTAGGCTGCCTGGTCTTTTGGAAACTTCTTTTGATAAAACTGAAACATGGAAAAAAAGAACATTCCCTCTTCCTGAGAAGAATATAACAACTGGGGACAAGCAGAAACCAAATCTGTCACTGGCATGTGCATCCCATCCAGGTGATGGTCACACTTGGTCAACTGTTACTCTCAAAAATACATTCCGAGAAATTAACTTGCAGTGATGATTGCTTTTCCCTTTATTACTATTGGTAGTGAAAGAGCTGTGAAACAAAAAGCATTTATTCAGCTTTTTGAAGTACGTCTCCAGATAAACAAATGAAAAAAACAGAACCAAGAAAATTAAACTGATACCATTCTCAGTGGAGAGTCAGAGTGTTGATCATTTGGAACAGAAACTGTAAATACAGGAGGGAAAAATACTGAAACTACTACTGAACCATGGTTTAAAACATTTCTTTCAGCCAGAATGTCTGACACATCTTTGCATTCTGACCTTGCACAAGAGGACCCTGATGTTCTCCTTAGAAAAGAGACTGCAAATTCAAAACAGTCAAAGACAGTGAGAATTTCTTACCTTTGTTTCTTCCACTAGCATTTAAGAGAATTGTCCAATTTTCAGTGTTTCCAAACTGGTGGGTTTACTGTCATGCAAGGGAAAATGGTTTTCAAATTAATGTAATTTAATCCATTAGGAGACATTTAATGAAGTTTAGAGGGTTCTTAGGAACATAAAGTTCTGTTTGCAGCTTTGTTCTTCTGTTGAATGTTGAGTCTTAAACTGTTTTTATAGAAACCAAAGTCTAAAGAAATGGCAGATGCAGCCAAATCACTGATCAGTAAAATCAGTGACAGGTACAGAGACAAAAGTGATGAGAAGAGCAAAGCAAGAGATTCCCTGGACTTTAACAGGTATGATGTGAACTACTTCCTTTTCTGCTGAGTTCTTGTGTGCCTCTGGCTGTCTCTGTGATGTACCCATGAATGCTGATAAATGAAAGGGACTGGGCTCTTTTAATCCATCTTTTAATTGATGTTGTATTTAAATGCATGAATAAATTTACTGCATTTGATGAGATTTTTTTTTATATAGGCTGTATTCTAATGCATGTATTCTAATTAGCATTTAACAAAATGTATCTTTATTTTTAGGACACATTTAAATAAATCCTGGATCTCCAAGGTAACACATTAGTGCTTTTTTTGGAATTGTTTTTAATATGTACATACATGGTGGAAGTCAATAGGTGTAAAGAGAAAGTTCATAAATACCACTGAATATTAGGTATCTGTAGATATAAATGTGAATTATACATTGACTGCAGATATGTTTTGCCATATTGAACTGTTGCAAATCAACCTGATTATCTTCATGATGAAGAAGTTGCTTTTTGAGATGACAGTGTCTATAAATGCACCGTCCAAATTTGACAGAGGAGCTAACTTTTCATTTATGGATAGGAAGAAGTTCAGGACAGGACCCTAAAAACTGCTTCTTTTCTTAATATAACTACTGGTCATATTCTGTAAGTAGTTACAATATTTTCAAACACAATTTCTGATTACCCACACCTGACTCTGTGAAATTTTCATTAATTCAGTCACAAAATTGATCTCTATCTGTTTGACAGGGATGATGTCTATAACTTTAACATCAGCGGGTTTGAGGAGCCTACAATCAAGCTTGGAGTAAGAAATAACTGAAATTTATGTGTTATGAATAGAATAGAAAGGAAATCAGTCAAATGTTGTACTGAAAGTATAATTAAGATCTGAAAATTCAAATTATATCAGTGAACTAAGTGGGGGAGAAAGTTTGCCTTGTAAGTACCTCCAGCATTCTCAAATATTGAGCAATATACTCTGTCTTAAGATTCTGGCCACTTCAGGCTATGATGATGTTTTCCCTGAATTAAGAATTAAACAGTATGTTAGGAGTATCATTATTTTAAATTATCCTGAAAACATTATTGGCCTCTTTCTAATCCCCATTTTAAAGAGATCTTTGTGCAGATGTTTGAGCAAAAAGAAAATCTAATGATGATAAAAGATAGTTTTGCTTCTTGCGGCTCAGAGGATTGAATTGGGGACGGTTGTGAAGCAGGTGGGTGGTAACTCTTGTATTGCTTTGAGATACTGAAAGCTTCAGTCAGTTGCTGTTGGTTTTAACTGTCAGCACTATTAAATAAATTCTTAAATAGAAATTAATGACCCTTAATTGCTGAGTGTAATAACTAGGGAGAAAAACCTTCTTAGCAGTTACTGGCTGGTGCCTTGTTTAATTTTGTACAGATTCTACAACCATTGAAAATCTTCATTTGTTTCTTCTCTGTTTGCATTTTTAGATCCAAGAATTGCATGTGACTGAACTGAGTGTTCATACAGAGACAAACAAAAAAGGGTAGGATGTTCTATTTTGATTGCTTATTATCCTAGTACAGCCTGCACTCTCCAGCAGGCAGTCACAATATTCCAGGGAATGTTGCCTGGCTGTGTTGGCTTTTTTAAGCAATAAACATTGCTGTGTTCTCCTAGGCTGTTCCTTGATGGTCCTTTGGGAAGGTGATAAAAAGGAAAGGATGTGTTCCATGAAAGAAGTAGTTCTCCTCATGGAATACTACAGGGAGAGAAACTCCTGAATAGAGGGGGATGGTTTTTGGTTAATGATCCTCCTGGAAAGGGCTGTGTTGTTACTGTGTACTCCTACTGATAATTGGGAAACAAACACAACCTTTAGGGTTTAAGGTGAACAGGTAATCCCAAAATAACGTGGAAACAAAAGTAGGTACCTTTGTTTGAATCCTTAAGCCAGATAGCATGGGAATAGTAGAAAGCTTAGAACAACTATTTTAAAATATATTGTTTAAAGATGGGTTTTATTTCTCTAATTAAGGAACACAACCATCAATAAATCCAGCGCAGAAGGGAAGGGAAGAAAAAAGGTAAGGCTCAGATTTTTATGGATCAGCATTGCTTGTCCTTCTGCCTTTAAATTCTATTTATGTAAGCAGGCTATGTATAAAAATTAATAACTTAGGAACTTTTTTGGGTTTTGTAGACGAGAAACAACCGAGACAAGAAGCATCTCTTTAGTGACTCAGACACAGAAAACAGAGGGGATGACAGCAAGACAGAGATTAGTTGGCTGCAGGAATCTAAGAGGAAACCTAAAGCCCAGATAATTGATTACAGTAGAAGTAAAAAATCAAGGAAACCAATGACTACAGACAAAAGTAAGAATTTTTTTTCATATTTCTGAAGAATGGTGCACTAAGTTTGTCCATAGATACGAAGTGCACAGCATGGCATGTGCTGTGTTGCAAATGTCATATATTTTTGTTGTCTTGTTTCCAAGCATAAAGAATTTTCAAGTTAGTTCTAATAATTTATAAAGATGAATTTATATAAATTCTGTATTTTAATGTGGAAAACTGTGGAAGGATGGGATGGGTACAAGTTGTTGTCAAATTAAAAAATTATGTTTTCTAAATAATGGGCTGAAAGCAGTTGCTGAATCAATCAATTTGTGGGCAAGAAAGTGATTCTGTTACTTTACAGCTGAAACTAATGTCAAACATTTGAATAGTTTCCTCATTTTTCAACCTTCTTGTATTGTAGCAGCAAAAAAATCCTTGGAACCCGCTTGCCACATGGAAAAAACTAAAGGCAAAAATACAAATAAGAAAAAGGTAAACATAAATTTGTAACTAGAATTTTAATATGGATTAAAAATCTCTTCATTCCCTCCAGAAACTGTTTCAAAATATTGTTTCATAAATATGTGACATTTCTCCCAGATAATTTGTTAAATACAGTTTATTGTTTTCAAGTACTGTATTCTTTTCATATAATATTTAGATGGTTTTTCAGTTATGAGTGAGTTAGAATGATTTTGTACATTGGGTGCTGTTTTTAGTACACTGATGGTTGGATTCTCTGAGCTTTGGTAAAGTTAAACCTTTTTAGTTTCAAGTAATTAAACCAAGTTATCTGCCATTTTATCTTATGTATGTATTAATCATTCTTGTTAATTGAAGATTATTTTATTCTTCCAAAGATAAACAAATGTAAACCCCAGAATTCAAAAATGGATGAAATGATAGTAAAATCCACCAGAGAAAAACTCCCTCGAAGAGCAGCAGCAACAAAAAATTACAAAGAGCCTTCCAGTTCTGAGTCTGAGAGTGAAGAAGGGATTTCAGCATGCACCTCCAAGGAGGAGAAATCCAAAATACAGGTGTGCAGTCCCACTTGATTATTAAAAATCCATTCCTGCCATGTTTTTCAAAGTAAACTCTTCTCTGCTTTGTACTTGGTACTCCTGAATTTTAAGTGCCCAACATAAGCCAATTGAAGTTAATTTTTTTTTTTAATATTGCCCCTTTTTAAATGATGAGTATTGAGCTGCTAAGAAAATCAGTCCTAAATAATCTTCTTAGTCATAACAGATTTTGGTTTCTATTTATGAGATTTATTCGGCTGCAGAGAACAACTGTGTGCTGTAGTTTGAACATGTCCTTAAATTGGGAGGGTTTAGTGAGCCAAATCTTCTTGAGTTGATGTGGTGCTGGTAATGCTGTGTCAATACATTTGCTGAATATCCAAATGTATTTTTAGTAAAGGAACTCTGGTTGCTAAAACATTTTCATTGTTTTAGCATAACATGTCAATATATATGAAAAGGTTTATAAACTTTAGTCATTAAATCCTGAAACATCAGTGATTGCCTCCAGTAGTTAAGTAGTTCATAAAAAGAAATTAGTGTTTATTGATGTTGGAAAACCTGATCTGCTTCTGGATTTAAGTACTTCTGTTGATGGTTCTTCTGCTTGATCAATGGTATATAGATAATAAATCTATATCTCTCTTTATCAGCTTTTATGGACACTGGTTACAGAGATGTTTATATAACTTTTGTATTTTAATAGAAACATATGAATGGGCCAAACAAAGATTGCAAGCAGCCAAAGGTACTGCAGACTGTACCTGTGGAGCCAAAGAGAGTGGATAGCTATGTGCAGAAAGCACTGGTTGAATCCAGGAATTCTGCAGAGCAGAAGGAACTGGAAATGCCTTCAGCTGAGAGCCCTGCCTCCCTTGAGACAATGAGATGTAGGTGTTTTCACTTTTAATTTCTAGCAGTACTGAAACAAGAGGTGCAGGTTAATTGAGGATTATCACAGCAGTATAATTTAACATCTATTTCATGCTTTTAAAATGAGATATCCCATAATTCCAGTTGTTCAACATAATTTAAGGAGTTGTATTAGTATGTCACTAACACTTCTGTAGGTTGGTGCAGTTATTTGACATCAGGGTAATACAGAAACACATTATGTCAGTGTTAGAACAAATCTGGTACTGCTGAAACAGTGGCAGAGGGAGAAAGGAGAAGTGTGGCAAGGCCTGTGCCAAATTCCACACATCTGAGACTTGGAAATTCCCAGGGCTGGAGCAGGGAGCAGTGTAGGGCTTTGGCTGCCCTTGTGTAAGTCCCACTGCTGGTGCTGACAGGAACTGTTCCCCAGGTTCTGAGAGAGTGTCAGGAGGTGCCAGTCCAGAGCCCAGCTCCAGTGAGAGGTCACTTGGTCTGCAGGAGTCAACACCAGAAGACAGGGAGGTGCTAAACTCTGAGAAAGGAACCTCTCCCAGTAATTTCTGTCCACAAAACAGGAGTATGCAAAGTCGAGGTGTAACTGAGTCCCCCGAGACAGCAGTTGCAAAGTTGACATTTGGAAGGAAAAGCTTCTCACCAGTTTTAACTGAAGCATCTTTGGTAAGACCATTAACCTTTCTCTAGAGTTGTTTTAACTGAAGTTGTTCAGTTTGGCTGCCAACTGTTTTTTGCTTCTCCTCTCAATAATGTTTGGGGGGTTTTGTTCACGTGCAGCTCAGCTTAACCACATATAAAACTGGCAGTGGCAAAAATTCCAAGGGAGCTACAGCAGAAACCTGTAATAATAATGAAGATTCAAGTTTCCAACATTGCTTTTCAGACACATTTTCTATTAAAGGAAAGCTTCAGGATATCACTAAACCTATCCCCAAAAATAAGGAAGAGGTATGTTCCTGAATTCTTTGCTCTTCAGAAGAGACCTGCAGCTCTTGGCTTTATCAGTTTACAGGTGCTGAGGGTTAAGGGACATCTCCTTTCAATAATGATTTTTTTTTCTTAATGTGTAGCTCAGCTTAACAGCATATAAAGCTGACAGTGGCAAACATGCAAAGGGAGCTGTGCTGGAAACAGGGAATAACGAGGATTCAAGTCCCCAGTCTTGCTTTTCAGCCACACTTTGTGCTAAAGGCAAACTCCAGGATGCCACCAAACCTCTCACTAAAAGTAAAGAGGTGAGTTAGTGCATTCCTTGCTCTCCAGAAGAGAGCTACAGCTTGGCATCTCTGTTACTTCCTTTCCAGGTGCTGAGGTTTAAGGGAAATGCATCTCAATATTTAACACAGATTTTGGGACCTGCTAATAGTTAATGTTTAAATATTGGAGATAAATTAGATAATTGTTTATTGTATGGATACAATGAAAGAATTATATCCTAACAAGATAAGTTACAATTCATATTTAAAAAAAAATAAAAGGGAGTAAGTATTTTCTTAGTGACTTCCAGTAAAAAATAAATTATTTTTCACAACATAAATGTGAGTTTCTGATGGACACTTCTCAAAGCAATTTAATTTTGAAGCTAATAAATAAATCAGTGACTTTTCTTCTAGGATTGTGTAGCACCATCCCCATTGTCTGTTTCCAGCAGGAGTAGAGTACAGTCTTGGATTAGAGAGCCTTATTCCCCCTTGAATGAGTCAGGTACAGACATTTAATTTAAAGCAAAAGACTTCCTATGTGTCTCCATAAGGGTTAAGAAAAATGTTTTATTTGGCATAATAATATGGCCAAAGTTTTTTAATCTTCTTATATTTTATATATTTTCAGTATTACTCCATTTCTTACTCTTTTTCTCATTTTCTCTGCTGTTTTAATTATCCCAAAAAAAACTGAAAATCAGGCTCCAAAATGCAGCTTTAGTAAAGAGTTAGTTGTGCTCCAGATAAAAAGTTACAGCCATTCCTACTGATACTGGGAAAAAAACGGGGATAATGGTTTTATCAGAAAAAATCCCAGACATGCTCATCAGTCAGAGTTCAGTTGAACTCTGTAAATGTAATGGTTATTAATGTCTATATAATTCTCATGTTTTAAAGCCAAGATACATCTTCCTGGAGTTTGCATCCATTGTGTCAATAAAATCTTTATCCTCCCATCTCATTGTTCTAAATAATGCTAAAATTCAGCATTGTTTCCATGTTTACTGAAGGACCAAGTGTACCAACATTCCTCAAACGAACTTATCACAGTGCCACAGAAGGCAGCTCTGATGAGGCAGAAACAAGCAAAGAGGAGGAAAAGAAAGGAAGGAGAAGAATAAGTTTCCAGCCCAAAAAATTATTTAAAACAGATGATGCTGCTACTTGCAGAGGTTGGTCATGGACTGACAGTGCAAAGTTTTAAAATAATGTGACAAATTCAAGTTTTAACAAGGAAATAGAGTATCCATAAAAAGGCATTTTACGTGTTAAAGCAAAGAATAAAAAATACTAAATATTTAGCGACTGGATCCATATAAAAAGTCAGAAAATTGTTATGCAAATAGAAACTGGTTTTGGCCATCTGATTGGTGGCATTAACTTATATAGAACAAAAGCTGTCCTAGGCCCTGTGCTAACTTCAGACTGGGGACGTGGTAATACTGAATTTGGCATTGTTTTTGTTCTCTTCAGTGTCTGAAAGTGTCTCCACTCAATCTGTAAATGACCTGCCTGGTTTGGATGGGGAATTCTGGAAGCCTGATTGCTCAGCCATCAGCATTTGTCAGCAGTTCCAGAAAGAATTTAACAAGAAAATTGAGGCAAGACCCTTCATGTGCATCGCTTGGGGAGTACATGAGCACATGGGTGACAGCTTGACTTGCACCACACCATTACATTTTTTAAAGGGGGTTTCTTGTGGTATTAAGCAGTTACAATACTGAACATATTACAGGGTTTTCTTTTTTTCCCTAAAGTGCAAATAATCTGAATTTCATGTTAAAACATCCTCTTAGAACCGCTCCCGGAAAATGGATAATTTTAGTAAGCAAGCACTGAGAGCTGCCCATCAGCATTTGGCAACAATGAGTTGCCAACTCCATGAATGCAGGTCAGTAATGGCAGATTTCTGTTACAATATCCCTAAAATGCAGTGAATACCTTCTGCAAGTAACCTGGTTTGTTTTGGTAGGATCAGGCAGCTGGACAAATTTTATTTTACTCTCACTGAGGAGCTTGAGAAATTTGAAAAGGACTCTCAGTCCCTGAAAATCATGGAAAAAGAATTCTCGGTTTGTATTTTAGTTGTTGGATCATGGGTGGAAGGGAATTCTTGTGGAATCTGTAGATCATTCACATCATCTTTAATATCATTAATGTTGATTTTCAAAGCTTGTAGCTTTTTGCTTCCAGTTGGATCAAATTTCAAATAATGCATTTGGGGTGTCAGGATGCTCTTAGAATCCCAAGGTCACTCTGTATTTTCCTATTTGTATCCTCTGTATGAACTGCTGTATGTTTTTCCTCCTACAATAAACTCCTACAAGTGCTTTAATGGGCTGGGTTTTTCCAGCTCCTATGAGGGCTGTGTAACTCCTGCCCCTTCTCTGTTGAGTCTGTGGTTGTCATTTTGTTCATATTAGAAATAAATGACTTTTAGTTTGGAAAATCGGTTCCCATTGATTAATATCTCTTAATATTTTTCTTTCCAGACCTTTTGGAAAAAGCATTCCCACACTTTTAGTACGTACATGAAAAATGAGCAGCAGAGGTCAGTAGGGTTCACTAATCCTGGGATGAGATTTGTGTTCTGCTCGCTTGAGGGAGATCAGCACAACTTCTCTCTGCAACTTCTTCCATAAAAGAGAGATGGTTGATGAGAAAATGAGATTAAAATGTTCACGTAATTATTCTCCAGCTAAATTTCTCCACATAGCTGAGGGACTGTTCCAGCAGTTAAAATGATGGGGATATTTATCCATGCTTTAAATGCAAATAGACTCCCAACAATGGGATGTATTTGTGCTCTTTGTAGGAAGTTCTTATGTAGCAAAGCTGTTTGAACTGCCTTTATTTCTTTAGAGTTCAGATTCTTAAAACTTCATTTGAAAAGAATATCTACCATTCTGTTGGCTGTGAAGAAAATGTTTTTACTTCAGAGGTATGGTGAACTTCTGTTTTGCTCATTGTAATAATTCGTCGGTTGTACTCACAGATACCAGTATTGACTTTTTTTCCCTGAAGATTTTATCCTCAGCATTATATTAATGATACATATTTTTTTTTATTCTGCCATAAAATGTCCCTTAATTTCACAATATCCAGTGTTTATGCCTAGATTTCACCCATTGCAAGGTGCGTGCAGTTATCAGGACTTATTCTGGATTCTGTGACTTTATTTACTGGTGTTACTCATCCAAGAAAAAAAAAAAGTAAAACATCCTTTCATCCTTTTCCATAGGCAGGTGACTGCATGTGCGTCTGTGTCTCTTGGTTTTGACACATTTAGGGATATCATTGTTTGCTTGAAAATGTGGTGGCAGTTGTGAGCAGAGGAAATGCATTCAGTGTCCTTTTGTAGGTGCATCTGATGAAAGAAGACATGAAACGACTCCAAGAGAAATTTCTAAAAGAAATGGTAAATAAATTTATCTTCTCATAATTTTTATTTTTTGCAGTTTGAACACTAAATTACTAAAATTGTAATTTCTAGCCATCTATCAAAAATAAAAGTTAATCAGAATGCAAATGTCACTGACTTACTTTGTTTAAAACCTTACCTGAGTGATGGGAGCCACAGGGAGATGTGAGTGGACTCATTTAGTTCTGTCTTAATGTAGAAAAGTATCATTTTTATAGACAAGCAGCATGTACAGTGCACCAGGATTGCAATACATGAAATAAAATCTGCCTTCTTTCAAAAGCATGTGATCATTGTGATAAAAGTGATAAATGTAATTTTTTTGTACAGCAAGAAGAGGAGCTGTGTAACGTTCGCAGGGGATTGCAGACCTTGTTTCAATCGAAGGCAGAATTCTGAAGTGATTTTTCAGATTCCTTCCTGAAATTCAAGGTGAATATAAACACTTTTGTAATGGAAAATTTGGTAACTTTTTCTTTTTTTTGGTCACACTCAAGGACACTACTGTAATGAAAGCATATTTTCTTTAATAATATTAAAGTCTGTGTGGCTAAGACTTACCTACTCACCTGTGAGATGTGGAATTATTTTACTGAGTCTGCTAAAATGTAATATGCCATTTTATTTTTAGCACATGCTACTTCTAAATAATTCTTTAACAATTTTTATAGGTTACTTAACTGACTTTCAGAGAAATCACTTTGAGTTTCACTTTGAATCTGTGTTTTGGGTCTGATCCAGAATACAAGTCAGGAATTATTTAGGGACCAAACCACCTGGTTTGATCTCAGTCCTGTTAGTCTGTGGTGTTAGACTTCAGTAGGATTTTCTGAGAGAACACTCTCAACACTTGTGTTGGAGCTGTGTTGCAAATAGTTCTATTAAACAAGTCAAGAAAAACAGATGCTGTCTGTTGGGTTTTTTACTCAATGTCATCGTTGTTTTGCTTTGAATCAGTAAGAAGTCAGATAAAGCTGCTGTGCAAATATTTTGGGTAAGAATTTTAAAGCCACAAGGTTGTGTTGTCTCTCTGGAAATATTTACACTGAAATTTCCAGTAAAAGTTTGATCCACTCATCTTGTTTACATCAGTGTATGAATGTTTTCTCAGCTTCTGTTTTTGTGTGGTTTGGGGTTTTTTTGAGCCTGTGCTCACTGTGATCTCCACTAGATGGACTCCGTGAGATGTTAAACTTTTCTTTCCACTGCTCTGATTGAATTTCATCTGAATCAAACATGACTCGTCTCTAAACTGTACAAGGTTTTAAAAGTGCATTGCAAGGCTCAAAGTGCATTGCAAGGCTCAAATTCTTTCTTACAATGAGGCCATGTGGGGAAAAATAATACTCCAGCCTTGTTTATAGTTATCGACGGGAATTGTGCACTGCAGGCCTGTTTCCCTTTCCCACTGGGAGGAAGAACAGCCTCCCTGAGCCGATTGTGCCCTCTGAGGTGTGATCCCAAATTCCAGCAGGAGCTGAGCACAATCCATGGCCCAGGGAGTGTCCAGACAGCTCCAGAGCCCCCCCAGCAGCAGGCAGGCAGTGCTGAGTGCAGGGCTCAGTGGCTCTGGAATTGTCACAGGTTGTGCCTCCCCAGGAGCGGAGCAGAGGCTGGGCTGGCTGAGGAAGGATCAGATCACAGAGGACGGAGCCACTCAGAGATACCCCAGGCTTCAGGTGCAGCAGTGACACAGCTCAGGGGCAGTGTTTGGCATTTAAAACCTGATCTAAGTTACCCTTACTTTATTTTTATTATGTTTTTCAACATAATTTTAACGTGTTTTATATCATATTTATTGCCAGTGGAAGCATGCATCCCTGCTAAACAGGACATACTGTACATGGGTTATTAGCCAAGTTTAGTTTGTAGTTAACAGTGGCTCATCTCAAACTGAAAATACTTCTTCTGTGGAAACTTTGCTCTCCTTTCTGTTTAGCCTTTTTTGTATATTGCACCTGGACTATCATTATATTGTTGTTAAGAATTACTCCTATATTATTAATAATAAAATGACAGCTATATGTATGTTAAAAGGCTAGTTATGATGTTACATATTTCTGTGAAAAGCCAGCAAGTTAAAAAATTACAATAAAGAGGAAAAAACATATCTTTGGATCAACTGATGGGGTCATTCAAGTCTTTATAGTGAAGTAAGACAGACATTAAAAATGTTGCACTGACACAGACTTTGTGTTGCACTGTGTGTCCTTACCTTCCATTCCTGCCTGACAGTTTCTCCAGGAGCAGCTCCAGTTCCTATGATTCCATCCCCACCTGGGACAGAACTGACACTCTGTGTGGGGGCTGTTCCCCACCTCACAGCAATTCAGGGTAGTCTATACAAGCACTTTGACAGACTGCATTTTATTATTTTCACACTTCATGGAGGTCATCTCAATGAAGCTACAGGACCAAGAATGCCTTTTCCAAGTTTTTAACATTGAATGACTCCCTAGAATTGCAGCACTTCAGAGTCTTGCAGAGAAATGTTTGTCTTGTGAGTGGATTCACCATTTTGTTCTATCTCATCACATGTGGTTTTCAGCTATCAATGTGTTAGTTTTCTCACAAGTATTTTTTAGTAGTATTGAGTAAATCCTCAGGTGCTTCTCCATGTCAGACATTATTAAAATGTCTGGCTTTACATTTTTCTCAACGAGTTCTATTTGCTTTGTTATTCGCATTTAGTAACTTTTTTCTTCTTACTGTCAAGAAAACATTAAAACCATTTGTTTGCTAAACATCAAAGTACATTGTTACATTTCTGCCTCTGGTTATCCAATTTAGTAATTTGGAATCACCAAACTGTCATTTTTAGAAAGTCAGAGCCTCAACTGGGTGCAGAGTGACAACCAGCTTATGCTTTTCCACCAGATGGAAAACCTTAGTTGAGATCATCCTTTTGCAGACCCTGTGTTGATGAAGAAGTCAAATGGTTTGGTGCATAATAATTATAATCTCTTCCCAATTATCCCTGGGGAAAAAAGAGCTTAAGGAAACATGTTCATTTCCTGCAATAAGTAGTCATTTAATTAAAGAACAAAAGTAACAGGAATCAAAAATGCTTGCAGCTGTGATTCTGTTAGACAGTATATAAAAAAGAATGAAATTATAATACATTAAATTAGTTTTTAGAACATGAACTTAGGTGTTTTACAAACTAATTGTGGTAAGTTCAAAATGTCTTGTCAACGTAATACTGGATGACAGAGTGTCATGTCCCTGTATGTCAGAGGCCTTGGAATGGTAAAGCCTGTACATGCACAACATCTCCTTTTCCAAGGCAGCCTGCAAACCAGTTCCACACAGGTGGGAAAGGAGAGGAGGAGGCTCTCCAAGTAACTTCACTTCAGTCTTTTTCAGCAGCTTGTCCCACTCCACAGGCCAGACTCTTCTGCCTCCAGAGCTCGGGGCTGGCGTCCTGTCCCCAAGTGCTGCAGAGGCTTCACTGCAGAGTCCTTCTGTCACATCAGCGTCCAGGGAGCCTGCACTGAACCTCAGGGAAAGGCTTCAGTGTTCCCTGATGTGTGTTCAGCAGCAATATCAAAAAGTAAAGACAGATTCTTCTCAGAAGAAAATTCCTATGGCCTGTGAAATCTAGGAGAAAAGAGAGACATTTTTCAAACCACTTTGCAATAGAATTCAATTATTTTTGAGTCAATTGTTTTATGTTAGATTAACAACATTTTTAAAAGCCCACAAAAGTATTCATCTGTTTAAAGGTACAGTGACAGTGCTGAAGAATGTTAGCAACTCTTAATTTTCCCCAGCACATTCCCACCCCTGTGCCACGACTGCAGTGCAGGTACAGTCCTCAGGGCCCAGTGTACCTCGTGTACATTTCTTTGGGAATGCAATTGCAAATCCAGGTATGTAGTTGATGTGGGTTTTTTCTTTTAGTAAATGAAGCCACAGTTTGTCATTGGTAGCAATATTCTTCATTGTGCAGTGATCTTGTTCTTTTTTAGGAGTTAAGCAATATTGAAATGCTTTGTAAAGTATGAGGAGATACTGTTTGTGAAATGTTTGATAGTCTTGTGAGTCTGGAATAAATATTCTTCTTGCTCTGTAGGCTTGTTCTTTTGGCTGAGATCCATAATTAAAGCCCCAATCATATGTAATGCCCTAGCACTAATTGTAAATTGGAAGCCTGTTTACTCCTAATATCCTGAACAAATTTCAGAATCTCTCATTATCATCTACTCAAACTCCCCAGGTAGCTCCAATTAGGAAATGTATAGTTCACTGCCAGACTGAAACTGCATCCATCCCTCTTCCCTTCCCACGTTTCATTCCATCAATGCAGTGAAGCTGCTTTGCCCTTGATGATGCCTTTTTGCAAGTACAAGTGGCTGTGGAATCAGCCTCTCATATTGTTCCTCCTCTTAAAGAAGGGAAATGAATGTTTTTATGTGTGTTTAACACAGTCCCTGGCACCAATGCTGGCACGTGGAGCAGGCACTGCCCTGACCAGGTTCCCAGTGGCTCAATCACGTGGAGAGTGACAACAATCCAGCCCTGTTCTCTCTCCTGACCTCCTCCTGACAGGGAGTTAAGTGTCATTAAGTTACCTGGGGCTCCTTCCAATAGCAACTGCACTGGCAGGGGATAGTGAAATCCCCAGGCTGAATCCTTTAGAACAAATCCAATTAGAACAAAGGCATTACCCCTGGGCACTGGCCTGTTATGGTCAGTGCAGTTTTGTATTTCTGAGCAGGGAATGTTCAGTGTTTGTGATAAGGCTGCAGACTTGAGTACATTTAATTCAGAGATCTTTAAGCAGTGTATTAAGTTGTTCTACTTTAAAAAATCATATTGTTTTCTGTGTTATATACATTATTTGTTTTTGTCCTTTCTTTGAATCTTTGGTGCAAGGAATGCCAGCTGAGGGATGCTCTGGAGAATGTCTGCAGGTTTCTTGGTATGTGCTAATAAAAGGCCCCCAAAAAATCAGAAAATTGGGTTCTCTTCAGGAGAAGAAATGCTCCAATTTTCTTTTAATATTAACCTCCTTTTGCATATTCTCCCACATCCAGCATGTAAGAGTGAAATCCACAGGTTCAGGAGTCAAGCAGAGTTTTTAGCAGGCAGCAGAAATAAACAGCTGGAAAACTGACCTTGTCAAATGTTTGCTTGATGCATGAACTTCCATTTCATTACTTTTGTATTCATTCAGCTCTTTTCGAATTGCTGCCTAGGAATTGAAAAGAGAAAAACATGAACAAATAATTTTGTGTTTGTGAGCAAAATCCCAGACTTGCAGAGCAGAACAGTTTTCTGAGTAGAAGAACCAAGTATTGGGTATAGCAGAGCACTCTATGCCGGTATAAGTGATGAATATTTGGGTTGTATGGATTGGTGACACAATACTTCTCATTTGTTATTGATTGCTGACAGGGTCACTGCTGTCTAGAAGCAATTCTGACAGAATAACACCTCAAAGCTGGTTGTCTCACATTTAATAAGATTCCCGTTAAAATTTATTAAAGATTAGGAGAAGCTGCCAAGAAATTGATCCATCTTTCAGTCACAAATGCAAAGGTGCAGCTCTGACCCTGACTTCCTGATGTGTGCCACCAGTATGTGCAGAACTGTCACTTTCTTAAACCTGCCTTGTTAATTGCAACATGAGCCTTGACACAGAAAAACCAGGAAAAGTCTAATTGTAATTAAAGTACATGCAAGGAAAATATAAAATCCTTATTCCATTGATTACTATGGAATAGCTTATTCACCATTTTAGAGAGCTTGGGAGAGCAGCTAGTGGAGTAGAAGTGCTCTGTTCCTTTTCTATGAGTCCTCTAAACCCATTTGTCCCTTACTGGGGAGACACTGGGATGGAAACCAAAGTGTTTGATATCTTGGCACAAAGCCATGTTAACAGTCCTGTGTTTGGCATTTTCCAGTAATTGTCTCAGCATCCTGCTCCTTCTGCTCCCTGCAGCCCTGAAACTTCCCAATGTTCTGGTTGGAATCATGGTGAACTATTCTTACTACTCAAGCCTCTAAATGTGACACTTAAATTGGGCTGTGAATCAGCTACGTGGCGGGTATGTGATGGGACAAAATGAGAGTTCATGCTTGGGAGAATGTGGGTCCAGTGCCTCCTTGAGCATTCACAGGAAACAGGAGAGGAAATTTTTGCATGCCTGGGACAAAACTTCCAGTCTGAGAATAAAGGTTAATGCTCTATTGGCTGGAAATGGTTTTGATTTGGAGCCCAAATACTGTATCAACCTTTTTGGGTGGGTGGGTAGAAGCCTTTCGAGTACTAAATAGGCTTTTTTATGACATTGGTATGATTTCAACATAAAAAATCATGGCAAAGTTTACAGAGATGAAATGTTGCAGAGGTTCAAGTCTGTTGAGAATGTGATGTATCATTGCAAAGCACAGAGAAGCAGAAGTTTGTGGTTGTGTCAGTACCTTGTCTGCTGCTGACAGTCGTGTCCATGGTTTGTCCGCTCTCCTGTCGTAGTCCTGTGCTTTTGCCACTTCCACGTAATCACTGAATCGAATCAGGATCTTTCTGTCTCTCAGTTCATCAACTGTAGGTCTCTGGTTAAGCTGTGTTCAGAAGTTTTGTGAAATAAAACCAGGGTTAATAACAAATGAATCAGTAAAAAATGCAATATTTGCTTCTTTTCATCTTGGCTCAGTGTGCATTTGCACATATGGAAAACCACCTAACCCTTGGAAACTCCAGGGAAATATTTCACCATTTGGAGGACTGCTAGCAGAGTAATAATGGTTTAAATGGAGCTACAGCACAGTGCCTTTATAATGGACAAAAGAAGAAAATATTTTAACCCAGATATTGATAAAATATATTTTCAAAATATAAAGGAATCATGATGGATTTTTTTATGATCTCCAGATGATTCTGGATGCTGTAGGATGTTCTGCTACAGGCAGAGGCAGATTGTCTGTGTGAGATTCTCAGCATTAGACCCACTGTAAGAATTTCAGTCTAGCTTGAACAAGTTACCAGCATATTTGGTCTGTAATTCCATTAGGGATTTCTAAGAACAGAACAACAAGATCTCGTTCTTATTCTGAGAATATTTTAAATGCAAAAACAAATGTACTATGGGAGCAGACCTGGTGTTCAGCAGGGAGTCAGCTCTGCTACAAAGAATGAAAAAGTCCTTTACCAGCAATGGAGCTGACAAATATGCCATAATACTCATTTTCTGAGTATGTTTATATTTAAATATTCTACTAAATCTCATCTAGCTGAGATAAGGTAGGTATGTCTATAATTGATATTACCAGACACTGTTACCAGACACTGCTGAGGAGGATGCATATTAAGGGAGGTTCTGTGTAATAACAACCTCCATGGCTGGGTGATATTATAGCAATTTTGCTAAATTTCTAAAAGCTAATAGCAGGTATTGCAAGATTTTACCTTTCTTGTCAGTCTCTGCTTGATTTCCCTCCTCTCTTCCTGTTCCGTTTGATCATTTCGTTCTGCGGAGAATATAAAAAAAAAGATGACTTTCCTCATGAGGAAGTTTGGTGTTTTCCCAAGTTCCAGGCAATAATGAGCACAGCCCAACGAGCAGCTGGTAGTTGTGTGTTTTGGTAATTCAGTGCATCTCTGGTGTGTGTTGGAGCACGGAGTCACCTCTCTGTGAGGACACCGTGCTGGTGCCAATGTCAGCTCTGAACTCCACGGGGATTTAATGAAACAGCCACACCAACACTCCACTCGGATAAACTTCAGAAGGAAAATCAACACACTCCATAGCTGATCAATCATCCTTTTTTACTCTCCATAACGCTGGAGCCATTCATGCTGTCAGATACTCAGGAGTCATTGCAGCAGCTCCAGGGAGAGCCCGTTCTGTCCTCAGTCCTGCTCTCTCAGGCTGCATCACTCGTGGCACTGGCTGGCACCTTGGCTTTCCCTGACATGAGACCCTTTCCTCCTGCCAGGGTTCCTGTGCAGAGCTCTGCTCTGAGCTCAGCCCCCTGTCTTTGTGTGTTGTGCCTATTAACATTCCAGCCGTGAGAACTCCTACACACTAGCTCTAAAAATAGCCCAGAGTGCTGTAACACTGAGAAATAGATCCCCTGCCTTAGGAAAGGAGTTAATGGCGTTTCTATTCCCAGTACTATCTGTTACTAAATTAAGGCGTGAGCCCGTGACCTGAACAAAGCTGCAGAGCCAGAGAAAAAGGTTTAACCATTCAGGGATTCTCTGGGTACTACTGTGAGGTTTATTATACCACTTGCATTAGATATTTCCAGTGTTAAAGCACACACGTGATTTCTACTATGTCTCCAAAACCACTAGCACTGCAGATGGTTTTCCAAGATATTTTTAACAATGAAGCTTTTTTCTCCCTGATTTTCGCACTCATTAGATGACACTGAGATGCAATCAAATCTATTTAAAATAACAGAGAAGTGCACAGCTCCACCTGGCTAGGGTAGAAATGTAAATCAAATGAATTTAAAATGCTATAATGTGCTGCATTACAGTTCAGTGGCAAGGCACAAAATGTAAAGAGAACAGGTCAGCTAAAATTAGTGCTGTGTCAGGGATGAGCAGCTATTTCAGTCTGCAACGTGTAAAAGGAGAACAGGCTTTCAAAAGTAGAGGGTATTCTTAGATATGGAGACACCTGCAAGAAGCTACTCATTCAGCTTTAATTCACCCATTTTAGAGTAGATATTCCTATTTTGTATTTTTTTTTAATTTAAAAATCGATAATTTTCTGTGGTGTAGTGCCTTTTAAAGCTATGATGTGATATGCAATGAAAGAACTGCCCAGAGAAGCTGTGGCTGCTCCATCCCTGGAAGCCTTCAAGGCAGATTGGATGGTGCTTGGAGCAACCTGGTCCAGTGGAAAGTGTCCCTGCCCATGACAGAAGCTGGAACAAGATGATTTTTAAGGTCCCTTCCAACCCAAACCTTTCTATGATTCTGCGATTCTAATTCCTAAAGAAAAGCCAAAAATACACATTTCTGATGAAAAAATACTTTTCCAAATATATTAAATGTGTAGTCACTTATTTCTATTCACTTGGGTTCAGTGCTTATTTCCAGCTCCAAGAAATAAAAATAAATAGTTATTTTACCAAAAAAATAACCTGAGATTTGACATGAAATGCTGGCAAAGGGATTTTAGAACTCAGGCATTATTACTCAGACAGCCCAGAGAGGCTTTTCCCATCACCATCCTTCTGCCCACACAGATCCATTCATTGCTGAGGGCTGGTTTTGTAAATCTCAGCAGAGATGCTCCCAGTTCTGAGGGGGCCTGTGCAGAGCTGGAACTCATTCTGAGCTCTGTGTGACACTAAAGCATCTCCTTGGGTTCAGAATGAAGCAGGGACTGCACAGTGGGGTTCAAGAGATGCCTTCTTGGCTGTGAGTTCAGCTTTCTGTTCAGCAAGGACACATGTGACACCTGGGCTGTGATTTTAGTTCATTTGCTTTTCATGCTTGGTGGGAAGCCAGCAGTGTTTCTGTGGTTAAAGGACTTGGAAAATCAACAAAATTGTAAGAAAGTGCTGGCTTTAGGTTTGCTTTTTAAGTATTACTTTTATCTCAGAATCAACTCCCTAAAAGAGATAAGAAATCACTTTTTGAAATCTTGCTGGGATTTGCTTTAAAGTGACAGTAGTTGTACTTTGCAATATGCTTCTCTTTTTTACCAGGGTTGTACAAATGTGAATTCTGAGTCCATAAAAGAACTTCTGTCAGCAGTACCAATTATGAACATCAAAGATGTTGGGAAATGCACAACTTAAAATTGCACAAACCCTTATTACACCTGGAGGAGGTTGTGGGCATTTCACTGAAGGGCTTTTATACTGCTAGAGCTATACAGGATACTCAGCTTCTTATATAATGGCAGAGGTGAATAAAATGGAAGTGGTTCTGATCCCAGCTGAACCTGTGTAAAGCCTGAGGAACTCAACAGAAGTCAATAAATATGCTCCATGCTAGGAGCTCTTTAAATGAGATACAAATCTAGACCAGTATGTTTAGCTGGTATTCAGGAAGTATCTTTAATTCTGCTTTATCTTCTTTCTGCTTTATCTCTCTCTAAGCTCATTATATGAATGTATTCAAACTTTTTTATTATTAAAACTGGTCAGTTTAACCCAGATTAAGGATGTAACCAGCACACTTCAAAAAAGTAAACATAAAGGAACAGATTTTTTCAGTGGAGATCAGCTTTTCCTTAGCCGGGGGAAAAAACCAAAGAAACAGATTTTCAGAGATCTTGGTTACTGACTCTTGAAAATCTGTCTCCACGTAGTTCAGGATCTTGGGTTACTGCATTTTCCTGCCTCTCTGGTAGATGACAGGTGAAGTTAGGCTGAGTTCACCCACCCATGTTACAAAGAGGTTTCCTTTTCTCCTCGAGCTGTGCACATGCAAAATAGAGCTCATTTTGCTGTGTGTGATCTGTGCGTTGGAACTGTACAGAAAACACTGCTAAATATACACTGCCTGTGTACCCTTTGTGTGAAAACTGAAATGAAATCCCAAATAACTGCAATGGCAAGAGCATAAGGTTTTTCCCTAGGAATCACTAAAAAAGTTTTGAGACATGAAATTTTAGGTAACACGATGCTTATGACTTTTTTCCTAGTGAATTACAATCACATGATTAAATACAAATCAAACAGTGTAGGCAGCACTGCTTGTGTGACAGATTTCTGTGGCTTTATGTTTTATGCTTGTTTAATGAGAACCTATAGTTCACATCATTCTGGGGTTTGTCTTTCAATGCTAAAGAGACCAAAGAGCAGATGGATTCCCCCTTTTGAGATCCATAGTGGAGACAATTTCAAAGCTGTCTCTCACCTTCCCCTAATTCAGCAGTTTTAATGGAAGGGATTATGTTCATCGCATGTTTCATCCCTTGGAAACATTTAGGAAAAGAGTTGCAAGTTTTGCCTTGTGAATTTGAGAGATGCTGAGAACAGTCCCCTGTGGCAGAGCCTGTAACAGGGCTGGGACTGTGCCTCTAATAATTCTGGTATCTCAGGCTGATCTTTGACTTGGCTTTGGAAGATCTCCAGTGACATGAACAAACAGACCTGGGGAGAATCACATCTCTGCAATGATGCTTCCCCCTGCCACTCTATTGCCAGTGCTATTCAGTATTTGCCCTGAAAATCCATGTCTTGAAAAATGTCACTCCAGTTCTCATGGCACTGTGACACTCGGATTGTATTCCCCTCTCAGACACCAGTAACAGTGGAATCAGAATGAAAATTATTTGAAAGCCTGAACCGGAACGATTCTCTTTGTCCTCAAATTGCAAGTCTTTGTGAAAAAACAAAACTTTCAGGTATAGAAAATGATTCCCGTGAATTAATTTGTCTATTTCAAAGTAATATGTTCTGGAAATGCAATCACTAATTTCAACAAACATACATAAAATACTTTAGGAAAAAAAAGTACTCACGTTTCAGTATATTCCTTCTTTCTAGCTCCTCAACAGCGGGTCTTTGGCTGAGTCGCCTGCGGAAAAACACCAAAATCACATTTTGTACCATGCCTGTTCTTTGGAAAGTCTGTAGAATTCTGACTTCTGGTTGGTGTTTTCCTCAGGAGGGGACTACAAAATCTCTCTCCAGAACTCGTGAAGAAGGAAAAAAAAAAAGAATCCTGGCAGAGAATTCTTTCTTGTATTATTTTTCCCAAATGCCAGGAATGCAGGTAAAAGTTCTCCTCTAGTTTGCTCTGCTGTCAGTGAAACGCTTCCTCAGAACCTGCATCCTTTTCATCACACTTTCCAGACAGTCAGCTGGAACCAGCACTCTCCAGAGGTAAAATTGACTCTGAAGGTGGTTATCAAAGGAGTTTCACGGTGATCTTCTGCCTCTATCACTGCCTTCACCTTTTAATCACACATAGCAGCGCATTTCCTTTTCTCTACTCACACCAGCCGTGCATCCTGACAAGAGGCAGGCTGGGCAGAAATAAAGCTTTCCCGTGTTCTCCCGAGTCCTCATCCACAGCCCGATCCCCCAGCTCTGCTCCTGCCTGCTGAGTGCAGTTCGTGTGCTGCTCACAGCCTGTCTGAACGGAGTCTTGGTTCCACCTCCCCTTTTCAGTAGTGCTGCCTCAGGATTGACTCTTCGAATCATATGATCGGTGCCACAGCGATTTTACTGCGCATACTAAATGAGACTCCCCCACGAGGCACTGGGATATCTGCAGAGGATCTCAGGTAATTGGAGCCCTCCCCTAGGCAGGCACACACACACACACACGCATTTCATGTCAGAATCCAGCCAGCAGATCGGAAAGAGTTCCTGGCCCACGTTCTGGCAAGGCTGAGGATTCTCATCGCCTGCTCCCAGCAGATGTTGCCAAGCTAGAGATGAAGTTACAGACACAAAGAAACACTCAGAGCAGGGACCACACTGCAAACTGCTGCAGTTATTCCTCTGCTGGATATATAAATGAATAATTATAAAGTCATGCTGTAGCAGGATCTACATTTTATCAAATATGGGAAAATGAAGTAATAGTTAACACACTGCAAAAAAACTCCAGTAAAATCACCTAATTCTAATTTTTCCTTGTTTTGTAAGCCCTACCCAATATACCTTCCAAATCAACTCTGTGGTCATATGTTATCAAACCAACAATTCCTCATCCTTTTTAAATTAAACTCTCTGGAAAAACTCTCATCTTTGGCAACAGGAAGCACCACAACTACTGCACCAAATTCACACCAACAGAAAACTTAGACAGATGAGCTCTTGTGCAGAAACACCTACAGCCTAACTCTCACTCTCCCCTCCTAATGCTTTGTATAACCTAAGGCTTTTCTCCTGACCTCTGGGTCAGATCCTCAAGCAGCAGAAGTTGCAATAATCCCAACTGAAACAGGAATTATGCTGAAACTAAAGCCTTTAAACATGTATTTCAAATTCCTGTTACCCTTGGACTCCTCCCTCATTTCCCTGCAGGTATCAGAAATTACACAAGTCTGGCTAGGTTTTGTTTGAAACAGATAAAGTGCATTTTGTAAGATAAATCAGGGAAGAATGCCTTACTTGGAGAGCTCCTCTGCAAATGAAAGGTCCACCTGACCTGCTGCTCATATGCCTCTCTCAGCCATTCTTAATTACAGCCCTGCTGTGTGAGATTGATAGATTCTCCCAAACCTGTACATTAGATTTCAGAGGCCCTTTTTAAGCTTAATAGAATAATTAGAACAGTATGAGAATGCAAATGTATATGAATATTCTGTGATTCTGTGTGGATGCTCTGTATTTATATATAATATATATGATGGTTGATTATTTAAACCCTGTTTCCCTTTTGGCTTTGATAAATACATATAAGTGCTCATTTTTCTGTTCACACTCTCAGCTTTACCCCCAGCAGAAGGCAAAGGTGCAGACAAACACAGGAATATGTGCACATGAGAGCATTGCAGGGGTTTATCCTGGGCTTTTCAGAGATACAGACCACACTTCCAAACTTTGCGTCACAGTCACAAGACCAGACAGGGACTTTGGTTAAAAATAAATTTCTAACAGGGTTTCAGGAAGGTGGGGATAGAGTGAAAACACCGAGTACAGCAAGAGTCACAATGAAATGAGAAGTGGCAAAAACCTCTGACAATGTTGTTATCAAGGTCTGGGGACATTTCGGGGCTGTTTGTTATTTCTGCTGTTCAGGAGAAGCCTCTCTCTGCCCAGAAACAACTTTCACTTCCTTCCTGAGCTGCTGTGGGGCAGCTGGGCCTGGGGAGCTGCTGAAGGTGAAGGGCTCCAGATGCCCTGACAGTGACGGGTCACAGGGGCTGGAGCACGGCCTGGGGCCACACGGCTCTGCTGAGCTGGCCCGGGGTGACTCAGGGCTCCAGAGCCCCTTTCTGCAGGACTTTACTGCAGGCACAGTTTGTGGTGATTGAGGTGGGGCTGTGGCCCAGCCTCATCCCCAGTGGGCACAGCTGTGAGAAGCAGGTGAGAGTGCCCAGGGGCACTGACCAGCCACCAAAGGGAACAGAGGGCACACAGGTGCAGTGCATCAACATGAGGGTATAAAAGGGTGGGCTAAAGAACAAGCAGGGCAGATACTTGCAGCCTTCTGAAGTGGTGTGGTGTTACTCTGTAGGGGTTGAGGCCTTCTGAAATTGTATGGGGATACTCTGGGTATCGTGGCCATCTCAGCTGTGACATGTGCTGTGACACTTTACCACTGGTGAAGTGACTCCACTGCCTTGTCTGGTCACCCCTCAGAGTGAGACCCCTGTGGCTGCTGCAGGGCAGAGCCCACCCTGCCCGAGCTGCCCTGGGGATGGTGGGGGGCACCTCGCCCCCACAGCGGGGTCTGGCAGCCCCAGGAACACCCTCAGGGCCCACCTGCAGGCAGCCAGAGCGAGACAAGGACAGACATCTTCTGAGGGCTCCTGGCAGGGCAGGGGCTCAGCAGAGCACAGGTCACCCCTGTGAAAATCCACATCCTTCCTGAAGGAGCTTTAATGTAAGAAACCATTTCAGGTGAGTTTGTGCCTCTGCTTGGGTGAGCTGTCCTCTGCGTGCTGCAGGCTCTGAGCCACAGGTGCTCTATTCTGGATATTTATTTCATGTCTTCCCTGAAGCTGATACGTGTGAAATTCTGTCTCTGGCAGAAGCAGAAACACACTCTGAGTGCTGAGCTCAGTGAGTTTCCTCAGAAGGGACTGTCCATCCCTGGGGAGAGCCACGGCCTCGGGGATGCTGCCACGCCTGGCCTGGGGACGTGGCCCCGGCTCCCCTCACACCACTGGGAGCACAGCCAGAACAGGGCATGGAGAGACTGAGGAGCCAGAGAGGGGAGGCTCATATCTCATATTTAAAGGAAACAAACTCCAGCTGAATAACAATTACCAGCAGACTGCAGAGCAGGGGAGGATCACGCTGGTGTGAGGTTCTGGAGGATGAAACAGGCACCTGCCATGAAGGAGCCTCTGTGAAGGCTGAGCCCTCAGTAATTATGGATGTCCCCACGGGCTTTGAAGAGAGAGGATTTTGTATGAGGCAGGTGATTTTGACTCAGAGTCCTGCCTCATTTCCTGTGGATCCAGTGAAGTCCCTGCCCCGGGCTGAGGAGGGCTCACCTGGGGCCAGCCTGGCTCTTGTGCTGCCCAGCAGCCATGGCTGGAGGTGCCATTGGAAGGCCTGAGGTGGACAAGAGGCTCCAGCACTGCTGCAACACAGCGTGGTCGTGGCTGGGTGAGTCCTGTGCTTTTCATTTCTGTTGTTTTTTCACCCAGGGACTCACAGCCCCACGTGGACTCACCTCAGCAAGGTGACTGTGAGCTCCATGGGGAGCACTCACATAGTCCACCACTTCTGTTGTGTGACAGTAATGATTTCCTTTCAGCTGATTTGGATATCTATTTCTTGCTTTTGGAAAAACAGCCAATTAATGCTCTTATGTTCTTGGCTGTTATGAAAACCTAGGTTTGGGTACTTCTGTGCTGCCTGGTGAGGCAGGAGTGCTCCCTCTGAGCACCTGTGGGGCCAGCTTTTTGGGGAAGGTCTTGAACCTTTCTTGGAAATACTTGAGTTACTTGCAGGCTGGTCCTACTTCTGTCCAGCCTCTCCCACAGTGTCACTGGAATTGCCATGGTCTCAAATTAAGAGTGCTCAGTCCAGGATTTTGCTTCCCTGTTCATTTAAACCAAGAGATGCCAAGAGCAGCAGTGAGTGGAGCTGAACTGGCAGCACCTCAGGTGACTGCAGCTTCCTCTGGGAAACTGAGCACAACTGGAGGCACCAGAATCACTTTGCTGTGAGTGGTGTCTGGGTACAGTTCAGAGACTGCTGCACATGAGTCGGAGATGCTCTGCTCCAAGTTTAGACAGACACCAGCTGCTATTTCCTCATAATAATAAAGTAGTCACCATAAGTGTGTGGGGGTAAAAGGGGATGGAAACACAGCACTTTATGTGAAGTTCTTTCTCATGTTCAGAAAAATTGCAAAGATTTTGTTACTATTGTTCTGTGCCAAGTGAGCATAAACCTTCAGGCAGCAGGTATTCCTCAGTGGTTTGAAGCTCAGGGAGTGTTCTTGGTGTACTTTCAGGCTACCTTTAGAATGTTTTCTCCAGTAATTTGGGCTCAGAGAGATGGTAACATATATATATTATAATCTCTAAGAAGCCAAATGCTTTGCTTGCTCCCATGTTCTCCCAATGTTCCTCCTGTGGGTGAGAGGAGCAGGACTGAGCAAGTTAGCTCAGTCATTTGTGGTTCTCCCCAGAACACCCTGCAGGGACAGCCAGCTGGGTATCAAGGCACCTCAGGTGCTCAGAGTTTGCACATGGCCTCGAGGTATTTGTTTTCCCAGTGCAAGGTGCACATGGGAATCCTCTGACATCCATGAGCTCCCTGGGCTCTCAGAGGGGCAGGGAGCTGTGATGCCTGGCTTGTTCCTTTGGTGAACATGTGTGGTGTATAATTGCAGCAAAACAGGCTTCCCTCTGCCATCAGAGCCCTGCCAGGATCATGCTGGCCAGGAGCACAAGTGCAGATGTGGATTTGGAGAGTGGGGAAAGCCACAAATGGCTCATCCCCTCTGGAGCAAGGTCACGTTTGTGAACGCAGCGACTCGCACACGTGCCTCTGACTGCTGATCAGGAGATCAATGTCTGCTTCACACTGCCAGACTGGCTCCTTCTCATTGAAGGGAATGAATGTCTTGGGACCACTGTTACACAAGGATTGATCATATTGGACAGTTACAGGTGACTGAGTGCTCAGCAGGCTGAGGATCTGCCTGTCACCAGCACCCAGGGCTGCTGTCATGTGGGCAATCCATCAATGTGTCCTGGGAGCAGGAGCTGCTGCCAAGTCCTCACAGTTACCCTCAGCAGTGTCTGCTTTGTCCCTTGTGGGAGCTGCATCCCAGCAAAGCCACAGCAGGCTGAAGGTTTGCAGGTGTGGGCACAGAATGGCTGATGAGAGGCCAGTTTGGGACAGGTACAGCCCCCTGCATGCATGTGGGTCTGTGTTGACTTCCCACACCTCAGACAGTCCTTCCTTCCTCTCCTCTTATTAGTCTGTATCTCACCTCCCTGGCAGACTCAAGCAAGCATTCAAGCAGAATCTAGTGAAAAACAGCTCAGGTTTCTGTGGTTTCTTATCTGTCCCCAAAATGTGTTCCTGTTTCCCAAATATATTTTTTCATAGAATCTGTTGCACAGTATCTGTATGTATGATCGCCACAAAACTGAATTTCTTTTGGATTTGTAGCTGAAGCCAAAAGTTCCATTTTGGAATCCTGTTGCTGGTGTTAGTAAGATCCATGTGATTCTGATGATCTTCTCCAAAGGGAGGAGTGAACTGGGTAGACTTGGACACGTGCATGTGCCTGTGGACCCTGGACTGACAAGGGAGCAATCAATCCACCATCAGTAAATGAGCTGTAGCCAGCAGCAACTGCATTGATTGTTCCTCATGTCAGGTGGTTTCGCAGATGAGTTGGGAAGGGAGGTGGTGGGAAGGATCCCTCTCACAGCCCAGGCCAAGGGAGGAGAAATGGGAGTGCCCTGGTTTTGCTCCTCATAAAGCTGCTTGTGTCTGCTGCCCATCAGGAGGCAGAGGCTCTGCCTCTTAAATAGGCATCTCTGTTGCCAGAACATCATGTTCAATTCAACAAGAAGTTTATTTTCATCCTTCCTATAAGTAGCTGTGAAGAGGACGTGTGCCAGGGCTTTGAGTCACCTACGCTCTGCAGTGTGCCTGCCTGCAATGTACAATTATGGGTAGTAGTAAATCTGTGGTGGGAGGGACTTCTCTGTTACTGTCTGCACAAAATTAGAAGGCAGACACCGAGACACAAACTTGTTTTTACCCCAAGGTAATTCTGGATCATGTAAAAAGTGGGAATTGATGTGCCAGCATTTCCCATAACAGGAAAATCATAGAATCAGGATAGTTTGAGGTGGAAAGAACCTTTAAAGCATCTTGTCCAACACCCCTGCAATGAGCAGGGATATCTTCAAGTAGATCAGGTTGTTCAGAGCCTCATCCAACCTGACACTGAATGTTTCCAGGAATGGGACATCCACCACCTCTCTGAGTAACCTGTTCTAGTGTTTTACCATCCTCACTGTAAAAATATCTTATATCTAATCTAACCCAACCCGACCTTCCTTCAGTTTAAAACCATTCCCCCTGACCTATCACTATCTGCCCATGTAAAAGGTTGCTCTCTTTTTTTTTTTTTTTAGAACCCCCTTTAATCCCTGGAAGGCCCTAATATTGTCTCCTTAGAAGCTTCTTGTCCCTAGGCTGAACAACCCCAAAGCAGAGGCTCTCCAGCCCTTGCTGCATCCAGGAGTATCATCCTAAGAGCAGCTGCTGACCTTCTCTGGCAGGAGGGAGCTCAGAGCAGTGTGAAAAGGGTGAGCTGGTTTGGTAAATGCTGTGAGTTGCATTCTTTAAAGTCGCCTGATATCTGTGTCTCTGTGCCATCATGTACTATTTTTTGCATCCAAATAAGAAAACTGCAGATAGACACAGAGGCTATAAATGTTGCCTTAATTACATGTGTTATTTATTTGTTTGGCCTTTAGTTCTGTCTGGATTTTCAAAGCTGCAAATCAGCACGAGTTCAGTTAATTATGTTGTCACTCATCTACCAGGCAATTACAGTTGTCCATCATTATCATTTCTGTGATAGGAGCCCTGCGAAGAGTTCAGATTTCAGCTGAAATAGAAACCACACACTTGCCCAGCATGACCCTTGTATCATAACCCACTGTCCCTGGAAGACCTGCCCTGGGACAGGTTTGTTATTGCACAGGGCTGTGAGCACTGTGTGGGCTGAAACAACAACACAGCCAGGATCTGTGTCAGAGGATTCAGGTGGAGAAGGCTTGAGGGTAATCACTGTTCTCACCACCTGTGAAAGCCCTGCTGCATTTGACCTTTGGGTGCCTAGTTTTCCCAAGGTGTGAGGAAGAAGGGCCAGGCACAGCTGGGAGCAGATCGGAGCCCGGTTCAAAGACCTGCTGCAAAGCTCAGTGCAGCTGCTGAGCATCCTTCCACCACCTTCAGCAGGCTCTGCTTTCATACCTCTCTCCACACTTGATGAGGACTCTTGGAGGATGTTGTGGGACCAACATAACAGCTTTAAATTTCATCTGAGTTATTAGTTAATATGCAAGAACTAGCATGCTGGCATGGGGTTTAAATGTAATAACTGCTTATTTCAGAGCAGCACCTTCCTCATCTCCCTTCCACCTGCTTCCCCACTCTGTGGTTTAACAGAGCTGCTGGATAGTGGATCTGTCCTGTTTGTGATAGAATTACAATATTTAGTCATTTGGGTGACAAAAGTACAATGGGTTTTTCAGCCAAAGACATGTTCCCTGTCTGTAGTTTGATGAGTGTCTTGTTCAGCAGCAATGGCAGTGTGAGCAGCACTGTTCTCATCAACAGCAGCTTGTTCTCACTTCTGCTCTGCCTTGCAGCTGGGCAAAGAGCTGGTTTGGGGAATACTTTCAAGCTAAAAATAGCTCAGCAAGGCAAAGTGCTAAAAGAACACACTCTTCAAATAGCAGAGCGAGTGGTGCAGCTCCCAGTGCCCCTCCTCTGCTGGAGGTTGAGGAAAGCTTTAGGCTGGGTATAAAATGGGTATTGGAGGGTCTTCTAGCAGAAACCAAGGGCTGAGTATGACCTGGTCACATTGTGCAGGTCACTGAAAATGGTTAATAACATTTCATTGTAAAGCAAGAGATTTTTTTTTTTCTTTTTTTTTTTTTTCCTTTCTTTTCTCCTCTGAAACAGGAATAAAACTCTGGAGCCCTGTGTTCCCACAGAACAAAAAAGCAAAAAGCAATGCTACATATCTACTGCTGAAATGACACTAAAATCTAGTCTGATAGCAACTGCATGAGCAGCAGGAGGGAGTCTGAAATAGCCAGCAGACAGAGGCAAATCTCAGCCCAGTGGTGGGGACTGCCACTGACCTGAGACTTTCCTGTCCTAGTGACAGTTGCATACTTCTGGGTGCTTACTGGGTTATGATAAAAAAATAAGAAAAGCGGGGGAAAGATAAGAAAAGAAAAAATCTAGATTTTGACTTCACTGTCTGAGCAATCCCTAATACAATGTTTGTGCCTGTTCTCCTCCAGGGAGGCTGGGGCTGGCTTGTCAGCCACCTTTGTGCCCTGTACAAAATGAAATGTCTGTAGATTCGTGACTCAATTTCCTGGGAAGCCAGGAGTGCAATTCCAGCCATGGCAGTCACCGAGGACAGGGACAGGATGACAGAGACATGTCAGTTCAGTCTGTAGCTCTAGCTCTGTTTCAGAGGGCAACAAACAGAGGTATTGTCCATGGATGGAAGTGTCCCAGAATGTCCTGGCCTCAGCTGGGATGCTCAGGGCTGCACTAAGATCCTGCAGTACTGTGCACTTAATCCATAAACAGTTGCCCCTACAACAGATGCCACTGCAATGTGCAGCTGTGGGATTTGGGTCACTGGATGAAACCACAGCTGGATTTGCAGAGAGCAGACAGAGTATTGGTGTGTGTGGGCTGTCAGCTGTGTGTCAATTCTCCTCCTCCCCCTCACTCCATGCAAAAGGATTTGAGAGTGGCCCTTCTTGCCATGGGTGTGAGCTGCTGGGAATGTCCCCATGAAATGTGAGTTCTGGAGAACATCCTTCCCTGTCACCTGGAGGTGCATACCAAGGACCCTTTGGCAATCTGCAGAGTCTGAGAGGTGACAAATAAACCTCTGCAAGGTGTCTTTGCAGTGAGGATTTACCCCAGAGCTGGGGGTATGGAGCTGTGAACCTCCTAACCCAGCAGCTCCAGGCAGGAGGGGACATGCTGTGGCACTTTTTGCAAACCCTTTATAGTGTCAGGCTCGATACCAAGGAGCAGCTTTCTTAATTACTGAAGTAAATCAAGGCAAATGCAGCACTCTGAGTACTCTGTGTAATCCCTGAAGGAAAAACCTAAATGACAGCGATGTGTGGGGCTGCAGATGCTGCTGGGACAGACAGGCCCTGCTGGGAGGTGTGTGTGCTGCACAGCTGCTCCCAGGCTGCAGGAACCTCTCTGGGAACGCTCCCCCTGGCAAGGCAAGCACTTTCTAGTTCTCGCCTGTCACTCACCCACACAGCCTCTCCAAAGGATGGGATATCCCTGCCTGCAGACAGCATTTCACCATCTGCTGTACTATTTTCTGTTCCTCTCGTGCACACTCTTGTTGGCCCAGTGTTTTCCAGGGCGGAGTCAGACCAACAGCTTGGCCTCACACTGTCACAAACCTTGGCTGGCCAGAGCCACACCAGCCTTTGCCCACAGCAGGCTCTGAATCCTGCTCTTTACTGCACGCTTGTTTGGTTTTAATATTCTGCTTCTTTCAAAATTTCTCTTGAGGTTATCTGTTGATTTTTCAATACAAAGAGCGTTCCTGCTCTCAGTGCAGAGTGAAATGAGAAATTCCATTGGCAGCTCAAAGATGTGGCCCAAAAAGTCTGCAGGGGTGTGAGTCCCCTGGTCTCAACAATCATCAATTTTGTAGTTCTTTCAGCAGCAGCTCTCACAGTGCTCTGCAAAGCTGGTCTGTGTGGTTATCTCTGTTGTACAGAATAGGAGAATGTGGCAAACTGTCTTGTCTGAAAAACCAGATTTGCAGCCCCTCTGGGAATTTATTCACTTCCCTCTGCAAGTGGTATTTCAGTAATTCTGTTTTTCTTTGTTTTTTTTAATTGGACAGGGTGAGGAGTGTGACTTGTCACTTGATGCCACTGTGACACTGAGAACTGCAGACAGGCTAATTTACAGGAAAATACAGGCAGGATTTGAGTTTTAAAATGTCATCCTCATATTGTCTGCTCTTCCTCAGAGCTTTCTGGGACCCTCCTTAACTTTGTTTAGGATCTTGTGTTTAGCTATGGTCACGAAAATCCAAATAGAATTTGCCAGCAAATTTCATGTAGAACAGAATATTCTGATCTTCTGAAAACTGAATAAAATGTAAGAATTCAATTATGTAACGTCATGTTTGGATATTACAGCCGTGATTTGTTGTGGTACAACACGAACTGTCATTGCCAAAGCTCAAGGCTGCCACACAAAACCTTTGTGAGTGCTCTCAGGAAAGGATCCCATGGTGCCACCTCCGTGATTGTCCTCAAAGTTCTTCCCTGCCTGAGGAGGGACTGCAGGTGGGGAAGGGCAGGCAGAGCTGTGGGAGCTGGCAGGGACTCCCAGAGCTCAGACAGGTCCTGGCTCTGTGCACACACCCTCCCTCAGAGCCATTTTCCTGCCTTTTGCAGCTGCTCCTGTCACTGCAGCGGATGCACAGCAAGCCGCAGCATTGCAGTGCTGGGCCTCTCCCCACCAGAGCTCCCTGCCAACCCTGAGCCTCCTGCTCCCATCACCCCTAGACCTAAGCTTGGCATTTCCACACACATCATTCATTCCCTGTTACCTTTTTCCTTCATGGTGTAAACAGGCTGATAAAGGGGTTTCTGTAAGCTTAACTGCACAACACCCATAAAGAAAACTTCCCTTACCACATCAGTCCTGGTTTGTTTAACCTTCTCCTGAGAAGGAGGATTTTCCCCCAGCTGGGTGGTATTTGGAAGTGCTGCAGCCACTCCCAGTGATGATTATAACAAGGCTGCAGTGTAGCCTGGCCAGAATACGGCTTTTGCAGACACCCTCAAATTAGGCTGATCTCTGTGCAACAGGCCAGCTGCTTTCTGCAGAGACTGCTGAGAGGCCCTGGCTTTAATATTTTTAACATAATTTCTGAGAAACTAATGAAGTATTAATTCATTCAGAATTTAATTTCCTTAATGAATATGATCATCTCAAGCAAATGACACTGGTGGTTCATCTGTGAGCCATGTAGTCTTGGTTTTGAGAAGTTTTCTTCCTGCAGTGAGGCACTCAGGTTTTATTCTGCTCTTTGTTTCTTGCCTGTATTTTGTATAGCTTTATGAAAGCAAAGTGGCTGACACATCTTTGCAGAACAATGGACTAAGTAGAATGCAGTACCTGTTTCTAATGTGATTTAGGACTCAGATTTTGCCAACTTGCTGGTTCTTGTTTCCCAGTTGCCTTGATATCCTCTGCATAAGTGGACTTTCAACAGGAGGAGGTCCTCAACCTCCAAAGATGTGGTCCATTTCTTCTTCATTTCACTGGATAAAACCATGAGCATGGATTGATAAACCTGGGAGTGCTTGGTTTTGTTTGTTTGTTTTCTGGTGTGTTGTATGTGAGAGCTAAAGGAAAAGATAGAAAATAAGAGTGCTTTCCAGGAAAAAAACACTCTCCAGAGTCTAGGGAGGTCAAGGAAGTGTGCTGGCCACTTGGATGAGTTAATTATCCTGAAAAACAGATACTGAAGGAAGCTTGCAGTACTCTGGCTGACTCAAGTAGCTCCCAAGACCTGGTTATACAGCTGCAGCTTCCCAGCTGGGCACAGGCAATGGAATCAGAGAGACTTAGCTAGAGCCATATTTTAATAATTGATACAACTGCACATCATCTATTGAGGAAAATCACTGACCTTCTGTTCTGACCTGTTTTCTCTCCTTCCCCACTTCCTGTTTTCTAAATATTTATTTCTTTCATTCTTCTCCCCCCTCACCTTCTCTGAAGTTATTTCAAAAACATAAGAACTGTGCTTGACTGACCCAGTTTTTTTCCATATGAAAGCAGCAAGCCCAAGCCTGTGATTCCTGGAGGAACTGAGCTCCTGAATGAACCAGGCTACAGAAGCTGTGCTCAGAGCTGCAGGAGGAGGGAACTGTAGTAACTCACAGAATCTGGTGAACCAGAAACTGCAGGCTATGAATTACAGTTTCCTTGGATCACATGTGCTGAGAGACAGTTTTCTTGGATGAGAGCCCAAAAATAGTTCTTCATGTGAAAGCACAGGTGATTCATCTGAGAGCCCTCCATAAAGCAGGGAGAGCTCAGTGCTGTGCCCCAGGGACAGTGTGTGCAGCTGTGGCTCTGCACAGTAAAGAGCTTTTTCTTCTCCAAACCAAGCCACATTTCAGATTTTGTGGGAGAAGTGACCATTTAGGTATTCTGCAGGCAATTCACTGCAACAGTCATGGTGCCACTCATTGATATCCAGTCTGCCCATAAATTTGGTTAGGTTTAAAAGGCAAGTGGGAGGAGAACCAACACAACATCCAAACTTTACCCCTCTCTTTTGTTCTCAAATACTTTTAAGTGGCACATCTGAAATGGATGTGTTAAAAAAAAAGCAGCCAAACCCCTTTCTGGCTGAGACTGTGCTTATACAGTTCACAGCCTTTCAGATACACACTGTCCATCCCATCTGGCTTCTGTTCCAACTAAGTGAAGTAAGTGCTTGGCTTTAAGTGCAGAAAACATTTTTCCTGAATTTCATTAATAGATCTAACCCAAAAAACCCATAAATCCTCTCAGTGACACAGTGACCATGCCTATACAAAGTGAGGGCTGGCACTGTGAATGCCTGAATCCCTCCCTGCCCAACCCTTGGGTTATCAGGAGTTCACAACTGTTACAGCACCTTGTTCTGGTCAGCTTTTCATCCCACTACAGCACAAATCACTGTGACAACCAGAGCAGCTTACTTTGGTCTCTATCGATTAAGCTCTGCAAATTAAATTAAAGTAATTTCTTTCTGTAATTACTTTTACTGCAGACCCACACGAGCTCAAGGACTTGAATCATAATCCAGTGTAAGGTGAAGCATTACAGAGAATTACTGGCATTTTATGCATTTCCTCTTTGCTTTATGACTGCTTGTCTCACTACAGGGGGAGAGCCCAGATCTTCAGGCGTGGGGCGGAGCCCAATTTCTGGGAAGGGATCTGAGCTGAGCACGAGCTGCTGGTAGTGGGTGGGTTGGCAGGGCAAAACAAGTGCACTGTTTTCTTCCCAAAAAGGCTTTTTCCTCATTCAATGACACTTGCTTAAGCAGATTTCCTACAAGTTTATTTATGTGATTATGTTCCCCTGTGATACTTACAGCTTTCTGCACTCTGATTTTATTTCTAGTTTCACTTGCGCCACTTATGTCAGCTCTATTCGAGGAATTGACTCTGTGTCCCAGAAAAGGCCCTCTATATTCCTATCTGTGTTTCTACATGCTGCTCTGCTCTTCTCTTGCCTGCTGTGCTCTCACCTGCTGCCCCCTTGCCTTCACTGTGCTGTGGAAAATAGGTTTGATTAGGAATTCCCAACACTGGAGCCAGGGAAGTAAAACAGAGCAGTGTAAGGAGATAGTGTCTTCCCAGAAGACAATCTTTAATCAGCTGTGCCCTGGGAATTTGGAACTTTATGTTGTTGCCTGGCAGAATTTACTGCCTCTGCAGTGACATTGCCTCATATTTGCACAAATGCTCCCCATTTTCAGCAGGAGATGAATGCTGAATCCTCAGCAATACAGGCCTGCACTGGGAGCACCTCTGGGTCATGTGCTTGTGTTCAAACCAGGAAATAACCCAGGACAAAAGCAACCATGGTTCAACCCTTTATAAATGAATTAGTGTGTTCAAAAACTCCTGCCAGACAAGCTGTGGGCTGGTCTGAGACAGCAAATTGCTCATCTTGGTTCAGCTGCAGATCAAGGCTCTTGCCCAGAGCTGACTGGGTGCTCCATAATTAATTGTGCAAGTGCTGCTGAAGCAAGGAAGCACCTCTGGTTCAAAACCTGCTGTCCAGAGGGCCTGGTATGGTCACACACTCAGGGAGCTCAGGTTTACTTGCTGACCAGGGACTGGTGTTAGTGAGGTTGTTCTATTCTTGGAGTTTAATACCTGAAAGGGAACAAACCTTTCTCAGTCCTTTAGACAAGAGGACAGTGTCGTCAAGGTACAGCATGTACAGATGCACTTGAACCCTCTCTAGTGCTTTATTTGAACTGCACTGCATCTCCCCTGGACTTGAAAAGCCATGTAAACAGGAGGCTGAACTTACTCATTGCTTGGAGACCTTAATGACACTTGAGTCTTCTCCCTCTCCTCCTCATTTTTACCCTCGAAGTCTGTCTCAGGAACTCTGGCAGCAAGCACTGTCCCCCAGCCCCTTGACCAGGCCAGTGCTGTCTGTCACTGTGTTCACAGCAGGGTTTCCAGCTGTGTGCCACTGCCTGACACCAAGGAAGAACATAGGGAATTTTCAGGCCTTGGAATCTGGACTTCTTAATCCTGAAGGCAGCACCAAAAAAAAATCTCAGCTTCACTTGCACCTTCTCCATTCTTCCTATTGTTCCCCCCTCCATCCCTCACAACATCTTTCTTTTCCATAGCCTGAAAACCAGAGGCCATAACTGAAAAGGGGCAAACCATTAAAAAAATCCCAAATCCTCACTGAGCACATGGGTGCTGTGCACGCTGCTAATAAAATCCTGCAGCCAGAGCAGGTCTGACAGCAGCCCCTGCTGCATGGCATCTTCCTGGAGCAGAGCGAGGAGACAGGAGACTCCCTTGGCTCCCCCACACCCACAGAATTCAATTGTGGCTCTATATTTAGCTCCTGTCTGGTGTGAGGAGCTGAGCCTTGCACACACGCCCACGCTGAGCCTGCTGGGGTTATTTTTAGCATCAGCGAGATGCTTACCTGGAAGGTTCCTGCCCAGTAATGAAACGCATTAAATTGTACACAGCTAATTAGTGCTGACAGCTGATCTGTTCCTTGTACCTGCCCCCCTGCCTTTCTGGCTCTGGAATGAATCTGTGTCAAGTCTTCCTAGCCTTCTGAAATTAGGGCAGCTCTCTGGTTTTTAGTCCAGTGACCAGGAGTTGAAGCACAGTTGGAGATTCATCACAAAAAACCTTGCTAATCCCCAGGTGAGCTTAGGCTGGGCTCAGTTCAGCATCTCCTAAACTTCTGCATTAGGACTACCAGTGGTCTGTACATGTACCCACATACCAGTTTTTTTGGTCAATCTAAACAAAATGTTCCCCAAAGTTCTGTGCATTCAGCCCAGCTCCCTGCTGAGTGTCTCAGTCTGAAGGGCTGATGATGCCTTTTCAGTGAGCACAGCTGCCCTGAGACATTTCTGTGGAGAAGTAGCACTGGATGTGCTGTCCTTGGGAAACATGGCACAGCTTTTGTGCTGTCAGTAGGTGAAACTGTCTTTGTGAGTGCTCTGTGCTGAGCCGTGGTGTTGTTTTCCTTTTAGGCTGCCAGTCTGAAGTGCTTTTTGCTTGGTATTGTTCTGTCTCCAGCAGCACTGTGAACTTCACACTCTGTTACCTGAGGGACAAACCAGGGTCTCATCTGGGTGTGCTTTTAGCTACATCTGCAGTTCCTGAGTGAGTCAACTCGACAATGCTTCTCCAGGAACCTCAGGGCAGCACCACACCTACAGATTCCAGATGTGGTAACAACTGAATAAAGATGCCTCCTTTTCACTTGTTGTTGCCAGGAAACCTTGGTCCAGCATCATCCACTTCCCCAAGCCAATGTTTTCAATGTGGTAAAGATCAGCTTTAGGTGCTCAAGTTCTGGTTCCTCTCTGTGTACAAAAACACTTTGTTCTTCCTGTCTGACTCCTCTGCCCACGTTTCTGTATTTCATTCCTGTCCCCATCATCTTTTAAGTGCCACTTCACGCATCATGTGTACTTGTACAAATATCAGAATAGGTGAAGCAGTACATGAAATGAATATTACAAGTATAATCTTTTCAAGGAATTTGTACTTTCATTGAGACATTAAGTTATACTGGAGTGTCTTTAACTATGGTTATGTTCTCAAGAAGCACGAGCCACCCAGGCACTTCAAACATCAACTTTCTAAACAGCCAGATATCAAATCTAATTAAACAACCTTTCCCTGAGTCACCCTTCAGTCTAGCAAGTGTTTCACTCCCCCAGGTTTCAGCTGAAACCCCTTCTAGAACAAAGCGTGTCTGTGAGACAGGAAGCAGATATTGCAAACAATCGTACTTGCAAATGTCTTTTCTGCCTCGTGACACAAAGAGCTCTCAATTCACTGAATTCCATCGAGGGCTTATTATCTGTGCTCTGAACACATAATAATGGAACCAAGACCTGTTGGGAGCCCTGTTGCCTAATGCACTGTAGAGTATTCCAAGAGTTCACCATGCCCTGGGGCACTGGGGATGCATGGATCAGTAAGAGAGGCACTACTGCACAGGGAAAACTGGAATACTGCCATTTTGGAGGGAGGAGGAGGGAAAAGTCCATGTTTCCACGGCAACAAGTGGTAGATTAAATTGGCTAGGAGCACAAAATACAGGAAATACACTTTTCAAAAGCAGCGATGCACATAAATGAATCCTGGAATCTCTCCTCACGCCACTGTCAGTCAATAATAAATCTGAAGTCAGTAGATTTGCACTGCTGTAAAAGTAGAATTTGTCTCAAAATACAGAATTTCCCAATCTCTCTTTTGAGATGGAATGAGTGGGAAGGTGAAGGAAAATAGGGGTTTTAGCTTTGACTTCATAAACACCCATCAGAGTGATAGCAGAGCAGCTTTTCTCAGCAGGTTCACAGCTGCTGTTGAAATGTGTAACAACCAGAACCACTTAAATAATACAGTGGTTTTGAAAGGATGCTATTCTTTTGTCTCCCCATTTTTAAAGCTATATAAACACCATTATTTGGTGTATTTTGCACATTATCTATGTCAGTACATCTTTCCCTCCAGAGTACAGAGCAAGGCTGTGTTAGCTGTGGGGCTGAGGCAATTTACTAGACAGCTACAGACCATCAAACCCCTGCAATTGTGCTGAAAAATATCGACCCTGTTAACAACTGCCTGGTTATGTGCCATTCTTATGCAGTCAGCCATTGAATAACTACTTGCTAATCTGCCCACAGATCATTCTTTGTGCTAAACACAGATCTATAGCCTGATGGTACACGTGGATTCCTGATTTTTTGTTATCTAAGTGTTGCTATTGCAGCAGCTGTGCTGCTCTTTTCTGCACAGGTAGTGTCAAAGCCCTGGAGAGAACAGACATTTCTCCTGATCCCATCTCCCAGGCAGCACTTCCCACCCCAGCACTACATTCCTTAGCTATAAACCTCCAAGTTGTCACACAGAGACTGTGCTGCACAAGTACCAGTGAAATGAATGAGTGCAAACACCTCAAAAGCTCAGCCAAGAATTTCACTCTTCCCAGTTTGGTTTCATTTCCACACCAGAGCCCGGCTCTGCTCTGAGTGTGGGCTCTGAGGTGGCCTGGGTTTCGTGGGGTGAGTCCTTGTCAGAAACTCCAAAGGGATATCTCTAGGGCTTCTGGCCTTTGCCAGAATTCACTTTTACTTTGTTGGCTGGCTGTTGGGTGTTTTGGACACCCACTTGCTTTTCCTGGTGTTGTAAATATTTTCCTGCATTCATCCACCACCTGAGCTTGTTTGCACGGTCATGTTCTATTCTGGTGGATGAGTTAAGAGCTGAGATGAGCTCTGCCAGCACATATGTGCTGGAAGTTGTGTGGGAGACTGCTCTCAATCTGTTTTGCCTTTTTTCCTGGCTATTCCAGCAATCTCTGCACCGTCTGTTCCCCGAAATGCGCTCAATCCTCCACGTTCCAGGAAGAAGGAACCAAATTAAGGCCTGACTTCCAACACTTTGAACAAAGATGGCTTTTAGCCATCCTCTAGACATCACCAGTGACACTGATGGGCTGCACCCCAGATTGCTGCATGAGATCAGAGCAGGCAGGGGAGGCTCCCTTAGCTGCATTCACCTACACACAGCAAATTTCCTGCCTCCTGGTGGTGGCCAGCCCCTTTCACCTGTCCAGCAGTGTCCTCTGCAAGTCCTTGTACTGACATTTGACTCTAGGGATGCATCCCTTACAATATTTCTTTAGGCTCATTATTAAGCAAGACAAATGGTAAATGAAAATAAAGGGACAAAGGCTGTAGTTAAAGCACCTGAAGCTGCAATTCCATCAGACCTTTCAGACTAAGAGAAATCAGGCAGGGCTGAAAAAAGATGTGACCTTGTAGGCATTTCAGCAATAGGAGATGGGGCTGGGTATGACAATCTTCTCATTCAGTGAATAGTTTGTGATGGTTGAAATGGTTTTAGGGATGCAGTAGAGTGGAAACCATTTTTTGTGTACTTTAAAGCAATCAAATTAGGCTCTTGATATACGAAGAGATCTCATGAGTTATCAAATGGCCAAAATAATGGAATTAATGATACTGGGGTGCAATGTGAAATATTTCCCTGAAGTGCATGCACAAAGCTTGCAAGGTCAGGGTGACCAAGGCCCATCTTTGCTTCCTTAAGTGATGGGTATTAATGGGACACACCTCTGGTCTGCTCTGTCTGTAACTCTTGGAACTCGATGTACACTGTAGGGGGATCTTTTCTGCTTGTCTGAATGAACATGTTTTCTGTGGCAGGGTCTGCCACCTGCACTGAGTTGTGCAGCCCCTGGCACAAAGCACTGCTCCCCTTTGGGTGCAAAGTGCTGCTGTGCAGTCACTGAGACTGGAGGGACCATAACTCCATCTCTGCTCTTGCAGGGGCACCATGAAGGGCACCCAAACCCCCCTGTGTTCCCTCAGCAGCTCGTTCCTTAGCTGAGGGCAGGAGTGGTGAAGGCAGAGATGTTCTCCTCCATAAACTCTGGTCCATTAGGACTTGTACTCTGATCCACACATTTGTCCTCATTCCCTGTCCCCGGAGGTAAAGTTTAATCAAAAGCATGCACATGAATGAGTTAGTCTAAATATCAATAAATGTTTCTTTCAGGAAAGGCTTGAGATATTTAATATTTAATAAGCCTTGAAAATGAATTTCTGTGCATGTTTCCCAATTTGATTCCAAGCATTTTGGCGGTGAGCAGCACTCGCTGTCCCTGTGTGGGCAGCACAGCACAGATTATTTAACAATCCACTTTGTCTCCTCTAAAATATTCATGGTTGCAGATATCCAAATGCAGCCCTTAAAAAAGCACACACAAAACCCAAATGGTGCAGTCTGAGCCTCCCAGTTACCTTCAGTCTTTGCTTTAGGCTGCACACCACAGTGATGCTGTTTCTCTCACAGCTCTCTCTTGTTGCCCTGGTTACTGATCAAACCTGAGCATCCCTGCTGTGCCTGCAGCTGGACTTACACAGGCACCTTCCCCAGGTGAGGGCAATGCTGCTTCTGCCTTAAGGCACCAGTGCAGCTACCAGCACAGCAGCTTTCCCTTGGGCAAATAAATATGCAGCTCTAACAATTGCCTTTATCCTCACATTCAGCTCGAGCTGACAAAGCCAAATCTGGTTGATAAATAATTATACTACTATTTTTGTTAAAGCCCTGGGTTTTCTGGAGGACCTCCAAATTTTGATTGCAGCAGCAGAGCTGCAGGTAGATTTGGCAGGATTTTGTCTCCCAAATTGACTTCTGTCTCGTTTTCCCTTGAAATCCAGGCAATCCTGACTGAAGAGGGAGTTAAGATTTTTTCTCATGTGGCTGATTAACAGCTGAAAATATGCTGTATTGGTTTGTGGATGGTTCCCTGCAGGCAATGGACCTGGGGGTGGGTGGCAGTGCCTCTGACAGGGCTCAGAGGATGCTCCATTGTAAAGGGAGGCTCCTCCCTGTTCTCATTCACAACACTTACTTTGAGAGTTTCATTTCAATTTGCTGCCGGATTTCCTGTCTTTCCTCATCTGTTCTCCTTGGGAAAATATTCCTGTCTTCCAGCTCCTGCTTACTTGGTCTGTTCCGTAGTTTTACTGCCAGCAGTTCTTTCTTGCATTTTCTTGGCAAAGTACCTGGGACATGCATTGAAAGGAAAGTTATTAAAAAGACAGCTCCTGGGGATGAAACAGGAACTCTGGAGAGCAGGAATGGCACAGAGTGACAGTGATCTGTGTGGTGCTGTGCAAGGAGCAGTTGTACACATTAATGTCAGAAAGCAGCACTGCAGCTGAGCAGGGCTCAGACACAAAAGCACTGCAAATGCAGAGGGAACATATTCCTCAGGGCATGCAGGAACTGCAGTTAAATCTTTGTTTCATCTTGGAAGCATGGTGTGTAATAGGAGGTTAATTTGTTTTGGTTCCTTTTTGCTTTAAAGGGTTTGGGTTTTTTTTAATGTAATGCTTCACCTTTTCTAGAGAAGGTCACCTCATCTTTAAAGAAAATGACATTTAATTGGTATTTTTGTTTGGCATTTGAGATAGGATTAAAGTCTATTTTTTAAAGGATGCTCTGGAGGTTGGCAAGATTCTAAATCCTAAATAGGTTCTCATTCCCAGATACTGGGGTTTTATTTGCTGGGGATCTGTGGACCTCCTTTTTATTATCACTACTGATCTCAAATTTCTTTATGCAGAGGGAGGAATCTGTACAGTCTCCTTCCCACATTTACCTGTTGGAAAGAGTGGAGCAGAGTAATTTTGGTCTCCCTGTGTGAGCAGTGAAAAATCTCTTGGAAGTTGCATTGATCTAAAGTTAAACTTTTCAGAAACCATAATCAGCTCAAAACCCCTTTCTGGAGCCTAAAAAGCTGTGCCCTTATTTAGCACCTTCCTTGAAATGCTCTCACAGTCTGTTGCAAGCATTAATTAAATTAAACCACACAGCCCTGTCTGAAGTAGCAGATATACATTTAACAGATGGGTAGGGAAGTGAAATTATTTGGCTGCTGCCACACAGAACCTTCTGCTAACTGAATATCTGACTCCATCAGAAGCGTTTGGCTCACAAAGCCACAGCCTGGGGACTCTGACAGGGCTTCTCACCACGCTGGGAGTGGGTGCAGAGGAACCAACAGAATTCCTGCTGGAAACAACCTGAAGGACATTCGGGGCTAGAAAAGTCCTGGGAATCCCTGCACACACTCCCAGTTTCACCTGAGTATTTTAAAGAGGTCATAGGAAGAATTTGGCCATGTCAGGAGGTTTCTGTGGACAAGGAGCTCTGTGTGTCCATGGGAGCTGCAGCACTGTCCAGTGCAGAGTCCAGGGCAGGGCACCTTGGGAGCATGGAAAGTGATGTAATCTATAGGATTTCTGTCATTGACTTTAAAGGAAGTGGGGTCAAAATCCTAATTAACAGTGTCAGCTCCCTCTGTCAATCAAAGGTGGACTGTTCATAATGAAACATCATTTACCAGGACAGGTTAAAATGCAAGTATATATGCAAAATCTCCATATTAAAAGAGAATAAGTGCATGAATAAAACAAAACTAGAGAACAAAGGGAAAATAAAGCCCCAAGCTATTCTTCTCCACATCCATTTTCAGCACCCTGAGACAAATTCCTTCCTGATGACTACTTCAGTAGAAACTGGACCTGCAAACACCCTTATTTAAGTATTCTTTTTCTAAGGGTTATTTTTCTTAGTCAGGCACATTCAGAGCCAGTCTGCCCCCTGACCATCTATCTCAGGCAGTATCTTGGCTGGATTGTTTCATGATTTATCACACCTCAGCTAGGTCAACAAGAAATGCTTGGGAAATTCACACCCTTTTCATGTTCAGGCTGCAGGTTCCTGGAAAAACTCCCTGTTTCAATTCAGTCGAAACAATTAAATCATGGCATTTAATTTCCTGTATGTTTACTGTTCTTTTTATCATATTCACTGTTCTATCAATCAAAAAACAAATCCTAACATGCCTGATGCTGGACAGACCTTGATTGCACCAGTTATCAGTTGTGAGCTATGTTCTAGTAACGTTATTTTTTAAGCTCATCCTGCCTTGTGTTTTCAGAGGTTTCAAATAATGATTTATTGAGTAGGAATGGAAAACCAAGGCATAATTCCTCACTTTTTCCAGAGTTATGTGACGTGTATGTACCTCCCTGTAGCCCCAGGACTGTGGCACTGTGCCCTGTGGTGGTGGCAGTGGCAGAGCAGGTGACTGCTGAGGCAGGACAGGGATTGTAAAGCAGCTCAGGATTAATGGATAGTTTTACTCCCTGACTTGGAAACTAGCCCAGATCTCTTCAAACCAGAAGGAATCTGGAGATATTTAGGGAATTGTTCTGGCGCTGTCCCTGGGAACACTGGCACCAGCAGCACCTCCACACCAGAAATGCCTTGGGAATGTCCCATCTTGCTCTGGGACATCAGTCAGAGCTCAGCATCCTCTGTGCCCAGCAGCAGTGTTGTTGCAGCCACAACAATGCCAAAATATCTTTAAAGCAGCTCTGTTTTTCTCAGGTGGCCTCAGCTATCCTCAGTACACCACCATTGTCCTTCAACTGCAGCTATTTTCCAAAACTCCAGCACTTATTGTGGAAAGCCCAGAGCTGCTTCTAGGTATCACTGAAACTTGTACAATAACCAGTGCCCTCCTATCATCATAATAATGAATAATTATTTGTTAAATATAGAGAGACTCACCTTCAATAGTTAAATATTCAGATTTGGTTTTGCTCATAGGGGATAATGTATTTTTTGCCTGGCTGCCTCTAGCTCTTAGAATTTTTATCAAAAAAGGCCACTTTTACACATATAGCCAGAAAAAAAATAGAACTTAAAAGGTGTTTGTCATGTTTTAAGCTTTTCTTAAATGCACAACAATTAGGCAAGGGACTCTATTCTTTTGCCTTACCTCAGGAGTCTGTTCTGTTACTTGGCGTCTTAAGACACAGCAGCAGAACTTATGTCCTGTCTGCTGGCTCATGCTTTCAAAGACACCTTTTAAAATTCATCTTTCATCTGCTATAACAATTATTTTTTGATAAATTGTTCTCTACCTACCTTATTTTAATGCATTCATGAAGAGAGTGAAGGATTCATTTGAGATTGAATCTGTCTTGCTAACATGGAAAACATTAAAAACCTTGAATGACAAATTTTCTAATGAGAGCTGATTATTTTGCCAAAGCTCACTTAAATAATTGCACAGGATTATAAAATGCATTCCCCACATGTCTCAAGAAGGGGTAAAATGGACCAGATGGAGAGAAACTTTATTCTTTAAGATATTTTCTCTATATGTTTGTCCTTCCTAGACTGATTGGTCTCTATCACTTTTCCATGTACCATCACTGCATGGAAAAATAGTTCTGAAATTCCAGAACACGCCGGCATTGGCACAGGGTGTACAGAAAGCTCTGGCTGCTCCCAGGGGATGTCTGGGAGTGCTGCTGTTCATACAGAGCAGCCCCAGGGTGCACCAGTAACTGAGAGGGTAAAGCACAGTGATACATCTCTGTGCAACACCTGGAGGACAGTCACAATCACTGTGAGTCCAATTTAACTTCAGCTTTTCACCGGGGTTCCTTCAAAAAGCTGATGTGACAGTACAAGAATTTATCCTTCCCATTATTTTCTGCTGCCTTTAGAGCATTCCCTTCAGTTGTGAGAGTTATCTTTGTAATACAGTGACTTTGCTTACCAGAAATAACAGAGTCGTTCAAAACTTCCTCATCCTGATAAAAAACAGACTCTTCCTTGAGCTCTGAGTTCATGATCATGTTTTCTTTGTTCTCATCTGACTCTTTAACCGAGTTCCTCTTGTTTTCTGAGTCACTGCCATAACTCAGCGAGTTCTCCTTCTCTTTGTTGCGCTCCATACTCGACGTTCTCGAGGGACGGACATCCACCCTTTTTTTTGGAGAGCCTTTGCTTTCTCTTCCATGGAAGCTATGGGTGGAAGATGCACAGCCCAGATTTTACAAAGATTGTTTTATTGTTGCAGTAGAAACTTACATGAGAATGAGAAAAATGTCCTGTAGCTGGTAAAGGGCAGGGCAGGGAGTTCAGCATGGACCAACACAGGATGGCATTTTCAAGTTGAGAATGGCTAATGTGGATCTAGTTTCCTGTCTCTGCCATTAAAATAAGACATGGAGGGGTGGTGAATAATGTAATTCTTTGATATATGGTCACAAGATACACTGTAGTGATTAAAAACCCCACAACAACACGTCCTTCTAATGTAAAACATGCATGGCATGAAATATGACCATTCATATGATATTGTATGATCATGACAAAGGTTTAACAGGGCCTGGAAATGACATCATGTGAATCTGGTCCCTGGGGCAGTAGCTGTTAGGAGACTGAGAAATGATACCAGCTTCACTCCAAAGCTCTGGGATGGCAAAGGTTATCTCTGTCCTCCTCTGATACACAGGAGGGCTTATAATGAAACCCAGATAAAGCATCCAATGTACTCCCACAAAAACATTTGTATTAAAAATGGATCTTATATGTGCTGCTGTGTCAGCCGAGACACAGATATTGCAGCATTTCTCACGTGTAGAGTACTTGGAGCAGGATGTGCCTTTGCTACTCTAACTCGGTATCTTGTGGGGAAGATTTTCTTTTGCAGTAGATCAAAGACTATCACCTGATTACCTGTTTGAAAACCTTCTCCTGTGCCACAGTAACCTCCTTATAAAGGAAGAACATTCAATGAAATAGCTGCCAAATGAAGCACTTTAACTACGGATGTTTGTTCCAAGCAGTGACACCACGAGGAAGGCAAACCCAAGCTGTAGCAGCAATTAAAACACTAACAACAGGATAGGAACATTTTCCAAGAAAAATGAAGTGGTGGGATGAGTGTCCTCATGCAGCCCTGTGCCTGCAGGCTGTAGGTACCTGTCCTGCCGGTGTTTGGTGGCCAGAGCCCTGTGGAGTTCTTCAATGACTCTGCTGGGAGGTAAAGGCAGATGAACGGCAGCCAGGTGAGGGGAACCGGTGGGCGTTGTTACCTGGCCTCTGCCATGGGGCTCGGAGCTTTTCTGGCCAGAGGGGTGGAAGAGGGCAGCTTGTCCTGAGATTTGGGAGGAACCCACAATGACATAGTTCTTCAGGATGGTGGAAGGAGGAGATTTCATGGCTGGGTCATCCATTTCACTTCCTGCTGTCAAAACACAAGAGGGGAAGAGGTTGTGCAATGCTTTTTCGTTTTGTTCTTTTTGCGCAGAGTCTGCACTGAACTTAATTTGTTGTATTGAACAGAGGATAAATGGTGATGTTTTGCTCTTGCTGTGAGGTAACTGGCTGAGTAACTGAATTCAAAAGGCTCTTGCTGCATCACTCCAGATCTTTAATCTAGCAAAACAGATGCCTCTTCACTTCCCCTCTTTCTCACAGGATCAGATTCTCCTTTTTCCCAGCCCACCACTGCATTTTTGCTTGCCCACACTGCTGCTCCTAACCACCAAAGGCTTGGGCTGTGGTGGCTTTCCAATCTAGCATTTTCTCTGCTGGACTCTGGCAGTCTGTATTAAAATTTATGCCCTGTGGTTCTCAGTCTGGACAAAATGTACCAGTGTCTATTAGCTGCTCCTCTGTGATTGCTGCACAGCCCAGACCTCTGTCTTTCATATGCCCGTGGAGAAAATGCCAAAATCATTATAATATGAGGATAATGTTTGCATAACAAAACTTGCCAAATGATATACAAATGAAAGGTGGGGTATTGAACATTAACAAGAAAAAAGAAGGGTGTGGCAATCTAATGTCTTTTTAGCCCCAGATTCAGCTATTTTCTATGCAATGTAAACCTTTTGTCTGAAATTAGAGTTGTACATTTAGACTGATTCATACATTTCCTAGCATTTGAGTCTGACAGTGGACGTTTCCCTGGTTGTAAATTTGGTGGCTTCACACAATATCCTTTAGGATAACTGAACATCTGGCCTGGAAAAGATGCTGATTCGCTTTTCTGTTCTGCAGTCCTCTTCCCCTTTCCCCCTCCCTATACCCGTGTCCCACGCCTCTGGCACACGGGGTTGTTTACACCAGCAGCTCAGGCTGGGTGGATAAAGGCAATTCGAGCTCCTCATCCCAGAGAATTTCTTGTCCCTTGTTGCCACCTAGTGCTTCACACAGGAATTTAAACTGGCACAGCTTGTGCAGCTTTGGTACAAACATGCTTTCACAGGTAATTTTTCCCTTTTTTTTCTCTTACTTTTGAGATAAATCCTTCAATTCACAGCAGAGAAAAACTTCTGCTCAGGCCAGGATTATCCTGAAGTAGTCCTGTAACAAGGACTTGGTTCCAGTTAGCAGGGTAACTTGCTAGAAAACTGGAAAGGGCAAAAAAACTAACTTCAGTAATTAAATATCTCCTCTCAGAACCAGCATCCTGCATAAGGATTACCAAAAACATGCATTTTCTTAAGTTTGCTTAAGAAGAGCTCCTGAAATTATAACCAAAATCAAACACTGAAAATCTGAGTGTGGCAACACTAAGCCTGGTCTCCTTTTGTGTTTGTGGGGTGAGGAGGAGAGCATCCTTCAGTGAGGACAGCTGCATCCACAACAAAATCTCTCTTGTAAGGAAGGTCTAACATTACTTTTTTCATCTCTGGAGGGTGTTTATGCACATTTGTGTCCCTCTAGCCCAGAACCCTTAGCAATGGCTTTCTTCATTTCTATGCAGACAGGAGCCAGGGTTCAAACCAGCCCAGAACTTACCCTGTTTAAAATCTGGGGAGTCTGAAGGCTCAGGGACATTGCTCCAAGAGTCAGTGCCTGATGTGCAATGTGTGAGCCACCTTCCCACCCCAGAGCTCCTCCTGCACTGATCAGGATGCTGCTCCAGCCAGGAGACAGCCAAGCTCTGCTGAGCAAAGCTGGGTTTGGTACTCAAGGGGGGTTTGATTCTGTGCTGCTGTGGAGATGGACAGATCATAAATCGTAAATAGATCTCTGATCAATTGCTGCCCACTGACTCATGGCCTGAGGGGATGGACAGAACCACCTCCTGAGCCACTTTATCTCTGCACACAGAGAGAGGGTGTCTGTGTTTCCTCAGAGCAAAAGCAGGGTTCAGCTCAACCCCAAAGCAGGGAAACAGAAGACTTTGTTTTGTCTTTACACCAGCTTGTTCCTGGAACAGGTCAAGGGCCAATTTCGTCCTCATTGCAGCTTTGGACAATATTGAGAATTTCCTGAGATCACACCTTATTTGTCCTAATGACAGATGTTCAGTGAATAATCTTGCAAAGTGATGTCTTGGCACCTTGCCCTGTTCCTCCTCTCTCTGATTAATTGGTGCTTGACTTACTCCTCACTCCTCTGCTGACAGCATCCCTAGCATTGTTAAGGGAGGGAAAAAACTAAACACAAAAGAGCTTTTCAACCTCTTCATCTTCCTTTTCTTTCATAATTGCCCTTTCTCTCTCCCCACACTTTTGTATTTCCTCTCACTCACTGACGGTATTTGTTTAATTTTAACTTAGCACTGCCCCCACATCCCCACAAAAATAAACATGTATAATCACTACTGGAAAAGGGTCTAGAGTTACTGGAGTCATTGAGAAAATTAAAAGTTGTTCTTTGTGGAAGATGTAAATGAGAATTAAATACCAAAACTCAAAATATCTCAGATGCTACAGGAAATACTTGGGTTAAGCAGCAAAATATCTGAACTCTAAATGCTCTGAAGTGCTTGGTGGAGGTGTAATCTCTATACCCTGCATGGGTCAGGTTTCCAAATACATCTGATGCCAAGCATGGCCTTCTCCTCAGCTGAGCAAAGGCAGAGGGGCCTGGGGCTGCCTGTTCCTCTTGCAGGGTGGAAGGGGAGGCTCGAGCCTCACCCACAGCACAGGACAGTGAAATAACCTGAACAGCAGCTCCTGAGGAGCACTCAAATACCATTTTGAATCCAGCTCCCACTTGAGTTATTACAGCTTTTAAGCACAGACAATGTATGAAATGTTTCCATGGGAAACAAATACTTGTAATTTTCTTCAAAGAGACTGAAAACCTCAATATTTTCTCTAAGCCCCAGCGGTCAGGTCACAGAACCCCTCTGATGTTTTGTTTCCTGGTGACTTTGAAAACCCTGCTCATTGTGCCAGCTGATGAGTGTGGATGCAAATCAGGGCTCACATAATGGCTGTCATTTAAAAGTCTAAATATCCAACAGGTCTGACATTTAGATGTCAGGACTCGATTTTCATTTGCAATAAGGCCCTTTTAACTGCTTTTACCATATGTAGGGGCCCTGAAATTGGAACCAACTAAAATCATTCTCATTTTAGCACCCTTTCTGCAGTGCCAGAATGTTGAGAAATGTAACAACATTGGCAATACATTAGAAAATCAGGCCCAGGGGAATTGCTTCTGGAAACGTTCAATAAAGTCTGGCACAGAGGATTGCCAGGTGTATCACTCTTCACAGCAGATTTCATAGCTCTAGTTTAGACCTGCCCTAGAGAGCAAACCCTTCAGACAGAAACCTCTGCAGAACCTTTGACTTGAACTAGATTTTGGCTGCTGTCCTGCTCTCCAGTGGGAGTCCAGGTAATGAAAACATTTAAATCTTCCCTGTGTTTTATGGCATATCAATATGAGCATGGGATTCAGCAGATGTTTGCAGTTGGTTTGATTTATGTGTGTTTAGTGCTGTAGACTCACAACAAATAATCCCCTGAGAGGTTCAGATGAATATGTGAAGTACAAATATCAGTGCATTGCTATCAGGCAACCAGACATGGTCACTGCTCACTCAGTATAACTGAGTGATTCTCAGCAGTTTGGGGCTTCAAAACAGGCATGAGAAAAGGATTTGATAGTGCTGTGGAGGTGAACAGCACATCAAGGATGGGGAAATCTTTACTGAGCAGTGATGACTGACCTGTTATGCTCTTGGTGATTTTGGAGATTGCCTTAGGTGGTGGAGCTGGCAGCAATGGAGGGCTGGGAAGCTGTGCTGGGTTTCTTTCTGTCTGCTTCTGGGGGGAATCTGTGGATTCAGGTACAAGTAAGGCTTGTGGACTGTCTTCAGATGCTGGCAGGCTGGCATCTTCCAGTTCTTCCGTGGGTGCTGAAGGTTTCTTGGCTAGTGGGAAGATGAGTAAGATTAATGGAACATGAAGTTAATAATGATAGGCCAGGGGACAATGCCAGGAACATTCAGAAAAACTGAACACATGGCACACAGCTAGAAACACTTCTTTTCCACTGTGAAAGCAACTGTGTGAAACAGCCAACCAGCCAGGGAAGGTGAAGAATAAAATGTACAAGGATATTGAGGAAATGTTAGTTTTGATGTTCCTGAGAAAACTGCTGAGCTTCCCTAAAGCCTTTTTCCCATTTTTTAATAATGAGGATAGCAAGGCAAAGCAACTTTTGAGAATTGCAATGAATTATCTTAGAGCACACAGCTGTGGTGGAACAGTTCCTGGGTGAGTACTCTTCTCTCTAGGAACACACAGCCAAAGGGCAAAGAGTATCAAACCCAGAATATTACCTAAAAACTGACCTTCCAATAGTTGATGTGTGTTTATTTTCCCAATATGATTTTTATCTTATTTAATACATTATTTCAGCTTGCTTCCTGAGTCTTCTTTTACTGTACCTGACTCTAGAGCTCTTGAGCATTTCCTGAGGTTAAAGTTGATAACCAAAAAGAACCTGCCACAAAAAAGATTTGCAGTTGGATCTGAGCAGTTAGAGTGGAACAGGGAATTGGTGAAGTACTTAAGAAAAGAAATCAGTCTCCAAAGCCCTGGTTTGAGGTGGTGAAGCACTGCTCATTTCAGGATTGTCTCTGCAAGGATGGTAAAAGCACTTAGCTGTGAAAGTTAGTGCAGGCTGAATCACTGAGCAGTTCATCAAATTGAGCAGGCTGTGATGAGGGCACAGGGGAACAGATCCAGAAAGGCATGAAGCTGAAGCAGGACACAGGTGGAATTTCAGTGATGAAGTCCAAAATTAGCATCCTTGAATTCTGCTCAGATACAGCTGCCCTGGCAGTGCCCAGACTCACACAGAGCCTCATGCTGGGCTTTCACTGTTTCATGTCCTGATCTCTGCCTGGGCAGGTGAGGGACCCACAGAGAGGCTGGAGGCTGACTCTGACCCCGCCATGGCCAGGCTCCCTCCAAACTGCATTTCCAGCCACTCTGGGCTCAGCAGTAGCCATGGGCGTTATTTTTCTTACCCCAGAGGGGGGAAGCACTCAACCAAATGGGGAGATCAGTGTTTAAATCTCTCCTAAGCACAGAATAGGAAACAAACAGGATAGTTTGTGTTGGAAGGGACCTTTAGAGGTATTCAGTCCAATCCTCTGAAATGAGCAGGGACATCTTCAACGAGATCAAATTGCTCAGAGTCCCATCCCACCTGACCTTGAATGTTTCCAGGGATGAAGCATCTACCTCCTCTCTGGGCAGTGTGTTCCAGTGTTTTACCACCCTCATTATAACAAAATTCTTCCTTGTATTTAGCCTGAATCTTCCTTTTTTTCAGTTTAAAAACATTGCCCCATATTCTACCACAACAGATCCTATCAAGAAGTTTGTCTCCATCTTTTTTATAAGCTTGCTTCAAGTACTGAAACAAGATCTCCCTGGAGCCTTCTTTTCTCCAGGCTGGCTGTCCCCAGCTCTCTCAGGCTGCCCTCTCAGGAGAGGTGTTCCATCCCTCTGATCCTTTTGGTGGCCCTCTGGACCTCCAACAGCTCCATGTCTTCCTGTGCTGAGGATCCAGAGCTGGGGTCATGCAGAACATGAAAGAGCTGCAAACTCCTGAGCGAATCCCACTCCTTTGGGCACTCTGGATTGTCTAACCAGAGCATCTTTCCCTCCAAACCATTCTAGGCCATCTCCTAAAATCTCACTGCAGTGGCACCCACAGCTGCTGCATCACAATTCTTTTCTTGGCTCAGTTTTGTGTCTCGTTGGGAATTCAAACTCTCTGTATTAATGAACATGCAGCAGCCTCACGCTCAGAGTGTGTGGGGAGGCACCAAGGCACTCAGGCAGTTGGAAACAATAGCATTGGCAAGATAATGGCATTTAATTTGTTGACAAACAGATTAATGAGTGTGCCTAGAAGGGGAGGAATGAGTATTTATCATTCAAAAGAGACAGGAAAGAATAAATATGCATCATTACCAGGAGGTCTTGTGAAATTTGTTGTGACAGGAAAGCTGCTGTATGGGATAGTTATGTGAATTCTAGAAGGAAATAATTTTTTAAAATGTACTTCTAGGGAAATGCCTTGTTCCAGAGTGACATCACTGGGGTGTTTGTGCCCACTGCACAGGAGACAAAATGTGCAATAGAGGAAGGGAAAAACAGAGTCACTAATGGGTTACATTAGTGGAAGATCAAGAGCCCCAGTAGATGTTAGAAGCTAGAGAGGAAAATGAGTCAGATTTGAGTGCATTCCCCTGAGAGGAGCAATGCTTTCTCTGGCAGTAGCTCCCCTGGAATCAGTGGGACAGGAGGGGCTGCTTGGCACAGCTGCAGAGGAGCAGCCACAGTGGGACCTCTGCTACAGAGAAGGTGGATCCCAAACCCTTGCAGCCCCAGCCAGACCTTTTGAGTCCTGAACTCCACCGTGCTCTGGGAGTGGTGTCAGGCAGACCTGAGTCCTGAGCACACAAACCCATTAACAGATTTCATACTGCAGAGTGAATATTATCCTGCTGAAAGTATTCCAAGTGCTCAGCACTAGAATTATTCATGGAGTGCCACTTGTCAAAATGCCATCTCATTACCAGGTAGAAATCCTCCCCTTGGGACTGTCCCCAAGCCCACTGGCGAGGTTAGGTGAGAAAAACTGCCCTCTTTGTGCCCTGGCTGCTCTTTTTCTGTGTATTAACATGAAGTCTGCAAATTGTGTTTTCTTCCCTTCCCCTCCTTGGCCTTTATCCCACATCCTCAGGATGACATAGAACACATTGGGTATAAAGCAAATCCATTCATTTTGTTTCTAGCTGGTCACTTATTCATGTGAATCTCTGGAAAGACACCCACTGCATTAGGCCTAGATTGAGCCCAAGGGCAAATGTTATAAAAAATTTGACATTATAATAAATTTAGCAGCACACTGACAATTTCGAAGAGCTTTCCCACCCAATTAATTCCTTCAGGTGCACTCACTAGAGACAGGAATGCTAGGATGTACAGACAGGGATAAATAAGCACATAAAGACTAGATCAGCAATAATGATTTTGAAAGCCAGAGGCCACCAATAGGAGTGGTAGAAGGACTTCCTACAATCTGGAGTCTCTCAGACTAAGGAGACAGGAGAATGTAATCCCACTGTTATTTTTTGTGGAACCTGGGAAAATGACACCTCAAAAAATGGAGAAAAAGAAATACAGAAGGTAGGAAAGATTGTTTCAGGGAGACAATAAAAGGAACTAGGATTAGGGAAAGAGACCAAAGAAATTGGGATGATTTTGAAAGCTTCAATAAATGATTTTGAACACATTGTAAGGTAAATTTTAAATCACACTATGAGTCTATGCAGATCCATAAGGTTAAACACATGACACCTTATTAGTGCTATCTTTCCATGACAGTATGTCCCAATGGTAAGAATTAGAAGTTCAGAAAGAAATTTCCAGCTGCTGGGCTGTGCCTGGCTGCTCCAGTCCCTAGGAAGTGCTGCCACAGATGAGCTCAGCAGAGCTGCACCAAAGGAGCCTGGCTTAGCTGCTCTGTGCTCCTGGTATCCAACTCCTCTGGTGTTTGCAGCATGCTGGGGACAGAGTGGTGACATGGACAGTATGGGCTGTGTATTGGCATTGTTCTCCTGAGCCAGGACTAATAAATTCAGGCTTGGCACGGAAGTTTAAGAAATCTTTTTAAGAGAAGCTTATTTCATCTTCACAGCAGCCACTGCTGATACCAAAGGGGCACTATGCCAAGACTGGATCATCTCATAATTCAACTAATCCCATCATGCCAAGATTTGTGTAGTTCTTCAGCTTGGTAGAAGTCTCAAAACTCACTGCTATTAAGTACCAATTGCTAAGCTAGTGTGGGACTGAGCTGAACAAGGTGCTTTGACCCTTTAATGCACTGACATAGTCGACCCCTCAGCAGAAATATTTTTGTAACACTTCATAGTTTTTTGAAAACATTTTATACACAATACCTGCATCTTCTTTCAGCTCATCCAAGTGCAGCTCCTCACCAAAGGAGGTCACATTCGTTGTGGCTGCTGTTGGGGTCTCCTGCTGCTCCTCCTCTGAGGTGAGTGCCTGGCACACGGCTGCTGGAGCCTCGCTCTGCGTCACCCTTGTGCCATCGTCACCAGTGCAGGCTTTGCCTTCAGTATCTAAAACAACACATCATTTACTCTTAATTAAACCACGAGCAGTGAAAGCTGACCCCCCTGCTATCCTCTTGAGAAGAGGGAGTGTTAAAGCTGCTCATGTTCAGGGGACTGAGACTTCTCTTAGAGCAGCACCTGATCTCTGTGTTAACCACCTGTAATGCAAATCCTGTGGGCACCAGCCCACGTGGATATAAAAACCCACTCAGGTTTCTCAAGGAGGCACCTATTTCTGTGGGCATGCAGCTGCCTCAGCAAGTGGCCACTGTGCTCTGGAAGTAGCTGCCAAGTGGGAGATGAGCAATGGGCAATCAGAGGTCTCTGGGAGAAGGCAATTCCTTCCTTGCATGAGCTGAGCCCATGGTGCAGCACATTCCCAGGCTGGTCTGACATGTCTGGGCTGTGTCAGGCTCTGTGCACGACTCACTGCCATCCAGCAATGCTGGAGGAAGGAAAGGCTGCTCATATTCCCTACCAAGCTGCAGGTTTTTAGCAGAGTTTTAGTTACTCAGCTTTGCAAAGTGCGTCCTGTGTGATTGAGCTGATCAGAAATTCAGATCCCTCCTCATGCAGACCCAGAAACTGCTCCCTTTGCTTACTCTGAAAGATTTTTGTGCCAGTGATCCCTGCAGCTGTACGCATCTTGATGACTGAAGCTTTTCTAGTATTCTCTTATTCAGGCAAGAGCATTCAGAATACAAACTACCCTTTTACTCCCTCAGAATTTACAAGATCTACATCACTGTTGCAAACCACAGAAAGCAATCACTTCCCTCCCTGGGCAGCTCTCCATGCTGATGGATGCTCCTGCTGTCCACCCTTCACCTCCCAGCTTGTATTTCTCAGCCCTGGACATTCCTTTATGGAAGCTCCTGACAGGGCTGTGTTTTCTTGCAATGCTATCATTACAAGTTCCGTGAATATTGATTTAAAATAGCAACATTCACAGTTACCTCTTTTTGATGCTATTTGGACAATCTGCAGGGTAATTTCTTGTGGTTTTGGGTAAGGGTATCAGATTTTGGCCCAGAGATGCTGCGGAAGGGATGCAGTATTTTTGCACACTGAGCTCACTCAGTCTGCCTCATAATCACGTTTGGTGAAAAGTTACTGTTCTTAAAATAGCCCTTGCAGTAGCACAGTTGCTATGATACAGGGAAGGGGAGGGGGGGAAAAGTTCATTGCCTACATTTCAGCTCATTGTGAAGGCAGCCTGTACATAATCATGGGTGTATGAACCACTGCCCACGTGGTTTGACAGGCAGCCCCTAGCCAGAGCTGTAAGCACAGATAAACCTGAGTAGCTTGGTGCTCACAAAGGGGACAAACATCGAGGGAGGAGCTCCCTAAACGTGTCCAAGGTAACTCTGCCCTGCACGTTCCTCACAGCCTCGGGAAAGGCAGCTGTGCCACAATGGAACTGCAGCCAGAGACTCCTTCAGGGCTCCTTCAGATCCCGGCCCCTGGCAGTGCAGGGGAGGCAGGCAGAAGATGTTCCTCTTGGAGCATTTCTGAGACTCACAACAGCCATGTTCTTGGGCAGGAGGGATCAGCTGGTGCTTACATCAAAGTGGGTGTGCTGCTTTGGGTGCCAGTGGGTCCCAACACTGTATTTCAGAGATGGTCTGAGCACAGAGCTCAGATCCACGGGGAAGGAGAACCCCAGCCCTCAGCATTGCAAGGTAACCAGGAGCAGGGTTGTGGCTTTGCTGGGAATTAACCCCCCTTGTGCCAGACCCATGTCATCTCTCAGGGAGTTAATCTGGCTCCCCAGAGTGAAGCTGCATTTCAGGACTTTTCCAGGGGCAGGCTGGCACCTGCCCTGTGTGAGCAGAGCCACAGAGGAGCCGGGCACAGGGGTGGCCCAGGCCACACAGAGAACAGGCAGCCAGGACTGAGGGCTCTGTGAGGAGAAAGGGTGACATAACCTGCCAGGGTGACTGACCACCCACACAGGGACAGTGCAGTTCACCCTGGGCTGCTCCCAGAGCACTGCAGATCCTGCAGCAGCCCTGAGCAGAGCTCAGAGCCACATGGGCCACTGCCAGGGCCACTGCCAGAGCTGCTGCCAGGTCTTGTGCCACGGGTCTGAGTGGCACCTACTGCAAATGCATGAGACTTCTCAGGCTGCAGCATCATCCCGGCTGGGCTGTTTATGAAAGTGAGCAGGAATCAGCTCCCTGGAAGTGGAGTAGAGCCTGATGGAATAGAGGGATTTGAGGATTTACTGTAGTCTTTTAGCACAGTATTGCTGCTTTGACAATTGCAACTTATCTGCATAAACAAGGACTTAGCCTTGAAACTGCTGCCACTTCAGCTCAGTCCAAGTAGGGCACTAATCATTTGCTGAGAATTATTTGGGTCAGTTTTTATTCCAGTTAATAAGCTACTTCTACTAATATGATAAAATAACCCTGGAGACTCACAACACTCTGTAAAGAAAAATAACTTGCAGGCAGCTGCAATGTCCTTCAGCTGACTGTGATCCACTCTTCCCTTTCTGGGCACAGGGAGGCACTGGAAATTTGTGTGATGTTTATAGGAGCTCCAGGCAACTTTCCTGCAGACAGGTAAGCAGTCTGTTTGCAGCTGTCTAGTTAAAAGCACAGCTTGTCCTCACACCTCACCGGACTATGTTTATTTCAACTATTTTAATTTTGTTAAAATGATCTTGCTGCTTGGCATCACCTTTTCCTCCCAACTGTTCTTTATGCATGCAAGAGGTTTATTGATTCCTCATTATTGCCTCTTAATGTGCTCTACAGAAGTTCTATTTTACTGGTTTTTTGCAGAGCTGGGGAAATGCATGTCTTCAAATTCATGGATTATAGGGAACTTTCCTGCTCCTAGTGGAGATCATGTATATACAATAATGCTAATATGCTAATAGGACAAGTAATTATCTAGAATTATGAGAGACACAAAACCTTCAATGGACAGAATTAAAAATTAACTTTCTAAGAACTTCCATTTTAGAATAAATGAATGGTTTGATGGATTATTTAATATAAAACTTAAAATATATCCAACAGAATAATATTAAAATTGCTTTACTCCCATGGAAAAAAAAAATCCTGTTTAAAATGCTCTTTTTCCGACTCTTCTGTTGCTCAGTTTCACTCCAGCATGGCATCACTGAGTATTGTCCCAGGGGTTATTTATAGACATGGCATTTGTTTTATACAAAAGAAACTCAATTACTGCTTTCCAAGAACATAAATTCTATCTGTGAGATTAATCAAACTCAAAAGGCCAGTCCTCCTTCATGACAGTACTTTCTGCTATGATGCTTTCAAAGTAAAGATGGATTTATGGAGTTTATTTCTTTTTAGGTGGAAATGGCAATTGGGAGGTTGTCCATAACATTGGGAGCTCGGTTAATCTCACAGAACAGTCACCCAGATCTGTGTCTCCCTTGAGCATCTGTCAGGGCTTTGGAGCACAAGAACCATGTCCTTTGTGAGTGTTTCTGACACTTTATCATCTTTCCTTCCATGACTTCTGGTTTGTACTCAGGAAAGCTTTAACATGACTCCACTAAATGCTTTACTTTTCCATGGGAATGAAAAGCAGGCAGACTGGTAACATGTCACATCACAAACTTAGAAAAACAGCTGAAAACATCAGATTGGGATCATTTGATGGGATTTGGATTCATAGGTTGTTCATGTTAGCTGACTGCATCTGTATGTTGAAGTTTATATTTATCCAGCTTGAGCTGGATTTCTTGGCAGAAGGATTTAGCTGGGTTTAGAGCAATTATATAAAACATACGTACCAGCTCAGGCTGCACCACGTGTAAACCAAGGGAAGACAGAGCTGCATTCAAGATGGGAGAGCATCAAACACTAAACTTAGGGATCAAACACTAAACTACATGGATTGTTTGCAGCAGGGAGGAGCTTGAAGGATGACAAGCCTTAAATTCAGACACTGAGTTTTGCTCTCTGAGTTGAAGGTTTTTATTAATTTGCTTGTTTATTCTGCTTTTGCAAATATGTGTTTCCTACTGTCCTGAGAGAGCCTCTGATAAAAAAACAATTAAGAATTTTTACTTACCTTGTTCCATCATCTCCAGAAGGCCTTTCTTAATAAGTTCATCCCTCCCTTGCCGTGCTGTCATCTTCTTCTCCAGCACTGCACAAAGTAGTGGCACAACATAGCACCAGTTACCAACAGAGCAGTCATGGAATGGGGTGAGAAAGAGGCAACATGGAAATTCCCTCTAGTCTCAGCTCCTGGAAAGGACTGCAAGGATTTTGTTTTGGGGAGCATGGGTTGGTCAGCTGTTTGTGCCTCTTCCTCTGTTAAAACCACCACATGTAAAGCTGAGGTTTATGATGTGAGGTGCTGTCAGATCACTCTGAGTGCAGTCACGGGGATTTCAGAGCCTTCCTGCTGTTTACTGTGGCACCTTGGAGCTGCCTTGGACAGTGTCCTCCACTGGGACATTCCCACAGGATACAGGAGCAAGTGGAGAGAACTGCACTGTCCCATCTTAGGAAAATGCAAGTGACTTTGTCTCCATACTGGTCTCCTGGGACATGCCTGGAGACCAGTGAGAGGATGCTGTGCTGTGTGCTGGGCTCCTTCCCCCCAGAGATAGCTGCTTGAGTGAAGGCATTTCACATTCTGCAGCTCCCTCCTGTCACTTCTCATCATGTTACTGTGACCTATATAAACTTCACCCCAAATAAAAGGGGTGACAATACTTGGGGCCATAAATGTAGCCTGTGTGGAGAAGGGACAGCCCATGGAAAGCAGTCTGGGGGCAAGGCTTGTGATTCACTCTCATATTTTGACCTTTCCTTCTAAATGTACCATATTGTGTTATATAGGAAGTCAGCCTATATGGGCCCCTCCAAGCCTTAAACATTATTAATCTGTTGAATGCTGGAATCTCTGAGTTGGGTTTGGCTCAGGTCGCCTTTAACATGTCCCATGAAAGCTTTGCTGTGCAGCATCCCTCTCCTGTTCTCAGCCTACCTGCAGATGTCTGCTTTAGCTTCTCATTTTTCTTTTTCCGCCACTTCCACGGTTTGAAGATCCTGCCCAGTGTTGCCAGTTTGCTGTTCCTCCTCACGGGTGGAGTTCGAATCCCTGAGACCAAGTAGTCAGAACGCACTGCAGGGGACTGCTCCATCTCATCTGGGAGGGGAAGAGAGGAAAAACCGGTTAGACAGAACCCCACAGTGACTTGCAAAGGGCAGGCAAAGGTGCTCACCAAGGCAGTGGTGCCACTGTCCCCCCAAAGGCTGCAGGGAGCTGTCACAGCCTCCTGAAACCTGGAGAGCTGAGAGCTCCTCGTGGCTTTAACAGGAGCAGTGGAAGTTTAACACATCTGTAAATCAGGCTCACGTGGCCTCCAGTTAATCACATCAATGTAATGCTCATTTAGAAAAATGCAGACCTTTATGAAAAGCTGAGAGGAAACATGAGAGAGTTCAGATCCCTTTGGAATCCCCAGATTCCCGTTCTGTTCCTGGGTCACAGGATATTGCTGCCTTTTAAATGAACTCTTCACATGAGCTAACACAGAACACACTGACTTTTGTGAGCTAATGCAAATGTTATATAAAAGAAGAGTTTGTTTGATATGTGCTATGTAAGTAAAATCTCAGAACTACTGTGAAAATTTATTCCTTGAGAAAGCTAAGGGGAAAATTCTTTCCCTTTTGTCCAGCCAAGCCACAGGAATTCAGAGATAATGCTTCAGCTGGAAAATCAATTTAGGTATTTTTAATGATTTTTCTTGAAAATGCACCACAAGTTTTGCTTATAGACAAGTGTTGCATGAAACAATACCCACTGAGTATTCACAGTTGTGCCAGCCAGTGCCATGGAGGACAGTGGGACAGTCCCTAAATGGGGTTATTGATGTCTTTACTGAGATTTGTATTACAGCACCAGTACAGTAATTGTTGGAAGAGAAGCTGCCATCAGACTTGTTGCAGAAATAAAAACTGAGCAGCAATTTGTATTTTTTTCCCCAACAACCAGTTATGATTTAAATTGTGGATGTGAAGCTATGAACATATGTACATTTCCAAGTAATTTTTCTCTGGAACAGCAACATTTATCATAAATTGCTTTATGACTGCAAGATCATACATATCCAGCATCTTCTACACTTTGTTTTTAAGTTAACAGGGTGAAAATGCCTAAATCACAGCATGGAGGTGGGGATTTCCAAGTAAACAGGAAACAATTTTTGGAAGATTATTAAACACAGCAGGGGAATCAACACATTCCTCCTCTTCCATTTAATTTTGAAAATACTGGTAATAGAGATGAATCACTCAGTGGAGACAAACTAAAAACTTGGCTACGTGAACTATTAGAGCAGAGAAAAGCTGTAACAATTCCCCACATACATCATGCATGCCCAGTGAAATTCTCTTTCTTTGTATTGAATTTAGAGCACCATTTTTCTCATTCCACTGAGTTTATCTGGGGGTTTAATTTACAAGAGATTTAAAGTAATAATTTTTTTGCCTTTGAATGCATGGTGCCTACCCAAGGTGATATTTATAATTTACAATTTGGAGGTCAGTATTAAGTTGAGAGCAGAAAATAGCAATGAGCCTTGCACAGAAGGAAGGCAGTAGCCTACAGACCACAGCTGGAGTGCCAAGATATTCTGTTCCTTTCCTAGCAGCCTATTCAAAAATGAGAAGTACCACAGAAATAAGCTTTGAAGAATTAGAGCTGCTCTTGATTACAGCAATAGCAATGAGAATGGAAAATGGCAGAGTAGATCTCCTATTAATTTGCTATTATGATCACTTTAAAGCTGTAATAGAAGCCTCAGGAAATAGCATTTGGTCATTTCTTGTGACACCTCTTGAGTGGAAATAGAAATGTTCATGAAATTAGCTCATCTCCAAAGAGCTGCAGATGAGGCTGTGAATCAGAGCCCTGTCCCTGGGAGCTGCAGAGGAGAGGGACAAGCTCAGCTCAGCTGTCCCTGCTCCTTGTCAGACTGCACTTCTGCTCCTCCCAGGCCAGGAGTTTCTCAAGCATGGAAGTGAGGCTTAAACAAGAAGCTGATTTACTGGCTCTGCTGTGTTTCCTTTGGGATGCAGGTGTCTGCAAAGTGGGTTAGACATCCCCCATGTTTTGTTTAATACCGGTAGCATGAGGTCATTTGAAGTTTTTGCCAGATAGGGATACACAAAGAATCAGGAAATCATTTGAACCCGAACCTGTGGGTCTCCAGCAATGCTCATGGTCCCAGATATTGGGAATGGGGAGATATCACAAGGACACCGAGGTTTCCCTGAGTGCTTCTGTGGCTTACACCAGCCCTGCCAACTGCATTTGTTCCCTCCCTTTCTGCCCTCTTGGTTGTGGAAATGCAAGGACTCTGTGCCTTAGACTTTGATTGCAGATGAAATACAGGTACAAATCCAATGTCAAAGAAGGAATAGCAGCTAGAACATGTTCCAGTGGAGGTTTTGTGGGCTTTTTAACTTTATTAATGTTTCTCGTATGGTACAAGCAGTCCTTCTCACCATATGCAGTTTCTATACTGTGCATTGGGAGAGATGGACACAAAAATAGATAGAGACATAGCAAGAGAGATGTCCTGAAGTCCTAAATAACAAGGAAGTGGTTTCACTGGCAATGAGAATCACAAGAGAGTCCTTGGAGCACCTCATTTCCAGTCAGTTCATTTTCTCCTGGTTGTGGGTTGGCTGCTTGGGAGATCAGAAGTTGACAGCACAAAAAGCAATTCCCACGTACAGCAGTGACTGCTGGAGGAGAAGGCACTCCTAAATATCAGCCAGTTCCTGCAGCCAACAAGCTGCCAAGGCTTGCCAACCCTCCAACCACTCTGTGAAACATTCAGCACATTTTTTTAATCTGCAGTCAATATTTTAATTATACTAACTGTTCTGTGGAATAATGTGGTTATTTCTCCCAGAGCCTGACAGCCTGGGGCCAGGCCATGCAATTACACAGGGGATGTCTGCAAAATACAAACAGCCAAGAGCCAAACCATGACTCTCCAAATCAGCAGGGGGAAGCAAGCAGCAGCTTAACTCTCTGTGTAATGTGGAAGGATGAGGGACAGTCATCCAGTGGAGGCAGAGAGCACCAGTTTAACCCCAGCACAGCCAGGCCAACCTGTTGGCCCTCACTTCCCCACAAGCAGGCAATTCTCAGCCCTGTGGGGCCACAGGATTTTGCTCTGGTGAAGCTTATTGGCTGTCCAAAACCACTTTAAAATCCTTGCTGTACACATTTGAGGGCAAAGACTTCTGTGCTGGAGCTTCAGCCCCAAAACAAACTCCTCACGTATCACAAACTCCTCACCTGCTCCTGTGTGCCAAAGGGGTGGAAAGCAATGTGGCTGTGGCCCTGCTGATGATGCTGGGCAAGTTCTTCTCACAGTGCTAGCTGGGTGATTTCTAGAGTTCCTAACACTGGTGCAGTGTGAGTGGGTTAATGTCTGAGACTTCCCCAGTCAGAGGAGGGGAGGGGTTCCAAAGTGACGGGCACTGCTCTGCAGTGCAGCTCTGGCTGCAGAATCAACCAGGCAACAAAGAAGAAGCAAACAAACCATAATATTCATTACATTTGGCTCCAGGGTCTGACCCCTCAGAAAGTCTGAGCATCTGTAGCTTCTGTTTACATCAGCAGCAGTTGTGGTGAAAAACACCCCCTTGCTTTCTTCTTTAAAACATTGTGGTGCCATAAATAGAGCACTCTTCCTGCAATTCCCCTCTCTGTGGGAATTGTGCAATGATTGTGAAGGTTTTCTGCTCAGAGAAGCTCTCCCATTTGCACATGTCAGACGCTGCCTTCATCCCAGCCAGCCTCCCACAGGAAGTGGGGCAGGTTTGCTGGGAGATCTGTGAACTGTGTGATGGGAAAGTGCCCTGAGCTGCCCACAGCCCTCATTCCTACAGCAGCTGGCACTGGTGCTGAGGTGATCATGTCTGGGTGATAACAGCATTGTTAAATTGAGCACTGAGCTCACTGAGTTGGGTTTATCTTCTCGGGTCTTTGCAGAGTGTGCAGCTGGATGCCTGGGTTGCTGATTACAGCAACTGCGGGATGCATTCCACAGGCTGAGGAATGGCAGCTGGGATGCAGGGCTGAGTTACACTGACCTTGCCATGCAGGCAGGCTGCAGGGGACACGGGATGTCCTCCTGTGAATGCAGCAAGAAGTTTGTGGGAAGATGAAGGATGCTGAATTTTAATGTGCTGGGAATTCTGGTAACTCAAATTCACAGTAATGAAAGTTGTGCCTTGCTAAATCCTGTGTGTACATTAGTAGGAGAAGGACCACTGAAAAATCTGCAACCTGCAGGCAGTTTAAAAATAACACAGCAGACAAGAGCTGCAGGCAAATTTGTAAGGCAGGCGTGCTCTGCGTGCTGATGAATTGGTTTGGGATGCAGCTCTGCATGTTTTCCCCTTTACTGTCATTGCATCTCTCTCTGCAACTCATGTATTGAGCTAAAAAAGGAAATAAAGGTTCCCTTTGGTCCACTGCAGAGGGTAGAGAGTGAGTGGAATCAAAATGACCTTTCTGGCTTTTGGAATAGAGGTGCCTTTACCACCAGTAACTTTCAGTGCTGCCTGGAATTCAGGACTGCCTCTAAAAAGGAGGAGAGGGAGGATGACACAGGGAGGATGACACTGAGCTTTCAAAGGGTTCCTGTGTCCCCCTGGTCACTCCCAAACTGAGCCAGCACCTCCCTCAAGGTGGTCCTTGTCATCCATCAGTGAGAGGAGCCTGCAGGGAAGGCAGAAGGGTGCTCTTGGTTTCAGAGTAAAGATTATCCCAAGCATTGTGAAAGAGAATTAGCAGCAGGAACAATCCTCCTTTTCCTTAGTTTAGCATCCTAAAAAAGAGAGAACTGACCACGGTGACTGAACATGCAGGATAGGGGTAAGTTGCTCGTGTCTGGAAGCCTTTGAATGCTTCTGTCTTATGTTCCAGAGAAGCAGAATTCAAACTGAAGAGCTTTTTTATTGCACCAGTTAGATGTTTCCTGTGATGGAGCTCTTCCTTGTTCTAAAAATGTTTTCTGTCACCTGCATTTCTGCAGACATGCTCTCTTTCTTGACTCTCTTTGAAAGAGAACTGCAGCAGAATGTTCCAGTTTGAAGTTTCCATTTCACTTTTTCAAACATAGAGTATTTTTATTTTTGCAATTTTGAATGACTGTTAGAAACTAGAACTGAAAATCATAAAGGAGAAAAGAAGTTTTTTATGAACCTGAAATTTATTTAATTTTTGAATGACTATTCGAAGCTGTAAATGTTTCAGTATTGTTTGGGACTGATTTGGGAAAAACTTACACAGAATCCTTTGTAAAAGAGAAAACCTAGTTCTTAACAGTTAGATATTTAGAAAGGCAAGGTACCTGTAGTAATTACTGAATGTAATCTTGAGCTGATTTTGGGTGCACAGCTGCTTATGTGACATAGGTTGTTGCTCTGACACATCATATTAATTAGACCAAAAAACCACTGAAATAAAGTAGGGAAAACTACAGGTTTGAGGTGCAAATTCAGGCATTTACCTATCCAAATTTTTAGGTTTTTTATGGTCAATGGTGTAAGGAAAAAAGTGTTAAATGTTAAAATCTCTCTTATTGCAACCCTTTATGTTCCTGATTTCCCGCCGTGGATTTCATCTCTCCGAGAGCTGAACCTCGCAAGGAGCAGATGGAGAGTGGGCCAGGTTTATCCACATGGCATCCACGTCATCCCCTGAGTTACCTTGGGGGCAAAATCTGGCACAGGAAATTTGTGCAGGCTGCAGACTCACGGAGACCCATGAAGGCAGGGTGAAAATGCAAAGATAAACAGCAGGGAAATACAGAGACAGCTCTGGGTTCAGCTTCCCCTCAGTAAAGGCTGTGCTTGGGCGCAGTCACTTTTCCTTTTGCTGAGTGACATAAATCCTGATTAAGTTTTTATACTTCCCTGCATGAAAATGCAAGTTTACTATGTGGTCTCCACAGTCTGAACTTCCATTTTTACTTCAGACTCAAAGGTTTGCCATTTGTCCTTGTTCCATAACTTCCACTGCTTTTTAGTATGTTAAATTATGATTTAACATTTTTCTCTAATGGAAGGAAATAAAATAAAAACCCCAAAACATAACTTGTGGGTGGTAGGAGGGGGCTGTGCTTACCAGGGAAGTTTATTTCCATTTTGTCATGCTGAGCCTCCTTCAAAGTATTTGGATTTTAAAACCAGGTTACCCTGACATGAATGGGGAAACAGATTATGCTTATCAAAGGAAAGAGAGTAGGAAAGTAGCAACTCCAGCTAAATCTCTTAGATAAAAATATGCTTTGTATGCTTGAGATTTGTGATTTCTTCTAGAAAACGTTCCTTTGGAAAGTTGACATATCACCTACCAGCATTACCACCAAGTGAGCCAAGGTGCAAAGAAATTAATCAGAAACTTTTCATGCTTTTGGATCATTGTGTCAAGCTCCAACACCACTTGCTGTGATTTACAATGCACGGTGTGACATTAGCAGTTCATTAACAAAATAGGTTTGTCAGTGTTTGCATAAAGGAACCCACAACAGCCTTACCTGGGTAAGAAAGAGCTCAGTACAATAAGAAAATGAGCCTGATGAGGGATTGCCGTGTAATCACTGTTAATTCAGTTACCTGAGCCTGTATAGTATCTTTGGAGAGAGCAAAGCTGCCTTTTGCAAGCCTCTCCCCCAGTGAGAGCTGGCTCAGGCAGCAGAGCAGCAGATCCACAAAAAATCCATTCAAATGAAATAAAAATCCTTTCAAATGGGCACTGCCTCTGCAGAGGGCCAGGAGCCTGTGCCAAGTCTGTCCCTCTGCAGCTGCAGGGGGTTTGTGCCACACACCTCACAAATCCCCAGGGCTGGGCACCTTCCCCGGGCTCCAGGGGAGATGCTGTGCTGCAGGACACAGGGAGCACAGGGATGTTTTGGATGAGGCTTGCCATGCCCTCAGAGCAGTAAAGCTGCTGTCTGCACTGCAGGACCAGCCTTTCATCACCTGCAGTTGTTTAATTAGCTGTAGCCTTGCTGCAAACCTGTTGAAAGGATGTTTTTTTATAGCATCCCCAGGGAGTCTGCAGACTGAAACACACCCTGGGCTGTCTCCAAGAGGCACCTTCAAATCCCTTCCACTGCAGTTATCCCTGACAGCAGCTGCTTTTGGAGGGACATGGAACACCCAGGGAAGCCAGTGGTGTAAGGGCACGTGTTTGCCAGCAGGGACTGCTTTTCTGGGATTCTGGATTTGTTTCTGGGATTCATCCACTGCTTTTTCTGGGATTCATGGCCCAGGACTGACCTGTTTAGGGTTTCTCCAGTTTATGGGACTCTGTGTCTGTCAGGCATACAGTCAGCTCTCACTTTACATCTATCCCAAACTTGTCTATTCAAGAATTAATCAAATCCTCATGTCCTAGGCACTTTCATGCCCTTGTAATTCCATGCATAATTTCCCTCTTTGCTCGAACACATCACAGCTCTCAGTTGGTGCTGTCACTGTTCAGTGCCACTGCTGCAGATGGAAAACACTCTTTGTGCTCTGTGAAATGCAAGAGCATCTCCTTTTGTTTTGTTTTCTCCTTTATCACTTCTGCTGCTTCACACTCTTGCTTTCCTCACACCCACTGGCAACAAACACACCTCAGTCACCAGTCTGGTGCTCACTCCAGGCCTGCTCTAGAGAACAGGACAGAGATTTGGGAGAAGGAAGACAACAAAACTCTGACATTAACCAGAACAGCTACAGGGAAAGGCAGATAAAAAACAGGCACAGTGACCAAATTCAATTTTTGTCTAAGGTTGTGCATCCAGTGTGGCTCCTTGTAAAACTGTTCTAAAGCTACCAGTGATTTATACACCTGGTTGGTATGGAAATGGTAATGAAACCCTTCTTGGGAGGTCATTTCACCTGAATGAATGGTTAAATACTTTCTAGGGATGGTTTGCTCTGCTGGATGTAACATTCTGTAAATATGAGGCACATGTAGGAAATACTTAAAGGGGAATATTGCTTTTAAAAAATCATTTATTCCACTGTCTACTGGTGCCTCTCACCAAGGCAATTATACTGAATACTCAGAGTTCTCCAAAGCAAGGTACCACAAACCCCCAGCACCTTTGAAAAGCCACATCTTTGCTTAAACACAGAGCAGAGTCAGATGCTACCAAGTCCCCAAGGGTGATGGCACTTGTCACCTGTTAAATCCTGCATTAAACACAATCCTTAGCATGGAACTTTCTCAAAGCTCACGTAAGGGTTTTAAAGCACTGGTCTAACCAAACTGCAGCATGCCTTCTAAAATTCAATTCTTCACTGGTCAAGGGCCAAGAAAAATAATTGCTTATCAAATTTACTGTAGTGATTTTCACTGTTTGCCTGAACCAAGACCACAATCTAGTCCTAATGGAAATGGCAGGATCTTCAGAGCAAGAATAAACATGGAAATTACTCTTAACAGATGAAGCTTTCTCCTCTGCAGCTCTTGGAATTACTCCATTCCAGGTTGTTTCTTTCTTCTATTATAGGAACTAGGAAAAACAAACTACTGAGTTGTAATCCTTGGCCTGTGTAAGAAACAGCAAAATAGAGAGACAATGTCCCACATGGCAATAATAAAATGAGAATTTTGGCAGGAGAACAGCAATATCTGTCCATTAACTCTCTGTGTCACCGAGCAGCCAAGAACCGAGAACTATAGAAGTAACTGCAATTCCTCTTGCTAATGTGATTTATTGGCTGTGTCTGCATTAGCAAGAAATGCAGTGTTAGAAGTGGGGCTGTGAGCAGCTGGTGCTGAGGACTCAACACCTCCTGGCTGCATTTGTCAAGCAGCAGTGGTGTGATCTTGTGACTCCAACTCGACAGTGAACGAGCTCTTTCCTTACAAAGTGCAAAGGAAACAAGATTCTTCTTGATAATAAAAATACCAGCCAAACTAAACAACCAGCCTTCCAAAAATAAACTAAGAATGCCTGTTTTCTTCCCAGAGGATGGATGAAGATCATTATTTGTCTTACTAAATTGAAAGATTCAAAATCACACCTGCAAATTCATAAGACTTGTTGGTATCAAAATTCACCAACTTACATCAAGACATTGGCTCCTAAATTTTTGGCAAAGTAAAAGTTCCTTTGTATTGCATTTTTCCCCATATTAAAACTTACCTGAAATGTCCTTATATTGCATTTTTCCATTATAAATACCTGTGTCCAGAGTGGGAGGTACTTTCCCAGGACCTTCCAGCAACACATTTTAGCATTAATGAAATTGCTATGCATAAATTAACAATGGCAAGTTCAACATTCCTAGAATGATGCTGAGGTCGTGACAGAAAAAGCAAATTTAATGCACAAATGGATGAGTTTCTTTCAGCTTTTCTTCTAATGTTCATAGTGCATTGAATTTAGTGGAGAAAGGACCCTGCATTTAACAAGACTTGTACTGGTTTTATTAACTGGAGTCAGTCTTCTTGCAGTTCAGTGCAACAACTGAGCTTTGTATTCATTTTTTAGTTCATAAAACATTCTTTCCATGCAATCTAGAGAATTGCTGCTAAATACATTTTAGAAAAGACATCACCATTTATTGAAATGGTTAGATTTGAAAGAACAGGAGAGATATCTTGTAAAGATCATTTTAAACTCAAGTTGTTTTCAAGGAGAAAACTTGTGGGTTCATGAGGTTGTACTGCTTCCAACAACTGCAACAGCCACAGAATAAACCTCAGCAATATGTCTGCAGATGGTTAAAATCTCCAGGAATATTAGGCAGTAGTCTGGACAAGTAGGATGTTTAATGACTGCAGTGGTTACACCTCAAATGGAAATACACAGAGGAAGAAACATATTCCAAGCAGGGACAAAGAATGCCAGGAGCTAAACTAAAATGTACATGGTAACTGCTGAGAAATGGCTTTTTTATAGATATATTTTAGAAGTCTATTGGTAAAAGTTCTCCACAGGTGCCTCTTTAGTGCTGGCAGGTCCCCCTGAGTGTCACCTGTGGTTGATGTGTCAGGTGTTGTCCTGCTCCTCCTGGACCAGCCTGTGGGTCAAACAGGAGAGGATGCACCAACTCTGAGCTGCACAAGATTTTCCTACTCAGCATCTTCCCATGGCTCTGTCAAGGAACCTCAGGGGCTGGGGCCAGCAGGGTGGAGGTGGAGCAGACTCAGTTGCCCTGGGATTCCAAACCCTCTCTGCACCGTGTCCCACAAACAGATACCGCTGAGCAGAGTCCTGCCATGTACATTTTGTCTGAACAGATAAGATTACTCCACTTCTGTGTTTAGACACTTAATCTATAATGAAATGGTGTAAAAAAAAAATGTGGAGAATCTCCAATTTTGAGAAGTGTCCAGGGAGCACAAGATTGCACTTCTGTTCTGCTGGTCAGGTCTTATGCAAAAATACAAAATATAACAACCATTTCCCAAACTAAAGCATGACAGGAAGTTCTCTCTTTGTACAGAAAAATTTTGTTAATTTTACTGGCCACAAGTTTTAAATTCACATTTTTTTAAACCAACTGTCCCAGACAGCTCCTTGGTCTCCAGCTCTTGATTTTCATTCGGGAAATGTTTTTGAGACAGAAACCTCTAATGAGTGTTTTTCTAACATTTGCCTTTCATCAGCAGGAATATTTGACTTTCTTTTCTTGCTTTCTTCTCCTATTTTTTTTAGTTCTTAATTTATTACTTTTTACACAAAAGAAATAACCAGCTCTGTGACCAAACTATCATCTTATAACCACCACAGAATATGAACTGAATTTCTGTTTCAGTGCAAGAGGTTTTTATTAAACAAGTAAATAATAGTCTTGTTAATTTCAACCATATCCTGGGCTTGTTTTTATGTCTCACAAAGCCCAAACAGCTTGGAAGGAAAACCAGCATGGAATATTTTTACCCTGTCTGACCTAAATTTATGTATGTTTTAGTTCTTCCAAGAGAAAGAGAAGTGGAATAACTACTCCCTCTTCTCAGTTTCTTTTCAGCACTCATATTTTAACTGTGTTCTCAGCTGCCTGCATGAGTCATGGAGAGCTGGAAACAAGAACCCCCCACAATATTGTAATAACTGCTTCCTCAGGAGGGAGCCTCTGTGTGTTTTGGGGGATACCACTAAAAAGCCACAAAAATCCCCTGAAAGCTTCCTTGTACCAGAAACCTCCATGGGAACCAATAGAGGAAGTGACAATATCTTAGCTGCAAAAAGAGCTTATTTGTGAGTCTAATAATAACAAAGATACCTGAGGATTTCCATACAACTCTCTTGAAATTCATGTAATTGTTCTCCAGCATTTGCAGAGATTTCAGACTGCTGTTGACTTTGTGGATTGTTTTGTGTAATGATAGTATTGAATTTCACTGGTCTAGGCATAATTTGGATTTGGTCCTGTGATGTTCCAAGAAACTCTGAAATCCACAGGCTTTTATAAGAACTGGGAGGGTGTTCAGTGCTTGCCACACTGATCCACACTGTTCCAAGATAATAAGTCATCCAATGTCCCTTCCTGTACAGTCTAAGTTACATCCAAACTAATCTGTTTGAAGCCCCCTAAGAAATATTTAGAAACAATGGGGGAAAACCATCCTTCATTCTGAAATGCCATAACTTACTGAGAACAAGCCAGACCCCTCTTCCTTTGGTTCATGTCTGGACTGAGCAGGGCACAGCAAAGCAGGTCCAGGATCTTGTGCAGTGAGAGGAAAAGTAAAAAAAGGTCAACTTAATCATAAACCAAATTCACTGGGGGGTCAAATGGATTCAAAGAGCAAGCACACAACAGTAAAAAGATGTTGTGAAACATTAACAGAGGCTCTTGGTATCAAATGTGCCCATCAGCTGTACAGCATTTACAGGCCTGTGTGATTGTGCCTTAGTGTGCCCTGGCTCAGTCCTGTTGGCTGGAGCTTATCAGCCTCTAACACAGAGATTCAGTCCTAAATTCCTGCCCATGAGGTCAGACAAGGAGTTGGTCACACAGAAATCACATCTCCCTACCTGCTCTTCCCTTTCTCACTGGGCTACGCTTCCCTTTCTCTACAGCCAGTCTGCTTTCACAGCCAGTTTTTGCTGTCATTTCACCTTTGCACAGCTCTGACTGCTCATCCTGCAGCCTCCCCTCCCTGCTCAGTGCAGTTTGCTGAGCCTCTGCACAGGAACAGCCTGACTTTAATCAAGGACTGTGCAGGAATAGCCTTTCTTCTCTGAGAAAGCTTTTAGACATTACAAGTATTCAGGGTTCGTTTACAACATCGGGTAATGAGGCAGAGCTAAAAATACCATATGCTCCTTTGCCATTGCCCATTCATTGCTACAAATGACTGGAATTTCAGTGACTGCAGAACAAAACATGTTTTATGGTTTTGCTTTTAAGTGAAGCTGTGTATAAAGCTCTTTCACATTTGGAATATCCCAGTGTTTTACATAAGAGGATAACAAAGTTTATTTGGAAAAGGCAGCGAAGCCTGCAGCTTGTTTTCCTCTCGTTTTCTTTAATGAAGGAGGAGAGATCTTAGAATGTGTGATCACAGGAGTGGAACTGGCTGAATTTTCTCAGTTATGAGAAAATACAGTGAGGAATTTATTGAGTCTGCCCCCCAGAACATCACCTCTGATTGGCAATTCAGTGCACTGGATAAGCAGAAATCTTTTCAATCAGCTCCAAGCCTCCTCTGCAATCTGTGTAAATCTATTTCAACAACAGAATGAGATTATCAAAGCATGACAGAGAACTGACACATAGGACCAGATTGTTTGAAGATGTTTATTTTAAGTCATTTCACATAATCTTATTCACTATATTTGTTTTTTGAACTCAGAGAAGGAGAATTTTTTTTTCCCTAGTAATTAAAACTCTGAAGGCGGACACTCTTGCCTGCACAATGAAAGAACTCATAATATTTTAGAAAGTATTAAAAAAAACCCCTCAACTAATTTCTTCCTTTCAAGTACTGAAATGATCTAATGCTATTAATAGAAGATTCTTTCTCTGTGGAAAATTTATTCTTCTATTTAAAACTACTGGGGAAAAGCTTGAAAGAACAAAAAATTATGATTCTGCCATCTGGCTATCAGTATAGCCTTTGGATGATGAGTTCAGATAGTGCCTTTAGAATGCACACATTTATTTGGAAAGAAGGCAGGATGATAGACAAGGTATCATTTCTCCACACACTTGCATCCCATGGCCACACCCCTGCTAGAATCCCACCCATCTTGTCCCTTAGTGCTGGGGGAAGCAAACTGGGGGATCCCAGACTGACAGCCCTGAAAACCACAGATTTTCCTTCATGCCCAAAACCAGGCAGAGCTAATGCAGCAGCAGAACCTCCCCAGATGCTGCTCAGCCAAGCCTGAGCCTAACCCAGATGCCCCAAGAGGAGCAGAGCAGGTGTTGCTCTGTCCCCATGGTCTCCCTGCAGAGGAATGAAATTGATACCAGAGCTGGGATGACATTTCATGTGGGCAAAGGATGAGAATTCCTGTCACAATAAATCAGCAAACAGAACACCTCCTCAGGAGTTCAAAGGGACATTTTATACTCAGTAGCTCATATCCTGCTTCCAGGCACCTGATCCATTAGGCTTTACTTCCTTGACATGTGCTAGGACTTGATAATTTTCTTCACATGCTGACTCTGCACCCAGGTGCCATTCCAGGGATTCACTCCAGAGTGATGAGAGTTTTGTGTCTTGTGCATTCCTGGTGGGATCATGCAGAGATCACATTCACAAAAACACAGGGGTGTGTTGCCCAAAACATGTGATTCACAATAAACAAAGTGAAACCTGAATAGAAGGCTTAAATCTGAAAATCAAATACTTCTCTGGATTTTGTTCTTGCTTTAACAAGGAAATGGAGGCAAAGTATTTGTAAAGTGAACACTGTGCTAGAGATCTCTGAGTAACCCAAACCCAGTTCTATCTCTGCAGCATCTGCACAGCTGTGAGCTCTAAAATGGAGAGCTAAGCAGCATTCCCCATTAGCAGGCTGCTGGATGGAAGGAATTATGTATTTCCATGATGCAAGCATGGCATGGGATTAGATACAGCAGCTCAGACCCCCTAACACAACTTTTCTTCCACAAGAATATGTATCTTCTTCACTTAGAAGATACAGACATGCCAAGCAGGTCTTGGTTTACAGACTCTTGGGCTGGTATCCAATAAACTGAGTTTTAGGGCATTCAATAACAGATCAAAATGACCACAATTCCAATGGTACAAAGTGCAGATCCAGTAGAAATTCATTCTGCCCTCTCAGATTGTTTAAAATACATTGATTAGTCCACACTGTTCCTGCAAGCTTTTTGCTGGATCAGATATCATTCCTCTGCACCACTTGCACTTTGTGCCATATCAAGAATTGTCTGTCATCCCCCAGTTGGCATCAGTCTAGCATAAAAGCACAGAGCTGGCATAAAGTGTAACACAGCTCTGGCTGGTTTGACAGAAATATGGTCATTTGCCCATGCCTGCTCTGCAGGAAACCTGTCCTGCTGTTACAAGCCCTCGTGCACAGACCTGGTGTCAACATCAGCCAGGCAGAGCCTGGCGGTGCCAGAAGGTGATGGGAAACTCAGGGAACATCCCTGCCTATGCCCCAGCCCTGAGCTCAGGGTGGCAAAAACGAGACACCCCATGGTGGCTCCAGCCCCTGTGCACTTCACTGTGCTCAGTGACCCCAGCTCTCACCAGCAGCTCCTGCCACAAGAGCAGCGAGGAGAGGATTTTCACAGGGCGTGAGCCTGTGCTGTGCAGCTGCAGCCAGCAAGGGGGATGCAGAACATCTCTGTTTCCAGAGCAGAACAGATGCCCTTCCCTCACGTTTACTCTTCTTGGCTTATGCACCACAAGTTCAGTGGCTATTCTGTAGTCTGTATCTATATATCTATAGTGTATATAGGTATGCATGCAGCCTTACACATTATATTACGTAACTACATGTTGAAAACCTAAAAAAAGCCATCAGGGAGTCTGCTGATAATATGGACTTGATTACAAAATAGCTGCTTCTCGTGGAGGTCAGAGTGAGAGAGGGTTTGGGAGCTTGATTTTAGAGTGGCACAGTCAGCACCAGAGATGCTGTAAACCCAGCCCAGCTCCCCAGCAGAAGCCAGTGCTCAGCCTGCCTCGCTCAGCCAGGCTGCTCCTCACCCCTCCTCAATAATGCATCTCATTCATCTGAGTAGCATGCATGATGATTTTCAAATAAAACAAGATAAGGCATGAGTTAGAAGTTAGATTTTGGCATCTATTACAGCACTGTCTTACACGTTCATATTTGTAATGCTCGAGTGCCTAAATGCACAGTGAAAGGGCTGTAAACAAGAGTTAACTGCAGCTCCCATTAAAAGGTTCTTCAGGTCTCCTCATCCCTCCTGGCTTTTCTTTCCTCTGATTCTTTTGTTTCTTCTTTTTTTTTTTTCTGTTTCCCCACCCCTGGCCCCCAGAGCTGACACAAGGGGAGAAAGGCAGTGCTACTTTGTATTTAGGCAACATTAGAAGTGAAAAGCTTTGACATCTCCCAAGCCAAAACTGGCAAAGCCAGCTGAAAAAACCCAAACGTTCGTGTTCTAAATTGCAAACTTTTCTTATTTGTTGAAAGCATTCCAGGGTGGCTTCAGGCTATGCTGAGCTAGCCTAAAGGCAGGTTTAACTTATGTTTTGACCATTTAAGAAGGAAAACAACTCTCTTCTTCCATGATGCTCTTTGGCACTCAGTAAATAAATTTTATCATGGCAACTGTAAAGCCACTTGAGGCTTGAAGACACAAATTTTAAATTAAAGTGGTCCTTGACATCTTGTTCTACAAACTAACCTGGGCACTCTACAGTCATTAAGAATAAAAAGCCCACATGAAGTAGCTTAGCATCATGTATTAATGTCATGTTTTCCAGTTGTTACTTCAACATAACAGCTGAGTCTTACATAATCCTGTTTTGTAATTATATACCCAAGTGCTTTACAGAGGAAGAAAGCTAAAATGTGGAGTGGGACCTGAGTCAGGTTGATCTAGTGCTGGAAAGAGAAACTTCATCTCTGAATATTGCTCCAGAACTCTGCCTTTTAGCTTCTTTAGCTAAATCCTGGAGCCCAGCAATTTCTGACTGGTCACAGGCTGAGGAAGTTCCCCAGAGCTGTCCTGTGATATGATACCTTATCTTGCTCTGAACATGATAGAACTCAGAGTTTGTGAGGCCTGAGGGTGCAAAAATGAATAATGTAACTGTTTTGGCGTTTTTTTACCAAACCTGAATGCTGCACAGAATGACTGCACTGACTGCCACAGAAAAAAAATTCTCAATGATTGTAGCGTGCAGCTGTACATGAAGTATGTGCATATTTAGACCTAATTTGAGATATAGCTGCCACAGCTGGAGGTATGAATCACATAATGGCTGTGGGTTTGAGCTGTTCTGATGTGGAACCACTCAGCTGCACAAGCAGAGGCAGGGATTGCCAATCCACGCCTTCCTGCAGGCTCAGTTCCTCATCCCCTCCTTGACACCGTGCCCTGGCATTCCGTGCAAGCAGAGGACAACTTCACAGAGCTCACAACTTCCACAACCACACCTCGCTGCACCAGCACAACTTCTTGCCATGATTCTTCCCAAAACAGATTAATCTTTTTAGAAAATGAGAGCAGAGGTTAATGAGGGTTGAGGCAAAGATGGGATGGCACCAGCAGTTGCTTCCTGCAAACACAGCAAAGTAATAGTTTCTAGCACAACATTTAATAAAGCCAAGCCCTACCAGGATGCACAACTACAGGGGAATTCAGTTTGAAGTCAAATCTGATGCTGACTTATCTCACCTAATCAATTTAATCACATTTTTAATGAGCAGAAATAGAAAAAGTAAACGGTTCCTTTCTCTTCTTACAACACCAATTTTCTTTCTATGCTGCTTACTTTGAATAACCGGAGTTCATTTTTAGACCCCTGTTCAATATTTCATTCCAAGGATTTCACAAGCATCTTTGAAATGCTATTTTGAATCTTAAGCAATGTTTAATTCAAATTTCCTGGGATTCTCCCCCCTCTCAAACTGGGCTCTGTCTTTCAGAGTGGGGGAAGAGCTGTTTCATGGTTTGCTTATGAATCCAGCTCCATTCCCACCTGAGAGAGAAGTGAGAATTCTGTAGACCAGGATACAGGTGAACTGTGGGCAATTTCTGTAGTAGCCCCCTATCTTTAGATGGTCCAAAAAAATCTAAATGTCATTCAGGGGTTTGTTGCTTTCTATTATGAATAGAAATAAGGATATATGAATAAGGAATCATTAACTACTCCCAAAAAAAAGTAGCCCAGTAGGACAAGCATCAAACAGTGTTTCAGCAGTTATGGAATGAAGATATATTTGTGTCTTGATACATGTGCAAAGAACAGTAACTGGCATTGATAATGGTATTTGGGAAGCTGCTGTGCAATTTTACACTCAGAAGAAAATAATCTGATGTGTCATTTGGCATAAATTGCCTCCTCTGGATTTGCAGATCCCCACAGTTCTCCCCCATTTTAATTGGGTTTCACTGTGCTAATTTCTCTGGATTATTGCATTTATCACCTTCCAGATGATTGTTAAATCCTGTATTGAAAAGGAATTATCACCTATCTTTCATCTTCCAGATAAGAAAAAATAAGAAAAACTGGGAAAAGTTCTCATTATCTGGAGTAAAGGGAGAGGTGAGAGGATCCTGCTGCTTTTCTCTAATTTGGGCAGTGTTTTTAGCTGACTTCCAGTGGCAGTGCAGGTGTAACACCCCAGGGAAAGTCTCCACGGGGCACTGTGCCTGTGCCATAAAATAGGCCCAGTTTTATTTGTCTGGCACTGAAGATAATGGGGAAGACTTTTGACTTGCAGACACAGGGAGAGAAACAGTCCTTTGGCTTTATTACCATTGCCAGGGGTGTGAATTACATCCCCTTGAAAACTGCATATATTCCCCCCCTTTTTTTTTTTCTTACAGTGAGAGAGGGGCAAGAGAAAGGGATGGATCCCCTTGGCCATCTGGTTTTTGAACCAGCAGAGTGCATGTGGGTCAAATTTTCAAGGCTTATTGCCCAAAAGTGAAAATGAGAAATTTACATTCTGAAAGTTTGATACTGGGATGTGTTTGTCCATCTTCCCAAGTGCTGCTGAGGTAGTGGTGCCTGGTGATCACGTTTGGATAATCTTGCAAGAGTCTGAGATCTAATTTTGGCAAAAAATATAGTGCTGCAAAAATGACATTAGGGTCTGATAGCTCAGTTTTCTGTGAGTGACAGAGCTTATTTCTTCTTGAAAAGCATTAATAGATTTTGCAGATAGACAATAGAAATAAATTAAATTTTCTGGCCCACGTGGTTGTTCAGCAGAGCTTGGTAAAGTGAGTCATAAGGGCTCAACAGCCCATGGTTTAATTTAAGTTACATGACTTCTACAAAAATCTTGAGATTCTGGGGGAGGGAGATGAATTTTTATAGAAAGAATTAAAGAACAAGGAAGGACCAGGGAATAAATCTGAAGGAATTTGGTGCACAAAGTTGGCACAAGCAGCCTCAATGGAAGATGGGACGGAGAGACCCATCCTTCACGTGTAATAATCCTGACCTTTGCTTTAGTTTTAAAGGAATAAAAAGCCAAATTATATAAAATAGATTAACTAGAAGCAGACGGTGGAGAGAGGGCTGGCTGAATTAAATATTCCAGTAACTGTCAGATTAGTCACATGTGGCATTCTCCTCTTCAACCACTGCACAAGGGGTGAAGTCAGGAATTTGCTGTACAATTAACAAATCATGGGATAGTCAAACAAATCAGTGCTTTCATCAGCTTCTACCATTTCATCACATTACTTCTTAAATTGATTTTATATTTTAGGCCTATGTATTCCCCAAAACACATTTCTCTGTATATGTGGAGCATGAAAAATTAATCCATTAACAGGTATTCTTTAACTAGGTCTCAAGAGTGCTGTGAGCCTGAATTATGCTGCATTTTCCAGTATCTTTTTAATTTTACATGTTCGAGATAAAAAACAGTTTCCTTTAAAAATGGTTGCTCTCTCCTCTGTAATGACAAGAGGGGAAGAGGATATTGAAAAGTTCCTCATCAGCATAAATAAATTAAAGTCCCCACTTCAGAGAAGCCAAGAGGAATGAAGGTCCATTAAATGTTTTAAGAGGAAGCTGAAGGCAGAGATGACCAAAATGAAGCTCCCCAGTCTAAATATATTAGCAACTCTCTCCACACTTGGATTTTTAAATGTCACACAACCTATTAAAACTGAAACATCTTTGAAGGTAGCACAGTTACAGGAGGGATTGTGCTACCACATATTTAAATAATGGGGTATCACATTTTCAGGTTTTAAACCTGTATTTGCAGGTTAAAATTCAGCTTTCTGTTAATAGGGTCAATCTTGTATCTCTGCCTCCCCCCAGGCTCCTCCTCTCTTTGTCATCCCTTCCTCTGCTGCCTGATGATGCCTCCTTTTGCAGGATTTCAAAGATTTGCAAAAATTTCACAGCAGTAATCCTGTCATCCAGCCAGGGAGATCTATGTACACTATTTATAAACTGATACAGTTCCACTGGCTGCACAATAGCAAATTCATGATTAATTAGATATTATTTTAGAGAGCTTCTCACACAGCCAGTGTTGTCAGCTCAGGATTCAAACCCAAGTTTTATGGTATTTTTGCTTCAGTGTGGTTTTTTTTCAGGCAGATATTGATAAATTGGACACTATTTACATTTCTTGTGTCACTTTTAATAAAGAATGTCTTGTGCATGAGTCAAGATACCCCAAACCTGGAAGATCTGTTGATTTTTTCTTTGTACAGTCCTACCACTGACTTGCCTGCTGGCCTTGAGCAACCTTTCCCTTCCCTCTGGGTTTCATTTATCCTCTTTGAGTAAAGGGATACAAGGAATTTAATTTACTTTGAAAGGTATGATTACCACTTGCAATGTCCTCTGGAGTCCTGGGATAATGGATGGATGTGTGTTTAACAGAGAGGACATTCCTGGCAGTTGCTTTGGCAGGAGGATCCTTCCCTGTGACAGGAGCACCATTTCAGTGCTCGGGAGGGGGAAGGAGAAATATGCCCAGAGTTTCTGAAGTGATCCTGCTCCATCCATCCTGGCAAACTTTAATTTTTGAACGCCAACCTTCTCCTTGCAGTATCTCCTTAATTTTTCCACTGCCATTTATTGTGTTTTATGACAGTTTTATCTTGAGTTATGGGCATATTTTTCACCTGGGTTTCAAACATAGTATGTTTTTATCAACTTGAAGTCATCTTGTAGGCATCTTGCTTTCTGGACTGTTTATTTTAGGGTTTTCTTTTTTCCCTGATCACCTCATTTTTAGATGGGCCCCTTCCTAGAAATTAAGCACCTGGATGCACTGGGCCTCCTATCCCCCCAAATTAAACTGTATTTTGGCTCTTACTCCTTCAACCCTTTAGAACTGAGCCCTGAGCACCACTTGAGGTGAAATTCAGAATTCATTTCTTTGGGTCCTAAAATTGCTGTTTGATAGAGCAGTTGTTACTGTGTCCAAAATTATTTATCCCTCTTGTCTTGAAAAGAAAAGGATCCAGGCTGTAGGACAGGAACCTTCTACCATTGATCATATCTGTAATTTACAGCTTTTCCTCATAATCTTTTTTTCCACTGAAAATTGAAAATTCCAAAGTCCCATTTAAGTCTCTTTTATTCACTTGACACGTTTTTTTTCACCAAGATGGTTTTGCAAATATTAAGAACCTCTGTAAACAAGACCAAACCACACAGGGGAAACTCCTCCTTAACCTGGTCCCTGAAGAGCCATTTGGAACAAATGGCTTTGCATAATCCAGCTTTTTCTAATTAGCATCTCTGGCAAAAAGCCACTTGGGTATATTTGATATGCTTTTATCTTAAGATTAAATTTACATTTGCTGCTAGGTAGCTCTGACATCTTCATTCTTGTTTTAGATCTCTGTCATAACATGATTATTGTGTGATCACCACTCAGAGCAAACCAGCCCCTATTTGTAAATGGCTCAGGCTCACCCGCAGTGATGGGCTCTACAGTCCTGCCAAATAAGAATTTTGGGGGGTTTTTTGCAATTTAGAATTGAAAAACTGTTGTTGTAAAAGCTGCAGGGCAGGCTTAGAGTATTTTTGGAGCCATATAAAAATTCCAAGAAATAAGATGGAAAAACAACCAAGAAAATAATTGATAAATGAGAATTTTTTTCAAGAGATTGCAATTTAAATATTCTGAAGGAGGTTACCCCAGCTTTACAAGACAGACTACAGCACAGATTTTAATTAATTTTCCAAAGTCTTGAAGAACTGAATAAAGAACAGATCCTTTCCTTAATCCAGTTTTCTAACCACAAAACTTTTTCCTACCACAGACAACTGAGCACTTTGGAATATAATTTTTCAAGGGCAGATCCACTATCAGTGCTATAAATTGTTTCAGCTCTTATGAAATCAGTTGATCTATTACTGATTATATCAACTGAGCATCTGCCACAGGACTCTCAAGTAAAAAATAAGTTAAACAATATAAATCAAAGGAAAGTGCTTTCATAAACACTAGAAATATTAACAACATTTCTTGTGCCATGAAAAAACCCATAACTTTAACAAAAATTATGTTTAAATAGAATTTTTTTCAATGCTTGGAAACAATGAGAAAGTTCTCTGGTCACAGTCGGAAATGTGTAAATCAGATCAGTCACTCATCTAATTTATTTCAGGAAGTTTCACTATTCACTAAGGTTCCCTACAGCTGCTTTAGTGAGAGTCTTTATTGTAAAGTGCCAAAAAGGATGGAAAATATCCTACCATGCAAAGTCACCTCTCCTAGACATCCCTTTCTGAAATTAGAAACACAAAAATCAAACTGCAGTGCAAAGGTAAAGTGTCTGCTACAAATCAAACAGGAATCTAATTCCGTTCACCACACAGGCCTTTGGGATTTTCATCATTTCTCTGCTTAATCAGATTTCATTTGATGGCCATTCATTAAGGAAAACATTCCTATTTCCCCAGGTAAGCAGATTTCTTCCTCCAAACAGCTTTGTGCTCCACTCTCGCTTTACCACACGAGTCTGTTGAGTGTTCAGGTCAAAACCACAGAGAAGGAAAACACTAATGCAGAACTGGAAATCCTTTACTTGTTCTCATTTGAGGTTTGTTCATCTCAAACACCACCAGGAGAGTGAGGGAAAGTGCTCCAGCCAACAAGTCTGAAGTTGTATTGGGCACTTTTTCCTAAGACCATGCTGAAATAAATACCACAATGCTACCCCATGAGGTCTGCTATAAATCAGCTCCTTTTCAATCCATTAAAAACTGCATAAATCACATCCTGTTAGCTCAGGGCTGCTTTATAATTGCAAAATAGTGCTGGATTTCCAGCAGAAACAAGGGCTTGGTGGTGGACAAGATTTGAGCTCCATAAATTAATCAAGTATAATTTACCCACTCATAACATCAATAATCATACAGCACTCATAGCAGGCTCTTATGTCCAACATTTAATGCTTACAGCATAGCCATTATAGATTATTATGCTATGAAAGCTACCACTACTAGAAATTACACATTACCGATTCAATCTATTGACTAATATTAAAAATCCAATGGCAAAAAAAACCCCATATTGTTCATTTCAATGGAGATTAAAATATTCTTTCTAGGCTCACTTTAAAAAGAAACACTGAAAATCTCCTTAACCCTATAATGTGTATTATTTAACTTCTTTTTTTAAAGAAATATCCTGGGTTATTTCAATGCTACACTTCACAGCATTGCCTCAGAAACCACTGAGTGGGCAAAACTGAGGACAAGGAGCTGAGTGCAGGATGATGGACTACAAGTGGGAAAGGAAACAAATAGCTAAAGGCAGAACAACTTCTTCATTGGCTTGGCCTTCAAAGCATGTCCTAAAACTCTGTCCCAGACTTAAAATTAAGAGAAGAAAAATTGTGCCTTGGAATGGTAAAGTGCAGGATTAAAAATACAAAACAGAGGAAGACAATTTCAAGAGAGACAAAATTCAGCTGGAGAGATCTGAAGGGAAAGAAACAAGTTGAATTCAAAGCACACAGTCCTCCAGAGGCTCAAATGGAACCCAAGATTTCAGACACTGTTTCTCTCTTGGGAAATACCTGATGGGGGCTGGTGAAGGTTCCACCTTTGGGTCAGTTTGTCACCCTATAAGTCCCTGCAGCAGCTCTGCTGACAAAACGCTGGTGCTGAACTCTGTGGCAGAAGGTCTGGGGCTGTTTTAATTGATATTCTGAAGTCTTTACTAGAGCTCTCACATGCCTGCTGTTAGCTGCATAATCTCATGCAATATTCTACAGTCATTCCCTGAGAAACTGTATGATGGCTTGGCTGCAAAAGTTGTGGATGGGTCAGGGAACTGTGGAAAAAGGAAGATGGAGAAGGCCCAGGAGATCTGGGTTCTTTCTCCTACCCCTGCCAGACTGCCAGGGGGGAAGGAGTAAATAATTTAAACAAGGTGCTCACATTCACAGTACAGCTGCCATGTAAATCTTCAGGTTGTTGAGAATCCACAACAGAATTTAGTGAGACGTTATTCTCTAAGCATGCAAAGAGCTGCCTTATCTGATGGGTCTGGAAAATTATAGGTACACGTCGCAAGTGAGGCAGTCAAAATCAGCATTTTCAAACCTCTCTCTGATGCTCTGCACACCCCTCAAATCTGTGAGGTGGACACTTCAGCCCCACACTGCTCAGAGCTTTTGTGCAGCAGGTACTGTAGTGACAAGCACTACATAAAAGCTTCTGAATATATTAATAACTTCTGCCCTCAGACATTACTGGAGAAAAATGTTTGTGATGTGCACTTTAAGGCTGCATCACAATGCATATGCACAAGAAACCAAGTGAAGATTGCAGAGGCAACCATAATTCTGGCACTTCCTAAGTTTTTAGTGCCTGCTTTTAAAATCTTCATAATGTGCTTTCAACATAGCAGCTTTCTGGTATATAACATGTGATTATCTGAAATTACATATGTATTTTCACAGTATCTGGAGAACATTTTGTTTTGTGCTTTAGAAGGATCCCGAAAATAATCGTTATTTAACTAAATCATCCCTGGCTTTCTTTTCCCTTTGCTATTATGTGGAAGCCACAGAACAGCTTTTCACATACCAGATGAATAATGTGTAGGAAGAGTGAGAGAGGAAGGGAATTGATGGCTTCTTTTTAAGTATGTGAATTTAATTTCACCAGGCACTTTAATCATAATGCAGATCCAAATTTACAGGGAAAAAAAATAATCTCCTGAATGCTCCTATATGTTGGCTCATATACATCACTGAAAAAGTTCATGTTCTATAAAAGAAAACATTTCTTTCCTGATTTTTTCAACTGCTGTTTGAAAATATATCAATATCGATATCTAAAGTACTAGGTAGCATAAAAACATTCTGCATCTTCAAACTACAGCAAAATGCAGTCAGAGGCTTGCTGGACAAGTGTTAGATTACCTGACCAGATTTAGAGGTTTCACAGACAGAAATTTTCTAGCACTGTTGGATTTTTTTAGCAAACTCTTTTCCTCATCAGTGCCAAGAAGAAAGAAATGAGCTATCCAACACACTCCTAAACTCAAAAGTACTATGGCACTTGCAGTGAGAAAAATTCCTTGTTTCCTGCCTCCATTCCCTCCAGCTTCTCTGCAACATAACTGCAGACATAAATCCCTCTCCCTATTGGAAAAGTGTATCTATTGATCCTGAAATAAGCACGTGTAACAGTTATGCAATTGATCTGCCAGCACCATCCCCAGTTCCCACTTTGGGAGAAAAACATTCCTGGTTATGGAATGGAGGATTTTCAGAGCCCAAAAGTATGAAAGAATAATCCTACTTGCTTAGGTAAAAGAGAGCAAATGGAATTTTTTCCTCTATTCCTAATGATCACAGAAATAACACATTCTTGCATATTTTATCACCAGCAAAATATCCAAGAAATCCTAATTCCTTTATGTTAAAAGCTCGCAGCATTTCCTCAATACAGAACCCCAGAAATACATTTTAAACATCCGAAGCTTTAATGCCCACTCACCTCAGCTAAAACTCCCAGCAAATAGATCAGTTAAAGAAAATAAGGCATCTATAGCAGAAAGGAAATATTTATCCATCTTTCTATTCATTTCTTTTATCCCTTGCTACTCACCTGCAAGAGCTGCTGTTGCTCGGAGCACACAGAAGGCAGCAGCTCAATCCGAGGAAGAAAAAGGTTATTTCCTTCCACCCTCTGTTACTGCTCTCCCTTGAAACTCCTTCACTTTCTCTTTCAAGTTGCACAGAAACACGAGGATGGACCCTTTGGGCTCTCTCCAGGTCTGTGTATATTATGTAAAACAGATGAATGCATTTCCTACTTTAACCACGAAAATCATGTCTGCACTGACAGGCGCCGGGATCATTAATGGTGACTGTGTGCAACAGTGCAAGCCCACAGAATGCTCAGAACTGGGCTCAGCTCTCTAAATGCAGAATCAGAGGAAAATCTGCAAATCAACTTCCCTTTGTTGCAAAAGTTTCTCTTTTTCTCCCTCGCAGCAGAAAATCTCTATTTAACCAGTACATTTCACTGGAAATGCTGGAGCAGAGCTCTAGACTTGGTGTAACACCAGAAACAAACACTCTGGAGATGTTTTGGCCATTAAAATGCCTCCAAACCCAGTGTAACTTTCGGTCAGCTACCACATCAAACCTGTGATTCCTTTCTCCCAAGACAATTTTGTCTTGTAGCACTGTGAGCAAACTGCTCCAGCACCGCTTGAAAAGATTCCAGTCCAAATTACAATAGTGAAAGCCTGTTCTGGCCTTTTCCCTTACTATTTTTTTCTAGAATATTTACATTTCATATTATTCCCCACCCAGTCTTAGTGATAGTTCCCAGAATGCAGGAAAACAGTCTTTCCTTCCTGCAATCCTAAATGCCTTCATTAGGGAGACTTAATGTTGAAGTGCTTGGGAAGGCAGATGCTCTGGATTTAAAAGAAACAGGAGAGGACTCAGTGAACAGCTGCATTGCTCTCAGCTTCCAGAGAGCCATATTTCAGAATGGTTTTCTACATTATTTTGTCAGTGGGAACATATTATTACCATCTATATTTAAAAATACTGGCTTTCCTGCACGAAGGCAACAGCAGACTTAAAACCACAATGACTGTTCTGTGCAAGTATTCTGTGCCAATGATGCAGAAAATGAGATCCAAGTGAAAAACAAAGTGGTTTAGAAGGTCTTTGCTTGCAAGGTGTCTGTACAGAACTGGCCAAAAACCACTGGTACAGGAATTCTTGTACACTTTAATCAATATTCACAGCTCTTTGTTGAAATTTCACTGATTGCTCAGTAGTATCTTGTCTTTACTAATGAACAACCTATCGTATTACATCTGTAGTACACTGAAATGCTGGAAATTAAACCCACCTTCCAAAGTTAAATTTTTTCTGTTCTAAAAGAAAATATTTTTCAAGTAAACTGAGCACTGTCTGTTTCTGTAGATATTAGATCATGTAATTCCTGAAAGAGTCTGGCAAACAATTCCACTTTGGAGCCCTGAGCATAGACTAGCGAACTGCCAAAACCTAAACACATTTTCAATAAAATCTTATAAATTTAAAGTACATCACAGTCCTTTTTTTCCCCAGGAAATAGATCTTAACAGTTTTTTCTCTTATTGAGTCTTCTTATGCATCATCTACAACCACCCACGTTTATTTTCCAGAATAGTTTAGGCAGTGACTAAAGGATCTACTGCAGCTCAGGTAAATTGCTTCTTCTGAAAAAAGTGCACTAATCATGTGGATAATATAAAATTGATTTGGTTTAATTCAATGAACATATGTAAAACAGAGCTTTCAGTCATAAATAGGACTTCAGTGCACAGCCCATTGTTTATTCCCTAAGGGAATAAAGGAATAAGTTTAATGAAGTACTGTTTCAACAACTTATTATCATTGAGAGTCCTTTAATTAATGTCAGTGGCAGTTAATTAAAAAAAAAAAATACAATGTCCATCTCTCACCTATCTGTACAAAGAAATCATTCCCTTCTGCTTACTGAAGTTCTGGAAAAATCTATGACAAACAAAGACCTAACTTCAAATGTAAATAAAAATATTAGGCCAAATCTCTATTAAAAATTAAAGAGTCTTAAAGCAGAGTTCCCAAACATGTGCTTAAATTCAAGAACTTAGCCTTTACAAGGTTAATAGGATTCATTTGTCAGGGAGATGCTTTATGCCAAACAGGCTTCTTTGAGTTTTAAAACCATGTTTGCTAAGCTTCTAAATACTTGAAATTTAGGCACACAAGTTTGAAAATCTGGGAAAAGCTTCTTAAATGCAAGTGAAAAATAAACAAATTTATCCTGGTGCAGAAGTTTCTATGAATCATCACTCTTCAGGCCTAGAGGAGTTACCCAATGCAGGAGCTGTGTCACAGCCACAGCAGCAGCCAAGGCAAGAGGAAACTTTGGATACAGGAAAACAAATGAATAAACATCTTGATGAAGCTGATGCTTTGTACTCTTGCTGATGGGCAAAATTCCCCAGAAGCCTAGAACAGCTTAACTGCAGATTTTTCAATGCCATAAATAAAATTTTGCCTCCTTAACAGGACTCAGACTTAATCTTGCCTTTCTGCATGAGACTCAGAACTCTCATATCAACTTCCAGATATGAAGCACCTCTGGGTACTTACACTGCAGGAATAAATCATCTCTACAGTGAATACAGGCCCTTTTAAAGTATCTCTTTTCAAATCTCAGCTTCATTCATACACTTTGTATTCTCCATGGAACGGAACTCTCAATTTCTTAGGGGAACTAAGTTTTAGTCAAGATTTTCTTAGCAAACATGCTTCAAGTATGTGAATTTCATAAAGCATCCCAAATGTCTCATGTAAAATTCTGTGAATGTGGCAATAGCTTTGGATAATAGTTTACATTTCAGCTGCCAATGTACTTCTGTGTTAGAAGACATTCATTTATTTATGAGATTCATAGATCTTTGGATTATAGCTAAAATAGAAGACAGTCTTTGCTGGTAATAAATTGTGACTCCTTTCACTGAAGCTGGCCAACATTCCATCCGCCAATGCCTTACTGTGCAACTTCTTTAAAAGTCTTCCAGTAAAAAGAGATTAAATTGTCAAAGCTACCAGGTAATGGCTTGGGCAGTTGACAGAGCACAAACTTGGCACACAAAGCATATGTGGCCATTGAAAATCTTGTTTCCTCACTGAGGAAGGGATCACTGGGTGCAAACTGGGTAGGTCCCCTCTTGAAAATCCAAGGTGGATTTTCTGTTTCTTTTGATTCCTGTTTTTCAAGAAAAAATGATAATGAGAAAAATCTGTCTGTGTATCAGAATGCTGAGTGCTAATTTTAGAACTCTTCAAATAGAATCAGAAGACTCTCTGAGACACTCACAATGAAGAAAAACTGGCATTTGAGGAATCCTTCTTAACAGGTTTTATATTAGGTGAAATTAGGACTACAACATTCAGTATTTCTTAAATACTCATAAATTGTGTTTGGACTCAGTTTTGAGACTTTTTTTCTATCAGACTAAATGAATACCCATAGAAGAGGCATACTCATAAAAATTGGAAACAGCTACTCTTTAAAGCAAAAACTGTAAGATTAGGTTTAGAAATACTGTAGAATGAGGCATTTGTTCTCTTGTTGTCATGAACCCAAAGAAGTCTCTCTTATTTTAAAGTCTTTTTCATTTGAATACACTTAACATGTTTGGAGTACTTTGTTACTACTGCAGTAATTAACATTTGTAACCTTTGCTGATTTGAAAGTAATGTTATATTTAGTAGAAAAAGAGAGACCAGAGATTCTAATATATTCCTGGAAATATCTTTATAATGTCCTAACAATTATACTTAAAGGCTAGAAAATTCACATACTACTATCACTGTGTGTCTTGCTCCATCTTAATTAGGATATTTGGGGGTTTTAAATGTGGCAATAAGTTCCTTTCATTTTCTCAATAAGGCCTTTTTTCAATTTTATTTTCATCATCTGTCACAGAAATTTGTTGTATGTGTAAGCAATTTAATGGTTCACTGAAAGGTTGTTATGCAACTGAGTTGTATAAAACCCTGTCCAAGCCCAGAAATTAAGGGGGAAACACTGAAACAGTGAAGGGCTGAGAATTTAAATATGTTTTCTGTTAGTTTTTCTATTTTTTGTCAATGGGTTTGTAGAGCTCCTGTGAGGGCAAGAGGGAAGAGATTACCTAATGTTGGGATGTCAGGGATAAAAAGCTGCTGCCCAGGTAAGAGTCTGGAGTCCTAACATAGCCAAGGGCAGTCTGTAGTGCCATATCTGCTTTGCAGAGGTCTCAAGTGATTATTCCAGCACAGAGTTTTCCACACAGAAGCCACTCAGTGCAATGTTGAGCTATGATTAAAATCATTAAGCCTGGATTTATCAGTGCAGGTGATGAATTATTAAATGCATCATTCCAACTGCACCAGGGTCAGGACTTGAGGGCTTTCTATCAACACATGTTTATAATCCTGCAAATGAATACAGTGGATGGGAAATATTATCAGCTGGTGAAGATGGCACTGACGCAGTTTCTGAGCCCCTGTGACAGCAGGTACAGCTATTTCCAGGGTGTAATTAATGCAAATTACAGACCCTGCCAGGATTCCTCAGGTCACTAAATCAGTTATATTGCTGTTGACCATTGCTGTGATTAGCCACAGAGCAAAGCACTGCTCCGTGAGTGAGGGATGGATAATGTGGCCCTAAACTGATTACACCTAAGTACTACTCCAGAAGCAGTGAAAGACCCAACACTGGGGTTTTTATTTCACCAACACTGATTTCTACAGGAATAAGAGCTCTTCTTAAGGTATATGACAGAACAAAGAAATATCATCATGCTGTACCCTTGTTTCTGCAGTAACAAGATATAACTTCACAATTCAGTTCATTCTCCAGCCGCAGCATCCTCTGAGAAACTAGAAACTCTTCCTTGCCAAGAACCTTTGTATTGGACTGGATGATCTTCTGTGATCCCTGCCAGCCTGAATCACTCTGTGATCCTGTGATCTGCTTATGTAACCCCTACAAATAAAATACACGTCCACATCCATCAATTATTTACCAATATTTCTACAGATGCCCCAAATATATGTTTTTGACCTTCAGGCAGAAACACTGAAGCACAATAGAAAATTCCACTTGACCAAAGCCGGAAAAGCTTAGAAGCCTGCAAATTATCCACTCTTCTAGAGTGCAAGAGTAACTTTGGTAAAGCGAGAAACAGTAAATCAGGTTCATTTTGTACAGAAAATACAAAAGTGAAATAGTTGTTGATAACCAGCACCACTCCTTGGGATGAATTTCTCTATTTGCAATTTAAATTCCCAGTTTGAGCACTAAATAAATTTTTAAGGGAAGCTTTACAGACATTACCTAACATCACACACAACATGTATTTCTCTTCACACTTGTTAAAATAAGATTTTTGTAGTTTCTAACATTTGTCACACAAAGCATATCATTTGGAACAGGGATGACCACTTTTTCCCCAGCCAACATAAAATAAAGTGAAAAGAGTGATGTCAAAAAGCAGTAGCACTCAACTGTAATCCCTGTAGGATTTTTTCTTATCACTTCCCACATTCTATGAGCATTCCTCACAATCTCTCCTGCTTTTTCACTTGAAGTTGTGATGGTCTTTCCAGAAAATAATCAGAGAAAATGCAGTTTCTGCACTGTGTAAAAGTACATAGTTTGTTTCTAGTCAGTTCCGAAAACGCTGACTGTCCTTCCTATATGGGATAAATCATGAAACAACTGAATATGAGGACAGTGTAGGCACAGGCCACAGCTTTAGAACCATATTTCCATTCCTTGGAGGATTAAAACTGGATAAAGTTTTCATCCATACCCATAGATCCAAATCAGCACGTCAGGAACTGCTGATTTTCCTGTCTGGCAATGCTTTCATGGACTGTTGTTTTGGGCCTCGCTTCATCAGCCTCCCTCCAAAATTGCTGTAAGAATTTGAGACTGGCTCTACATTAATCAGTTAATAAGAGAAGGATATCCCAACGTGTTATTGATATAAACTCACAGCTATCTCTCCCCCTGGGAGTTCCAGGGATGTGATAATGGGGACCAGGGAGGGCCACACCAGCTTCAGCACCAAGGTCAGCTCAGGACTATGCACAGCCAACAGAAAAGGACCTTGATGCACTAAAAAGTCAAAGCTTCCATCAAAACCACAGAGAAATCTCAACACTTGTTGAACAGAAATCGAGAAGATTTTTTTTTAATCTAAACCTTATCTTTTATTCATTAACTACATTCTTTATAGGCCATTCTATGAGGAATATAATGCAAATAGATGTGAGATAAGTTTGTAACACTATTTACTTTCAGTACTGCACAATGCAGCTGCAGTGGAAGAAAAGCCAGATGAATTGAGCACTTGCACTTGCATGTACTTTTCTTTGAACTCTTTATGTACAATACATGGGTTCAATCATGCCTTTAGGCAAAGGCTTGAACAAATATCATAAACTGAACAATCTCCAAAGACATAATATTGTAGCACAACTCCCTCTTGGCTTCATGATAGGCCAGCCACAAATGAGGTTTTTTGGGGAGCATTCGACAGCATGTGAGCAACGTCCTGGACACGCTCAGCCACCAGGGCAGGGCACTGGCCCCTGAAAAACCTACTGCTCCCTCCACTTCTTGTCTGCTTCTCAGCTACATCCCCCAAAATGTGTGCCCCATGCATGCACACTGAGACAGACACACATTTTTAGTCCCTTCAGTGGATCTAGGGATTGATTCTGTGTAGGTTTAGCTGATTTTTATTCCCTCTGAGTGTGGAAAACCTGGACATGCATTGGATAGATTGATATTAATCTATTCCTGCTTTAAACTGGTCTAGATCTGTGTGAGATGCTCATTCAGAAGGCATCTTAATATATTTTATACATGTAAAAAGGCAAATGAGGTCCTACTGGATTTATTATGTATCAAGCTAATGAGAGCTTTAATATTTAGAGAAAAGGTTGTCATAGGTTCTGAACAAGTTCTTTGACAATTTAATACTGACAACAAAGCTGGCCTGGGAGTCTAAAATTTCCACAACTTCCAAGTGTTGTGGGTGTAGACAATTTTGGTATATACTTCATAAAACCCCAACTGCAGTGAGGTTAGAAAACCTTCCTGATTAAGTTACCTGGAATGTGTACAGATTAGAGAGAACATGGCAAAAATGCACACGGGAGATCCCAGAACAAGGAGAAAAATCAATCACTGCATGTTTACTAAAGTGGCCAGACTGATACATCACTGCACACAAAGACATTTCAGCCCAAAGGTTGTCCTTTCCATGAATCCTACTGGCTTTTTTACATGGAAATGCTTACAAAATCTAATCCAATTTACCTAAGTGCGCGTGCTTAGAAGTAGCTTAATTAAACCACAGTATATTTGCATGAATACTCTCTCCTAGAATTAAAGTAATCCTAATTCAATTTAGGTTCATTTACTTTGGAACAGAATAAAGCTAAATTAAATTGAGCTCACTTTAATTCTCAATATGAGTGTCCACACAGATTTTAATAGTTAATTAATCCACTGTACTTTCCTAAGTGAACCTGCATGGATTTTCATAGGCTGTGTTTATGTAAACAAGCTCTAAACACGCTCTTATTTTATTTCAAGACTGTTCTATTTTCTGTTACACTCCATATGGGCTAAATTAACAGTCACTAGGAGGAGCCAAGTATTAGCAGATTGTTCTTAACCAAGACTGTATTTTCCATCACTGGATATAAAAGACAATTTTTTATATATTCTCTGAATTACAGTCCTCAATGCAGCCCTTTAGGCCTTAAAATCTACTGATGACAAACAAAAGAAGCTAGATATGATTTCTTAGAAAAAAGTCTTTAAATTCCATGTCTAAAAATTATATACTTAAAGATGTTCCTTTGCAAAATAGATTATAGAATAGGAACTGGATTTTCTAGATAACAGATGCACTAAAACCACAATTTGAAACAATTTTTGGGCTCTGTCCCAGCACAAATCAATCATATGGATTCTGAAAATGCTAAGACAGATCTTGAAATGGTAATTAATTTGACATCACAATTTTGATGTCAAAGAAGAAACTCTGATTTACGGCTGTAAAGGCTCTAACTCAGCAATTAAAAACCATGTTTTTCTAAGTTTCACTGCTTCCAAAGTTCTTGGGTCCCCTCATTAGTTTAAGTTTTTAAAATGTTCTTCTGTTCATGGGGTGAGAAACTCTATCTTTGGCTGCAACTCCTTTCAAATCACAGCTTGCTGGGCAAGGCTCATGTTAGCTGTGATTGCAGTTGGCAGGGCACTAGATTAGTTGCTGACATCAAGCCAACATTTAATTTTGTTTTCTTGAGTCATCTGTTGCCAGTTCCCATGACAACTGCTCTTCTAGCCTTCAGATTTACTAGAGAAAACCATTAAAATGGCAAGGAGTAGAGAAAGAGATCCTTTGATGTAGATGGAAGTTCAACTGTTTCCTTCAATGGAAACAGAAAGATCTTTTCAGTTATTACTTCAGCACCACATAACTTCTGTTCAGGAAAACACGGATGCTCTTGTATTAGAAAAACAGAGTGAACAGTAGTTTTTAACAAGAAACCTGCTTTAGCATCTTTCTACTACAGAATGAAGGTCTTTGTGTCTAAAAAATCATGTTGTGCAGAGGATGGGGAAAAAATATTTTTTTGTTCTTGCATAGTAGTAAGGAAAGATGAAATTTAAGATATGGATTCTTTTGATCTTCATTAAAGCCCTTGTATGTTTCCCTTTCTTGTCTCACAAATGTGTCACTGAGGTAAAGGAAGACATCATTACCGTGCTGAGTCAGCTCAGAGGTTGAACCAGACCAAAGGGAAAGGCCAATTCCAATCCTGTGGGAGCATCTGGAATCAAAAATACCTTTGGCTAAAAATACTTGTCAGTGTATATAAAATATGTACAACCCATAAAGCCCCTGGTTATGAAAGCATAAGAAGAAATTGAATATCATACTGGATTAGAAGCAGTCCTTGTAGTAGAATGTTAACACTCAGGTTATTTCTAAGCCCATCTCCTGTTGACTTTCACAGGTCTTCCCAAAGTCTGAATTCCACAATTCCCTTTACTTGCTGTGTTCAAAGCACTGCGAAGCACCAAGCACCCCCAAATCCCTTTGAAAGAAAAGGAAGCACAAATAGAATAGAAAAAGGTACACAAGTGATTCCAATACAGAAAAAATCCCAGGTAGTCTCTTTATCTCTGCATTAGGTAAACCTTTTATATTTAGTATATGGAAAAACATGCAGCTACACAACTCTTTCATGGGTGTTTCCCACTGCCCAGGAGCTTGTTCTAACAAGCATTATTTGCAGGAGGATGTCCAATTCCCCCAGACCTGCACAGAAAGGGCAGCACATGGCAGTGCTTGCAAGCTCAGGTGAGGATCCAATACTCATGAGTGTGTTCTAAGAATGAATGGCCCTCTGCTAAGGCAATACCCTAGAGATTTTTATGCAAACCATTTAGTTTATGTTTCATTATACACATCTGGATAACTTTACCAGGCTGGTTCTTCAACAGCAATTCAAGATTGCTTTCCCAAATGTGAGGATACATAAGCCTACCCTCTTGATTAAAATGGAGAGAACAAGGTGATTACTGTGACAAAAACCTACCCTGCCTCTCTTCTTCTCCTCCTCTGCCCAGCAGAAGCAGTAAAAACATTTTAAAGATAATGGGGGTGTATGTGGGAGAAAGTGAAAGATAAGGAGAGAGAACACACCAGCTCCCCAGCTTGAGTTAACTCTCCTGATCCCACTGGAGAATCATCCTCCACCAGCTGGAAACCCAGAGATCTCAGAGGCTGAGTATGTTTGGTACCAGCCCCACTGCAGGGACTGAGGGTCTGTCCCCCAGTTTGGGTGTAAAGACACCCTTGGCACTGGATTGTTGGGACTGGTGTGAATTAGTGACAAAGGAAGCGCCGTGGCCGGGACGTGTCACTGCCACCTCCCAGTGCTACACTGGAGATGAAACAGCCACATCCACCAAAGCTGGCAGTGTTTATGTAATGGTTTGGGCTGTGAATTCAGGCTCTGTGTGATTGTTTCAGAATGCACTTGCCTCGTGAGTGCCATTGATGCAGACGCCCGCATACGTTCAAAATGCTGTGTTTCATGTTTTATCTTTAAATATATTTGAGTAGGTTTTCCTCTCTTCTAAAACAGCTCACATAATAGGTAGAACTAAAAATGATCTAATAGCTTCAGTGCCTTAGAGCTACTGCCATGCATGAAATTCAAACTGTGACTATAAAAAGAAGCAAGGACTTTCTCTCCAATTCACATTTTTAGCTACTTCTCTATTTTTTGAGAAGGACAAAACCTGTTCATGTTTCAGGTCAGAATCAGTTAAATAAAATGCAATCTGAAAGTTATTGCAGATCATCTGGGGAACTGGAGGCAAAAGTCTGGGGGTTTTTGACTGGTTGAGAAGGCAATAAGCTTAGTAAGATTGGTAGTTACTAATTAAGGTGGTAGCATGACCCAAATTTGCTTTCACAGCCCTTACTGATTTAGTCAGATGCAATGACATCCATTATAGCTGAGCAAATAGTTCCTGATGAGTAATATATTACCTCCATATTGTCTATCTGCATATTCCCTTGATTGTGTCACAGTTTTCCTGTCACCATCACCAGCTTGGATGTGCTGGATTATTTCTGCAGTGTTTGAAATGTGTATTGTCTGCACCCAGCAGCCAAACCCAAGTGGCACTGCTCAGTCCAATACCTTATGTCATTCACTCTGTGACTGAGTGCAGCTCTTAATTAAGTTTATTTGCATGTGTGCAAAACATATGCTTGGCTATTCAAACCTTGCTTTGCACAGATGCTGCCTAATTTTGTTAAATGGGAGAGACCACTATAATTTTTAGGAGAAATTAACCAAATTAGAATAGATTGAACCATTTGACTGTGTTCCCAGACTAACATAACTATTTGATACCTTGCTTGTCAGAATTTAAACATTCTCTGTTTCCAAATGCTCTGAAATAAGAATTGATGATTTTATCAAGCATGGGTGGCTGTTCCTGGGTTTCACTTTGAGCTTCACTCCAGCACAGGCTGAGACTCGGTGAGTTCTGAGCCATAAGCACACTGAGACTCTCCTGCAGGGTGTACATTGAGACACTCCTGGAGACTGATTTTAGGTTGAATCATAACCCTTATGACTTTGGACGAGCCCAGTGAGGAAGCTCACTGTGGGGAGCTGGTCTGTCTGCTGGAGCGTGCCTTAATTGTGTCATCAGAGCCTTGGGTCATACTGTGAAGAGGTAGACAATGTCATATCCTCTAAACATGCTCTAACCACTCAGGCATTTAATCAGAGACTGACATATTTATTATGAATAAAAGGAACAGGAGGATACCATGAATTTCTTTAGAGACACTTAATTGACAGTGCACTGGGTAATGAATGACCAATTAATAAAATGAAAGCAGAATATAATGGATTTGTACTTTGTTTGTACACAACACGCATCATTAGGACTCTTCAGCCATCATTAGCTCTGTCTCCTCTGCACTGAGTCATTCTGCTCCCTGGAAGAAGTCTGGCCTGCACTACAGAACTGCCAAACCATTCCACTGATGGAGCTACAGCCTTCTGGATTGTCCTCCTGTGCAAGCTGGTTCCCTGAATTTAGGGATTCTTTCCCATTTATTTTTTTTCCATTTCATGATGGAATTGGTTATGCAGAGAGCTCAAGGCTAATCTCATCAGAATTTTCCAAAAGCAAAGATGTACAAAAAAAACCCCTTACTCTACCAAGCAAGGAGCCTGGGCTCTTGGAGGACTCTGCTCTTGAGTCACCTGGAAAGGAACTGGGTGTGGAGAAACCAAGAGCAAGTAAAACTGAATAACCTTAATGACTTGTAGTAGCATGACTTTTTCAGTCTCAAAAAAATAACAAAAAAAAAAGAAACATTAAAGCAATGAAACAAAACCAATGGAAGAAGAACAGTCTGGCAAATTCTGGCCTCTGTGCTATCAACTCTCATAAAGTTCTTCCACTGGTAGGTTCTCAAGAAAATCCCCAAAGGGATTTTCTCAAAGTTCAGTTAAAATTTTTGTATTTCTAGTAAAAAATACAGCCCTTGACCTACCAGAGAACTAGACAAGCACATAAGAATCAACCTTTGATTAAAAAAATAAGCATTATTCATGCAATCTGGTCAAGCAGTCAGTCAATTATAACACACATATCAGTGGTAGCTGTGTGCTTGGATTCTTTGAATGTTTAGTTTAATATCCTGTGCTAAATAAAATAGGCATGGCAACAACATATAAAAGAGTTCTTTTACATACAATGAAGAAACTTTGTACAAAATCTAAAAATGATTTGCATGCACAAAAATCCCATGAGTGCATATGCAAAACACTTCATTATGCCTGTTAGTTATTGTAATTGCCATTAACTTGTGCAATTACTTGCTCTGCATCACAATTCCAGGTGAACGGTTAAATCAGCTTCAAAATTATGAATAGCTGAAAAATCCCGTTTCAAACCCCAAGCCATTTCATTAAATCTCTTCTTGTATAGCAAACAAAGTGCATATCATGAACTAACAAATTGCAAGCTGTATTATTTTCTGAAGTGACTGCAGTATTCCCAGGAGAACTGAGGTTGTTGTTTACGGAACAAGAATTCCCCATGCAACAGCAGTGAAATTGTTCTTCCCATCAGGACTCAGCCACACCATCAGGATGGGTTATTTGGGCCCTGTCAAACCTTGGCTGTTCTGCTAGGGCTGTTAAACACTTTTTTTAATGCTGTAATTTGAGTGTTTGAACACTTTCTGCATAAACCAATAGCAATAACTTACAGACATACATAATTTCCTGGCTTCTCTCTTTTTTAGGTGACCAAACTCTGGGTGGGGTTGGGTTTTCTGGACTCTTTTTCAAGGAGAGGAGGACTGGGATATTACAGCTGTAAATGTAATTTTTGGTGGGAAAAATTGGAAAATGAGGATGGTTCTGTAGTACTTCTTAAGGACTATCAGAGTAGATTTGTCCAAGCACTCCTACAGAACTGTTCCACTCTTAAATCCTCTTGGATCCGAAAGCTTTGTTCTCATCTCTTTTCCTGACCAAATGCCTTAATATTTGGCTCTACATTTTCTGGGAGAAAGAGCTCTTATAGTGGTATTGCATCAGCTGAAATTCAGTCCTAAATATAGCTAAAGTTTGAGCAACCTCTTCTATATGGATATTAGGGGCAGAATTGGTGCTCGAGGTTGCAAGCTCACTCCAGGCTACTGTGAGGATGTGACTGCAGGCCTGATGGATTTGTAGTGGCATGAGCCAAGAAGACAGAAAATGTCAGAAATCCAGATACCCTTGGGTTGTGCTTTTCACACAACATGTTGACAGGAAAACACACAAAATACAAAGGTAAACAGGTGATAGCTGCCATCCCCTTCTTACCTCTCCTTTTCTTACCTCCCTCCATCAATGAAAGCTGCAATTGTTTTGTTTTTTTTTTTTTTTTCCAGCAACAATGGTGAAAAATGAAAAATTAAAACCTGATAGCTACTCTCTCTCATCCTGGAGATTATCCTAGAGCCTGATCAAAGCTGCAGTGCAGAAAAATCTGGGCACATATTTTTAAAATTCAGATTTGAGCAACAACATCAACAACAGCAAATCCCCAAACCCCACCCCCTTGCCCCCTGCCAGGACCTGGACCACACATAGACTGTAATTACCAGAGTTATTGCTGAGGAGAGAACATCCAGAATGCAATTATGCTATTAGGGCAGGGTAATCAGAATAACTTGCTTATTAGAGAAAACCATATACTTGTCCTACGCTATTATTTTCACTTCTATAAAATAGCCTCCTTAGGAGATATGACAATTAAACAGTGATTATGCATGTCAAATCAATTTTCAATGGATATGGATAATATGATAGCAGAGGACCTGAAAGGGAATCACAGTTTAGTGTCCAGGCATTTAAATTGTGCAAATAGTTTTGCAGTGATGCACTGGCTTAGATATGCAACTGTGAGTTCCCATTATCCTCAGTCCAACAAACTGATGGTCAGTGGTAGCAAACACAGATGTGAAATGCCCAGTAAAAATGCATTAAAGCTGTTAAATTTCAGACAAAACCCTAAAACTATATATAATTGCTATTCAAACATCAGTGTTATTGGAATCTGATGCTTGAGCCACTTGGAATTTGCTGATCTGGATGTGGTATTTGGGATCCCAAAGCTACCAACAATTTATGAAAATTATACTTTATACATATTTGGGATACAATTGCTGTAAATAACCCATCTGTCACAGGAAACATCCTAAATAACCAGGCTCTCACCTGAAGCAAACTTAGAGGGCAGTGGAATAAATAAAGCCTTCTTCACATCTCAGAAGGCAGAGCGCATTTTGGGCAGAAAACGGATGAAATAAAACAGTTTCTTAAAACCACTCCAGACACTATTTTTACTTTGAAGTCATAGCTGCTGAAAGCCACCCAAATGACAAGATGAGAGCAGGAGCACTGGGTCAGTCAGGCTTGCTGCAATGGTGAACTGCCTGCAATGGAATCTCTGTGCTTTTTCTGGAGGTTATAAAACATCAGAGCTAGCAATGGTTTTGGTTTGTGCACAGGTGGATGTTCCCAGGGAAATGAGGGAACAAAAATTTGGGCTTTAGAAGGTGTAATTAAACATTTCACAGCAACAGTCATGAATCTGAAGTTTGGAACATGTCTTGGATGTTTGATGAAGTGGAAGGACTTCATTTTAGTGGTCCCCCTGAAGATGGGATTGCTGATTTCTGGTGTCGAGGGACTGTAAGATCTGACTTGAGGTTGTAAGGCAGGAAATCAGCACTGCCATGACAAATTTTGCAGATTTCAGAATGTAACTGTTCTTATTCTCAGGATAATCTTGCAGCACCAGTTTTTTGACCACTTCACAAATTCTTTACCTGCAAGACCTGAGCATGCCTGAACTTTGGCTCTCTAGCCCTTGCCCTTGCTCTGAGCTTATCAGAGTCTGCCAGCGTTATCAGCTGAGGGACTCACAATGCTCTGATGCTGCAAGAGACATGAGTCCTTGGAGCAGTTACCCAACATGTTCATGACTCAAAGCCAACACCTGTAGGGCTCCTTGGAAAAGCTTTTCAGAGCTGCTATAACAGAAAAGCAGGACTGATGTGGTAAAACAGCTTCCAAAAAGCTGCCGACCACAGCAAAGTGAAGGGAAAAGGCAGCCACTTACTCCAGCTATACAGACCTTGCCTGCAGCCCTGCTTTCAACAGCTCAAGATGTAATTACACATCTATTCACCACCACTGCAGGTGCAAGCTGAGCAGCAGCATGAGGATAAATGTGTGTGGGTGTGCAAATGCCTCATTACGGTGATTTGTTAGCACAGTGAGTGATGCTTTGTGTCCGATGAATGTGTAAATTAGGTGCTCAGCTTACTTGAGTGAAAAATGTTTAACTTTGCCTCCCTGGCCCATCTCTCTCCACAGACACTGGAGAAGGAAGTAGTCTGATTCCTTGTCAAAGTAGCAGCTTCCATCTAAAATCTAACCTAGCTCTCTTGTGCTCTCCTTGGGTTTCTAACAATGAAGAGAAGTGAATCTTGAGGAATTAGTCGTGTTGAATCACATCTTAATCACATGCATGATGTGCTCTTATGCAGCATTAGAGTAAGAGGCGTCACATCTTGTGTTGTCATTTCTGGGACAGAAAACTGGGGCTGTTGGCTGGCTTTAAATCATTTCTGGCATTAACGAGATTCTGACCAGAGGCTTTATTTCATGTTCAGGATCTGTGCTGCATTATTTCCTATTATATCACAATACATTGCAAAGGAACAGCTAAGTTACCAAGACTAATCCTTTAAGTCTTTCTTTCTTTACAATGTCAGACAAAATAAGACTATGCCATATTTCTGTAATCTCTCTTGTATTATGAGAATATTATGATCTATAACAACAAAATCTCTAAACTGCACGATTCCCATCGGCTCTGATATGCTCAGTCTTGTCCCTTTCTGTCAGAAAAGATATTTGTAAGTCTCTGTGATTTCATTCTAACAGACAGTATCTGATTAAAAATCAGATTATTATTGTAAAGCAGGAAAAAGTAGTTTCTTTCTGTTTAAAAAATGAGTATTTCTGAAAAACCATGATACAATACCCAAAGTTCTCCTCTTTCTTCAAAAAACTACTTAAAATAAAAGTTAGTTTTCAAGCTACTCTCACTTTTTCCCTACTTGGATATGTACATTTAGATTAATCTGTTGAAAAGTTGATTTTGTTCCCAGACAACTTTACAGCAGCTACCAAGATCTAAAAAAGATTTCTGCAATGCTCTGCTGGCAAATTGCAGGGGGATTTCTTGAGAGAGGGAGGGGAATTTGAATTAAAAACTAATTAAATAAACCCACCAGAATTAGCTTTCCATTTCTTTTAATAGAATGAGAAAATAAATTTTAAAATATATATGAAGTGTATCCTTCTTCTAAGAGATCTGTCCTTTTGGATAGAGGGAAAACATCGTCCCACACTTTCTACTCAGAAAGTCTGGGTTTATTTCTCTGCTGGTATTTTATGATGTCTAAGCCACTAAAAGTATATTCAGTAATTTAACTCTTTTACAATTATTTCATTAGAGCAGCCAAGCAAATCATGATCTGAAAATTCATAAGCTCGTGGCAGTGCCAAGTGTTTGGATTGGAGAGGTTGGGGTTTTTTTACTGTTGGGGTTTTTTTTAAATGTATTGCAAAATATGTCTAAAATCCTAAAAAAAATAGGTGAATCAACGAATATTAAAATCTAGGGTGCAAAGCAGAATAGATTTTCTGCAGGTGCAGGACTCAAATAGCTGATTATATAAAATATCATCTCCCAAATAAGAGAGATGAATAATGCCCCAGGTCATAGTGCAGCTTTTTTAGAAAAGGTTGGTAGAACTAGAGACCCTTGACATGTTGGAATAAAGCCTAGAAGTTGTGTTGTGAGAGCAAGAGTGAGAAAAATAAAAATGGAACAAGTTATTGAAAACATTGGTTTCAATAATGGTTTCTCCTGGTTTTTTGCTCCTGGGTTCTTCTTTCACAAACAAGGGTTGCTTAACCCCTTCATCTCCTGCCACCCACAATGACTCTGGAGCTCACTGGCAACTTTCAGCCAAGGATGGAGTTGATGAAGAATGACACCAGTGACCCTGGAAAGTGCTGCCTGTAGGCAGAGCCTGGTGTGAGGTCAGGTTTGGTTCTACACCAAGGCACCACAGGAGAGCTGCTGCTGTGAGGCTCTTAAGGGAAGAGGGTTATTAAGGTCTGACTCCTCATTAGACAGCAGAGGAGCCAATCTGAAGACCTCAGTCATAAATAGGATTTTTAGCAGTTTAAGATCACACTGAGGACTCAAAATGCTGGATCTGGAGGGGGGCAGGCTTTGCTGGCTTCTCTGCTGTTACAGCAGTAACCTCCAATCTATCTACACAAGAATTGTTTGGGAGAAAGGCCTCTGGAACTGGAGCTGCTGCATTTGCTAAGGCAGGAGAGCTAGCTGCTAGAATGAACTCAGACTGGATGGCAGAAAAATCAAAGAATTGTAGGGAAAACAGACTGAGAAGTAAAAAGAGTTGCAACAAGCTCTACCCTGTCACATGAGAACAGAGAATGTAAGGCAGCACCAACCCAGGGAGACAGAAGGAATGCCAGTCTTCCAGACCAGCCTGTGCTGCCTTCAGTGATACCTCCTTGGACTAAAGGAGAGAGATACAGGATAAATTCCTGTTAGTTAGGGTTCCTTCTTAAAACATTTTCATTCATGCACAATATTCTGGATTTTTGAAGGACGCTCCTTTGTACTTCTACATGTTATAATTATCTTTTACTTGGCTTCCTTTCAGTTTATTCTTCTGGTTGAATTGCAGCAGCAAATGTACACCATAACACTAAGAAGTCTCTCTGCTATCCATCTTGACAGCTGTAGTTCACATTCCCTATGTTTGCCTTAAGAAAATCCACATCTGATCATGTCATCTGTTAAGTTCACCACTGCTGCAAGGGTTCAAGGCACCAGCCTGGGGCAGTGGCTGATATTTGCTCCCACTACAGATCAAACAGAATCAAGGGTTTAGTGAGGATACACAGTTTTGTGTCACGCCATTCCATCCTGAATTGGTATCAGGAGCTTACAGTAAAACAGCACATTCTCAGGAACCTCTGTTTTGTTCCTAAATGCAGGGGATTCCCAGGTGGCAGGAGCTCACTTATGTTCCTCACTTGCAGGAAGATGTGTTATTAAGTTCTCTGCAGTTAAGTATCTCCTGTGAAATCTGAAGTGATACTCACAGTTTATCTCAGTTCTGATTTTTCCATTTATTTTCTTGAGCTAAACAAGAAAAAAGGCATTTAAAACTTATGTTGGACAAGTGGAGAATTTGTATGAGTCCAAGACTCCATTTTTTTTTTCTAGAGCTTTCTCTGCATAGTTGGTAGTCTAATGTTAGTACATATTCTCTCCTTCTGGGCACTGTAACATGGAGCAAAGTCAAATGAGCAACTGTCATGGAAGGAAACATTTAAGCTGAAGTTAAGTTGAAGTGCTGTATCTGAAAATAGGATATTTTTTCTTCTTGAAACCTCTGCAATCCCACAAAGCTGCTTCCCAGTCTACAGAGCTGCTATAATTAAAAAAAAATTACTTTTTTTTTTTTCTATCCTAAATGCAGAGCTTACAAAATTACAGAAGTCCCATCTGCAAAGCATAAACTTCAGAGAAACCCAATTAAGTCAGTGTTGCATACACTATCACGTTCTCTCTATTTAAATATTCCACACAGATCCATCTCATTCATGATGGAACAATTACAAATGAACTTGCAGGAGCCAGGAAACTCTCTTGGAGGCTGATTTCCACTCAGGTTCTGTCTGAGCCCCCCAAGACAGCAGGACTGGTTTGAGACGCTGAGCAAAGCTGCCCAAAGCATCAACCCCTGTGGCTGTTATTTGACGGCAGCACAGGAGACTGACCCCGATGATTTCATGTGGAATTTATGTGTGTTCCTTCAGCCACCCTTTCCTTTGCTCCCAGCCTGTCACAAGCTTCCAGCCCCCAGCAAGAACACTGTCCTAGGCTGGACACACCTCAGTCCTGACCCAGGGCAGAATTTCTAATACTCTTTTAAGGATAAAAACCCAAGTCTTGGTGCAGGCTGTTTAGTTGAGAGATGGGATGCAGAGTTCTGAGAGCAGCTGAATGAAAAGTGACAGCCATTCCCAGCAGATCAACATGGACAAGGCACAGGGAAGGCTGCGTGGCCTGAGGGATGCAGCAGCCCTCAGGAAACAGTGAAGGCTTCACTGGTTTGCTGTAATGCAGTGATCTATGTCCACTTGCTGGTTATGCAGCAGCTGAACAGTTTGAGGATGTTAAAAAAAAAATTAGATTAAGGAAATTAACACACAAACTGTCTCTTCATTATATGAACAATTCTGAAGTGCTTTATGCATAAGGACAAGCCTTCCTTCAGCTGAAACCACAGGTGCCCATTGCTGACCCAGAATATCAGTGTACTACAGAAAGCAAGATAAGACCCCTTTGATTCAGATCATCTCACTGAAATATTTATGCAGGCTCAAGCACAGAGCTATTGACCTGCCTCCAGTCACTATATGAGGTTCTCTCTGGGGCATGTATAAATTGTGTATATGTTAGGCCATAAATCAACTTGAATTCAAACAAAAGCATGGGATTTAATGGGCACAAAGAATCCATTGTATTAGCATCCAAACTGGCTACATTTTGAAGCAAAATCAAGGTATCATATTTAGTTTTACCTACTCTTGGTATTTATAGACTTCACCTGCTTAGAGAAGCAAGGGCAGTTAATTCTACATATTAAATTTTAAAAATACAAAGCCATAAATTTGGTTTAAAAAACCCATTTTATAAATAAATAAATTATGTAGCCCATTCATTACAGCACGACTTGGGCAGTCTTGAAAGAGAATTCCCAAATTAAAGCTTTTGGGAAAAATTAACACTCACTAAAATATAGTTACATTTCCAGATAAACATGACTGCCAGCGTTATGTAACTCATTCCATTCTCAAAGTGAGGTGGAAACATTAACTGAATGAATAATCTTAAACCACCTTCATTCACAGCTAAACTGTGAAGATCTTTTATTATTTAACAGACACGAGTTTCTCTTATTTGCACAGAGAAGCAACTACTTGTGTGCACAAGTTATTAGGTGTGTAAATTAGGTCTGAGTTCTTTTACTTAAGGTATGCAATCAAATCTGGGGTTTACTTTTGTTTTAAAAGGAAGCGTGAATTAAAGAGACAAAGGTAAACATAAAAAATAAAGCCTGAATTAAAGAGACAAAGATAAACATAAAAAACCACCAGGTATTTCCAATATGATGACCTCATTCTCATAAATCCAGTCTAGGTTTTGATGGTGTATAATCAGTATTTCCACTTCTTGGATAAAGAGGTTTTAACAGTTTAAGTGTCTTTGCAGCAACATTGAGACTACCTGCCAACTTGGGATTTAGAAGAAAAGACAACTTTAAAACACTTTTTTCCCCATTAAAGCTCTGTATTTCCTTTACAGAACTCTAAAGTTTGGCTAAATACAAATCTCCAAACACTGGGAACACTCAAAGCCTGGAAAAGCCTAAATCCTACCCTCGGCATGAATAGCATACTTATTAACTGACCTCATTTAATTCCTGCAAAAGTAGCATTAAAAACATAACTTTACCAAGCTCTTGATTCCCAAAATAAACTGAGTATCACTAAGTAAAATACTCAGGCAACAGCAAAAAGCAGTTTGTGTTAAGTGTTCACCATGCTGAGCAATGTAATGATACCCCAGCACTGACACAAATTATATGTGCAGGACCAAAATTACGCATTTGGAGCAAGAGAATCCACGCCCAGGAAGTGCCACCTCTGCAGCTTCCCCAGCACACTGTGCCCATCCTCCTCTCCAGAGATGGAGAGAGCCTTCTCCCCTCCTGGAAAATGCTGGAGCAGAGCTCCATGGATGAGATGAGTCATGTGCCAGGGACAAGGGCTGCTGGGGAAAGAGGAGATTCTCTGCTGCAGGACACAGAAATAAAGGGAGATCTGTGCTTCCAGTGGAGCTTCTCTGCATCACAGGGACTTGGGGTCCAGTTAGATCCAACCAAGAAAGAACTGGGAATTTGATAAGAAACAAAAAGGCCTTCTCAAAAGCACAGTGGACCATTTCTTATTTATATTTTCCATTACTATTATTACTTGGTAATATGGTGATGATTTTTCAGGTGCTGTGTCAGAAAAAACTCTAACTCTACATTCACACAAATAGCAAATGTTCTGGGAAGCTTTATAGGATTCAATTTGGATTTCAATGGAAAGGAAAATGGGATATTAACTAACAGCCTGCATGTTTCCAGTCACTACTGAGTATTCCTGAGTACAGCCCCCATTAGGTGTGGAATAGTAACTTTCTGCAGGGAGCCCTTTGGTTAGGAATAGGAACTTCTGAGTGAGAGAATATCACTAAGTTTCATATAAATAAAACATAGGATTCAGTTATAAACTGGAGCAAAAGCACTGATTAGATAATTTTGTCCATAAATTAATAAAGGAAAGGATGTAGGAGACCTTGTAAAATTCTATTTCAGAAGAAATATAATCTAGGTGAAACAAACTCTGTTTACAGAACAGACTTGTTGAAAGAGAAATGAAATGGAAACCAAAATCTTTCTGGTGAAAAAATAAAACAAAACAAAGCAAAACAAAACAAAACAAAACAAAACAAAACAAAACAAAACAAAACCCAAACAACTTTTTAAAGGTGTCCTGGCTCAAGCATTAGGATCAAATTTGAAAATTCATGCAACAACTAAAGACATCACAGCTAAGCCTTTAAGTCCCTGATTTAAGTTGTGGTGATGTAAAGGACTGCAGAAGGATGCAGCAGCAGCCCAGCTGACAGGCAGGGCACCCACAGCATCTCTCTGTCCTCCCTCTGCCATCAATTTCCTTCCAAGTTAAGCACATGTTGGAAGTTAAGCACACACTTAGAAGATTTTCTGAATTATGGGGCTGGCATGAATAGATTTGCAGCAAGAATGACTTGAGCAGATTCAGAGAACTGGCACCAATCTATGTGCACTCCAGCTGAATTCCTGTTTATCTTTGCCTTCCCTTTTCTCCATGCCAGCACCTGCAGCCCAAACCTACCACACTTTACTTTCAATCTGCATTTGAGTTTCCAAACATCCCCTGCCAGTAGTTTCCAACATCTCTGAGGTGACCAGTGTCCTGGATAAGGGGGCAGCACAGCTTCCACAGGCTCCCTAGCACTGCTCGAGACTCAGACTCAGCAAACTTGTCCAAGGAACAAATACAGCCGAAACAGGAGTCAAATAAAATCTTTAGAAGCTAAATCAAGCCAAAAAACATTAAGAGAAGACAATGACAGATATGGAGTGGCACAGTCCATCCAGGGGAGGTTACAGCCTCAAAACAGAAGACAAGAAAGCAAAAGCCATATTAGAGAGTATTCCTATACCTGCTGTTTATTGCATCACAGCTTTCCCTGGCCATTCCTTGGATGGCTGATGTCCTTCCTCACACTGCCTGGGAGGCCCTGCTGGGTTTCAAGTCAGCCTCCAGCCCAAAGAAAGATGATGTAAAAGGAATATAACAGTTCAGTTCTCATCTCAGCATCTCTTCTTAGCATCCTAGAAGAATACTTACAAGAATGCTGCCTGCTACAGAACTTTTGAATTATGAAAACTAGAAACAGTGATGGAGGACCTTTTAAGTCTTATGCAGTTGTTCTCCCCTGAAGTTAATTCAGAGCACAGTGCTGCTGATGACACGTGGTATCAACAGAAATAAAAAGGGAATTAGTGTCTGGTGAAGACATAATCATGTATCTCTGGAACAGCTACTCTGCAGTAGCTTTAACTTGTCAGGTCTTGAAGCACATCACACCAGAGGAGAGGCTGAGGAGCCCCCCTTCACCAGGCAGTAAGAAATTATGATGACAGAGCTGTTAACAACATCTAACACCACTGCCTGCAGCACAACAGCTCCCTGCCTCAACACAGATCCTTCACTGGAGGACAAGGAACACATGGTGGACCACTGGCAAGGTCTGCTGGAGAGCTTAGTAATGCCCATCCTGAAGATTTTCTTTAATTGCGTGGTGCCAGGAAGGAAAGGCAGCAGCACAGAGAGCAAAACATGATGGCATCAACGTGTATTTATACAAATTCAAATGGATTATCCCAAAATTAAGGGGGGGAGGGGGGTGACATTTTCACACATTGTCATGGTTGTCTGTATCTCCTCAAGTAACACAGAGTTTTGACATGGTGTGTTCTCCTCCAGTCTGTGCACCCCTCCCTTTTTTGATACAAATCAAATGAGATTGTCAATCTTCCCTCTGCCCTGTGACTGCTGGAAGGATATAATGAGAGCAATATTTTGGCTTCCTGCAACTGTGTCTCAATTAGATGGTGATACTGAAATCTGTTCTCTTTAGACTCTCTCTCTTGATCCTTATCTGGAAAGGCGGAGGAGGGGAAAGACATGTAAGATAAGGAGATTCTTGACATCCCTGGAAGTGTTCAAGGCCAGGTTGGATGGGGCTTGGAGCAACCTGATCTAATCAGGTTAGGAAGGTGCCATGCCTGTGGCAGGGAGCTGGAACCAGATGATCTGTAAGGGCCCTTCCAACCCAAATCATTCTGTGATTCTGTGAATGAGATGGAATTCACTTTCTTAACAACAGCCTGGCCTAGAGACAGTCTATAGTTAAGCAAGACATGAGTATTTTGATGTCTGTTTCCCAAACTAAGGACATCCTCCTTTTTCAAGGCTTGCTCACTCAGTGTGACAGTGAATTTAAACAGATTCAAACATGAAGCCCAGTGTTTGTTGTATGACAGTAATGCTCATAAAATACTGCTCAGTGGCCATAAAATAGTTCACTTAAATATAGGCTGAAATGCATGATTTTATCTTAAAGGAGAAAATAAATAACTGATCCAATTAAAGCAAAGAAACACTCAGTCTTATCTTTCCTACACTATTTCCAGTATTCTCTGAATTACCAATGGGACCTCTATGCACCATTTAAATCCTGGAGAAAATCATCTTTTTGTCAGCAGAGCCTGAACTAAAGTCTGTCTTTTCTTCTTAGACCATGACTGTGACATCTTTACTGATCACTGTGAGGAGCTGCTGTTTTAATTAAAGTTGCACATGAAGGATCTAAATCAGTGAATTTGTATCTCTGTTTTGGAATAAATAGCTATTAACTGTCCCTAGTTTAGTTTACTGAACATCTTGTTTATCTGACTTAGTATAGGAATATTTGTAAGATTGTAGTGGCATGTGGTAATTTTGTAAGTTTTTTACATGTGATAAAATTCACTGTAGTCTGTAAAGATTACAGCTCTTCTAAATCAAGGTTATAAAATAGCTTTTCATTTCTACAGTGAATGCTTTGTGAGGAAAAGCACACTAGATAAGAGGCTTTATCACGAAGCCTTTATTGTTCAAGGCTTGGAATAATTGCAGCTTCTGCTGGCATTAGTCAGGACTGTGAGTGTGCAGAACTTCTCAAAAATCAGCATCTATTTGAACCAGCCAGTTACTGAGTTATCCCATGATCTGGCTGGAGGAAAAGAGAGTCCTCTTTAAAAATGAACAAAACACAACAAAAAACCTCACAAACAAATAAATTTCAGCTCTGCTCTCACATGGGGAAACTCCCTTTGACATTTCACTCAAGCAACAGTTCATCAAAAAATTGCAAATGAAGCACTGGGAAGGTGAACCAACATCTGCATCTGCAGCGTGCCCATCCCGACTTCCTTGGATCTGATGCTCACATTGCTCAGGGTCAGCTAAAAAGGGATGATTTGGTCCAGTGGGAGCAGATTCTGAGACAGCCAGCAAGGCTCCAACCCTGCTGGGATGGGTCAGTTCTACTGGTTAAACTGGTGTTTCAGGAGGGAAGGGGAAATGAAGCATTGCATCACAGGATTTCCTTCAGGAAATACAAGAAAATCTTTATGCTGCCAGCTCTTCACTCTCAGCTGTGGCACTGAAACTTCCTGCATAAAGCTGGGCTAAACCAAAAAATCCTGTAATTGTACAGGTCAAGAGGATGAATATAAATATGCCTTTAAACCAAAAAACCACCAGGAAATTTTTGAGAGTCTAGGCTGCCTTCATCTATTCCCACATTTCCTACCCCAATATCCTTTCCTCAGTAGGCACAGCCAAATGAGTTGGTGCAGAATAATCCCTGACCACATCATACAGCCAAAAAACTGTTCCAAAACAAGATGGGATATGGCATCACTCAAAGGCCAGGTAAAAGTAGGAATGGTTTTTGTAGGGATCCTACATCCTATTATACCCATATTTTGGTATAATTTTGGTCTGTTTGTCTGTAATTTAAACATGTAACTTAAATGTTAGTAACATTAATTTAATTTTTAGATTAAGGAAGAATCTTACATGTTCACACTTCTCTACATGGTCTGTCTGCGAGCAAGGTTGGGATGTAAACACAAACTTTGGACATATCATTTTCCACTCCTAAGACTGTCTTTTGACTTAGAGTCCATAGATGATTATGTTGGTATAATGATAATGATAAAATTATTTTCCAGGACAGTAAAATAATATAAACTGCAGATATGTCATCTAGCATTCATAATTCTTAAAATAATATAAATTTTATTCCAGATTTTTAAGTAGCCAAATGTATGAAATTGCTCATAATGATTACTCACAACACTGTAGGGTAAAATTTTATCTAAAATAAATAATTTAGATTCATTTTATTATTATCTGGAAGGATACAGATGTTCAATACTATTTGATGAACAAATTTAAAACCTGAAAATCTTACCAAACATAATTCTGCCACTGACTATTCATACCTTCCAGGACAAAAACCATATGTATTGAGCACCTTTTGTTTCTCTCCACATATTGCATGAATAACAGATTACATACAAAACACCTCCTCTTGCATTTTAGTAGAGCTTCTGCCGTGCAATGGGACACTGGTTTATCTGATGGAGTCTGTATTAGGGGAAAAAATGCTCCTTGGTATTGACAGCTCCTTCTCCTAACAAAAAGCACAGTAATGTTTATATCTTTGTCTATTTGTCGGACATGTTGTGTACTTTCTTTGTGGTGTATCTCACAAAGGCCAAAAGAATTCATTAGCAGAAAGCAATCTAGAGGAATTAAAACTGAGGTTGCACACGCCTTCCTTTCATTAGTCACTTCTGCTTCCAGAAATCAAATGGCAGAAACATACATTCCTCTTGCAGTCAAGATTGCCCCTTTGGGAGTGAGTCGAGCAGTTCATGTTAGAAGAGTCCTTTGTTCCCTTCACTTAGGGTATAGGAACAGTTGGTAATCAGGGATAAATCATCCACTGTTTGCCTTAATTCAATTTGTATTTCACTCCAGACCAGTGTGCTCACAGTTGCTTGATAAGGCAAATAAATAGAAGAACTTAAATTAGATACAAATATTAATATCCTCATTGGCTCAGAAGGAAGCAATATAGCAGGTGTATGAATAGAGCTTGGAATATTTTATTTACTCAGTAATCTGAGAAAGGGGAGCAAAGTTCAACCTGAAATTACATCCAGGGACTGTCTCCTGCAGGATGATAGTGCCTGACCCAAAACTTAAACCCGTTTCGAGGCTTAGGAATCAGTAGTGGGTAGTGATGATCAACACCATTCATTGTCTTTACGCTGTTTTGATTACTTCTTTTCTCATAAAGAAACCTGACAGCTCTTGTGTGACACCATCTATTTAGGGAAACTGAGAGTAAACTGGCTTTTACCCTTTGCTTCCAGCTTGTTGTTGTGCCTTTCCGTGCAATCACATCACATCAAAGTGATGTAGCTATTTGTTTCTTTTTTATTTCTAAAGGTCTCAACACTGCTTAGATACTGACGATCTGAAATTACTGAGTCACCACCAACAGACATTTAGAATTACTCCTTAAAGTGAAGATGAAAACACCATTAGCCATTGTTTAAAAAAAAAATTCTAATAACAATGTTCTATTTATACACTAACGATTGGGCTGTGTCCCCTCAGCACCACCCTCTGTGCCCACACTTCATAAGGAGATTACGCTTCTCCCTATGAAGTGAAAATTACCTTCTTGTGGGCAGAAAGCGTTTAATTATGACTCTGCTTCCCTTGTCTCCATGGCGATCCCATGCAAACAGCCTGCTTTATTAGCACTCATTTCCCCCTCCCCACAAAGTCATAAATGAGCGCT
>VXBC01000598.1:450951-483166 GCA_013399945.1 Ploceus nigricollis | reverse complement strand
GGGCAGGCTGTCCCGCGGGGGGGAGGCTGTCCCGCGGGGGTTCTCTCGGCAGGACGAGCCGATTCTGACGATCGGAGAATCGCTCCGCGCCCTCGGGACCCCCACGCAGCTCGGCCGGAGCTGGGGTGGGGTCCTCGTGGCCAAGGTGTCGCACGGGGACTCCGCAGAAACGGGATGCTCCGACTCGGGCTGAGTCGCTTGGTTTGGGAATTTGTTTAAAGGGAATAACTGCTTTTATGAATTTTTTGTGCTCCTCCCGTGCAGCGCAGGCTGCCGGCGGAGGGGCTGCTGGTCTGTAGCCGGTGATGCAGGTCAGGTGTTCTTAAAAGTTTTGACCTGTAAAAGACAGGGATGCTTTTTAATCCCTCTCCCAGTAAAGTCCTGTGGAACGCTTGGTCAGCACTTGCTGGGATTGTGGGGGTTCTCATCTCGTCTCTGCCTTAAATCTGCTTTTGTCTCTGCATGGAACCAGTGCTGAGGAATACACTCACCTACAAGCAGATTTCTTTCTGACTCAAGAGCAGTGGTTATACATGCAGCTGACCAAGTTCCTGTTGTGAGACAGGTGCAAGTTTGCAATATTTTAGGGATGAACCTTTATCAGAAAATTTCCCATCAATGCAGTTTTTCATTCCCACAGAAGCACAGGTTGAGGTTGGAAGGACTCACAGTGGGGTCACCTGGAGCAGCCTCCCTGCTCAGGCAGGGTGATCCCAGAGCAGAGGGCACAGGATTGTGTCCAGGCAGGTCTGGAATATTTCCAGTGGAGGGAAACTCCACAGCCTCACCTGCACAGCAAAGAAGTTCTTCCTCATGTTCAGGTGGAACTTTCTAAGCATCAGTTTTTCACCACTGCCTCTTGTTCTATTACTTGGCATCACTGAGAAGAGCCTGGCTCTGTTTTTATGTTAATATGTGGAAAACATTTTGCTACTCTTAAAGAAAATGGGGTTTGGCCGTTTCTGAAAGCAGAGGCAAACAAAGCAGTTATGTGGGGTTATGTCTTTGTTGTGTTTTGGGGGGATTTAACCCAAATTTATCACATCTATCACGCTAAGACATGTGCTTCCACTTTTTCTTCAAGCAGGAATTTCAAATTTAAATGTGAATACATCTAATTTGGGGGTCACTTTTGGGCTGTGTGTTCCTGAGAGTCAGTTATCCTACTGACCTTTGGGGGGAAAGAAAAAAGGCTGTGGGCATGGATTTAATGGTGGAGCTTGATGAGAAAATTCATCCAAGATTCCATCTGAGGGAGGCCTGAGTGTGGCTGTTGGGGTGGCATCCACCCGTGGCTGGGGTGAGCTGCTGCACCCAACAGCAAATGAGAGTATTGTCCTGAGAAAAGAACCCAAAAAAAGGGTTTAAAGTAAAATATCAAAGAGTTTCTGGTTCAATGAGCACTGCCCCTTCTTGGGGTTTATAAGGTAGATCCTAAGGAAAAAGCAGCATGTGGAGGTTTAATCTAAGCTGTGCCATCCTGCCATGGAATACATTAAGGTGCCAAGTGAGATAATGAGCTAAATCTATTTTTAATCCTAAAAGGAGAGGAAGTAGCAAGTTTTAAATGGTTTTTCTCTATATAGCTTTTAGGTCATGCTAGAAAATGCTGATAGTTTCTAGTGAATTCTGTGAAAGTCTGTTTTTACTAATCAATAGCTGCCTTCTGAGATGAAGAATGACACTGATTTCATGTTTAAAATGTAGGGTTGAGAAGTTTCATATCAGATTTAAGCATTTGTATAAGACTGAATATATTAAAATATTTTCAATCCAAGAAAACATCTCCAAGACATCTTTAGTAGCTGTAGAAGCACACAGGATGAGAGGGATGTATTTTTAACCAGCTCCCATACTGGTTGCCTCTGTAGAGGACATTTTATAGGATTCCTTTGGATTTAAAATATTGCCTGGTACAAAACAGTCAAACAGGGCTGGAATCTGCCTTGCTGCTTTCACTTAAAGAGCATTTTCTCTCATCCCTGACAAACCAAGCACCAAGAGGCTCAGTCTGGGGATAAATCCCTGGTGTGCTTTGTGCCAGCTGATGGAGCTGCCCCTGGACCTTGTTCTTTCCAAAAAGAACCATCATTATGTTTAGGAGAGAAGACACCAAAAAAAATTGTGTTGAATTATTCAAACTTACATTGCTAAATAATGTCTCTTGTGTTAAGAGTAGGATTGTCTGCATATCTTTTGCTTTCAAATTTCAGAGGTGATGATCATGTATCTGTGGCCCTTCCTTACCTTAAAGCAGGCTCTGCCTTCCTTCTGGGGCAGGGCTTTAGAGAGGGAAAAATCAATGTGAGGCAAAGTCTCGTCTTTGTGTTGAAAGACCAACACCAAACAGGAATGGAGCCTTTTCACAGAGGTAAATAAAGCTGATGGAGGCAGGCACTAACTAATATATTCCAAGTATATTGATTTGTAAATCCCTCTGAAATTGGAATGAAATTGGAATGAAACTAAGCCTGGTTCTACCTGTGGGTACAAAGCACCTGAAAAACTCCTCAATTTTCCATTCAGTACTTCATGTGATTCTGTAGGTGTCACAAACAAAACTGTTTGCAGAAGCAGAATGGCTATTAGTAGAAACATGACTCCCCTTTTGTTTGGTTTATTTTCTCACTATAGGAGTCTTGTGGTAAACAAGTTTTCAGCATTTTCCCAGAGTTCAATGATCTGATCTGTTTAGTTATCTCTCAGAGGATTTCTAGCCTTTTATATTTATGATGAAAAGTTATGATGAAATTTTTTTAGCTTAATAGCAAATATCTCTGCAATTGGCATCCATTCAGTTGCAGGAAAGTACTTCTTGAAATTAAATATCCACAGAAGGAACACAGTAGAGAAATTAATTTTTTATAATTTTATTTATTTTGATGCATAGTCCACAGCCAAAGCAATGCATGCCCATTTGATATGACTTTCCATGATTTTTTTTTAATGCAGCTATATAAATGGTATGGATGATTTGATTAGTTTGTTTTCTCTCTGACAGACAGCTGAATCCTTATTGTATGAGCTGGTTATATAAAGAGAAAGCCAAACTTGTGTTAGAAAGGAATGATTCTCTGGGGAGAAAGAAAAGAGGTGAGTCATGTCACTGCTGTTTTTCTCAAATCAGCAGAATATTAAACAACCTCATTTTCCTTAATCTGAAGCCTATATGTGATCTCTGAGCACCACTGATGTGGGGGTTTTGTGTTGTTATTTAGAAAAATGAATTCAGGGTACATTTGGATTGACAGTATCAGCTTTCATGTTCAAATTGTTCTGATGACCAAAGCACAAATAGCCTTGCTAGGAGCAGTTTTCTTAGATGCAGCAACAGAAAGCATTTGTTCTACTGCTCGTGAGTCTTAACCTAGTTTTTAAGATTTTTATGCCAGCTTGTTGTAGCTCAGTGTGCTCACCATAGCAGAGATGATCATTCCCATGCTCAAAAAGCTCTTGTCTCTATTTACTTTGTTGGGGGTTCTTTCCCCTCAGATGCTTTCTTTGTAAAGAGGACACAGAGCCTATTTTGAGCCTTTGTTTGTCAAGACCATAAATGCATGTCACCAAGAAGAGATAAAATATCAGCCAGCAGTCACAACTTTGTAAGTACAAAGACTTGAAACACGTCTTCGCCAAAGCACTACTACAGAAGGCAAATAAAAAATGAATAAGCATCAAGGGCTTGTTTACTGTGGGCCTCGTGTGCACATTGAGAATCTCTGATACTCAGGAGCTGTTCTGGCAATGGCCCATCTGATTTTCATGTTTGCTTTCCTTCCCAGCTCCAGGGCTCACTCCCATTTTACAGGTGAAGGAACGGGAAAAAGAGGCTGGGAAAAATGTGAAGGAGGACCCTCAGCTCAACTCCCTGCCCTGACACCCAGCTCTACTCACATCCTTCTATGCTGTGATGATGGGAAGGGGAGCCTCTACTCTTATTTCAAATGATGCAGCTTTTAACAGTAACAGCCCCATGTGTGGGGAGTGAACTCGTGTCTGCAAGGTGCCAAGGCCAGCAGGGAGCTGCAGGATGTGGCCACTGAGCACTGTCATTGTGCATGAGGAGCAGGGAAAAGGCAGCTCTGTGGGGAACTCTGGGGGACTCCTGAGGTGCTGCCCAAGCCAGCGAGGTTCCAGGTGAGGTGACACATAAATGTTTGTGCCAGTTTGAAGGGATGAATCTCATTATCCTCTCTGGGTTTTTGCCCCCCTTAGCCCTCAGGACGTCTGAGGGAAAGGGATGTACATATAAATTCCATTGCAGGTCCAAATCTCCTTCCTTCCCACATTTTTGGGAATTAATTCTCTTGTATAAGGAATATCTTGGTTTTTTTACAGGCACTGTGTTCTTAGGAAGGCACATGGCTGGAAGTTCCTTATTCTCATTTCCATCCTCAAAGTATTCTATTATCTCAAATACCCAAAACCACAAAAAAACTGCAGATATGTGGAGGCTCTGAAAGCCACTTTTGGTGTGATTGAGACCCTGAAAGCTCTTTGAATTAATACAGAAAAACCCAGTGAACTGTTTCTTGTTACATTTGTAACAATTCAGGATAGTAGAAATAGCTCCAAGAAACTGGTGTTGGTTGTAAATATAAAAGAATACAGTGTAAGATCCCAGACTTTTTAAATAAGTATTTGGAGCACTGAAATTCCATTTGGAAACAAAATACATCTGAAAAAGAAGAACCTCTGATTTGCTTGTGCTTTGCAAGTCTTTGTATTTTAGAAGCAGTGCAGCTCATTTTTGCCTCAGAGATAAGTTTTGATACCTTGTAGCCTGATCAGAGCTGTCATTTCTTTTTATTATGAATTGCATTCAGACAGTACATTCTGATTCAAATCTCATCTTGTTGCCAAATTTGGAATAATTTTGACGTATACATTTTTCAAATTAATTCAAACAGTGAAGATCATTCAGTTGTCAGCAGAAGTGGAAAGGGAAAAGTGGTGCTCCGTGCTAATTAGATGAGAGCTGACGAGTCTTTGATGTAGAGTGCAGGACAAAATCCTGATTCCACTCATGTTAGTACCTTTCAACATTTACTTCAATGGCATTTTGTTATTGTCACTTCATTTCTTGTGTAACGCAGGACTTCTGGTGGTACTTCACACTCGGACCACAATACACAAGAATTTCAGCTGTTGGAGAGTTAAAGTACTTTAGGGGCCAGTGAGACATGAAACAAGTGGCACAACTTCCTTCAGTAGGTCACAGTTTGCAGTTCTTTGGGACCTGAAATCCAGTGAAGACTGTAATAATCAGGATTTATGAGCATCTCTCAGAAGATACAACCTCAGTTGGGCTTCAATTCGTGGAAGGAAATACAGGGAGTCTAGAGCTGATCAGCAGCTGAAGGCAAGAGAATGAAAGCTCAAATTGATTGGAACTCCCAATGAGCAAGGTCCAGAATAGCAGAGCAGTTTCTGTTCTGAGACTGAAGTTGTGCATTGCATGAGAGCCCAGAAGTCATGGCCAGCCCTTCCAGGTCTCATTCTCAGGGAGCTGCAGTGTGAGAACTGATTTAAAGCTCAAGGTTTGAGCTTTCCCAGGCAGAAGCACTGTGGTGGCTTTATGCTACACCTTCATTCTTCTGTGGGTGCTCCTGTGGGTTGGGTTTGTGTCTGGCTGGGATAGACTAATCTTTGGGCTGGTTCCATCTATTCAATTTCCTGCTCACCAACTCCTGAAGCAAGACTTGGGAAGGGAAGCAGAACAGCTACCAATAGATTTCTGGAATTTCTAGTTTAATTTTAAGGAAAACTAGGACTTCATACCATTCCTACACAGTGAAGTTACTGCTTCCTCAGAGCTGAAGGGTTTAGGCAGTAGTTTGCATCCTCATTTAGGCAGAATGTGGATGTGCAGCAAGATCACTGAAGGTTGTGCTTTGCTCTTTTGCAGATGCAGTGAGTCATCTGAGAAACCATTCCTCAGCAAAACCCAGCTAACTTGGTTTACTTTTTAAATATGGCTTTTTGACAGTTGTGGACGTTGCCGTGGCAGCAGGAGATGTGGGCCATCCCCTCCCCTCGGGGCTGCAGCTCAGTGTGCTGTTTTAATGCCATCTTGCTGTGAGCTTGGGAAGGCCAGGCTGCTCAGCAGCTCCATCCCAGCTCCCTTCATGGACAGAGACAGTGGTTGTTTTTCTAGGATCAGCCCTAACAGCAAACTTTTAACCTGCAAAGTTAGCCCAGGACAGAATTAGGTGGATCTTCTATTCCATGACTTCAAGGCTGGAGATGGAGACTGTCATAAGCAGTCAGAACAATGTAATCATGGAATTTTCTGTGCTGTTCTGTTGTAAAAAACACTCTTTGCCAGCCTTGCTTCCAATCATCCTAGACTGTAATGAGAGGAACACCTCCAGACCCTGCAGCTGGGATCTCAAGTATTTTGGAAATAAATCCTTTAACATCTTTATCCAACAAATACAGTGCAGACTTTGCCTGGTAAATTCTTCCAGTCAAGTCAAAAATCAGATGGTTGCCACAAAGAGTCCCTTTGTTTTCACTTGTTTCTGATATGTGCCTCTCATTGTTAAACAAATGTATCCTTTTAGGTCTAGACACAAAAAAATGCTTTGCAAAGGAATTCCCAACATCAGTTTAATATAATCTGTGAACCACACAGATCCTTTAAACCTCTCTCTCTATAAATAATTCTGCAAGACCAAAGACCAAGTCCTTCAAGTTTTAAGGTTCAGTTGCAGAACTATTTTTTTGTTATTATTATTATTAACATGTAGTCTAAAAATGTTTTATTCTAACCCAATGTGAAATACAGAGATTGGAACACAAATTTTTGCTAAATATGCAATTCATTGTGTACATGAATGACTGCTTAGAAATCCTGCTTGTCATTTGTAAGCCTGTGTGTTGTATGGAGAGGGAGGTTCATGCAGCTAAGGATTGTATGACCTGTGGTATTTATAATTAGGTAATTATACCCTTGCTTAATGAACTAGTAAACAGATTTTCTTGCTGATGTTGTTTTTTCCCCCTCTCCTAGAAAGTGGAAATAAATCCAATTAGATCAGTCCAGGAAGATGCCAGTAGGTTTGCTTCTTCCAAATCATTCAGAAGTCATGAATTATTTTAACATTTAGGCTTCTTTCTCCCTTGGCTTCGTGGCTGTTGCAAAAATTCTGTTTATTAATGCATTACGAACTGAAGGTGTCAAAATCAATCTCTGTCTCCATTTGTAAGGATGTTCTGTGTGTGCAGCTGAACATTACAGTGTGGACTTGTGAAATTCTCATTTCATGGGCTCTGGCAGGATTTCCTGGGTAGAAGTTCAGCTGACACCACAGGAATGTCACAGCCCATGCATTCTACCCAGGGCAAGTGTCATCTACATGCTGTTTACAGAGCTATTTCCAGTTCTGAAAATTGCACTTTTTGGGACTAGGTTTGGATCTATTTTCTATTACTCTTCTGTTTTAACCTACATTTTCCTATCCAGGGCAATGAGGAGCTCTGCTTAAGACTATTGGGAGCTCTATTTAATTATAATTGGCAGCCTGCAAACCTTTGTGCTGTCAAGGAAATCGTGGAGATAATGGATGATACTGTAAACCCTTGGTAGTGGTTTTACAGTCAGCAATTTGTTCTTTATTTAGCTGAATAAATGTCTGATGGAGCTGAGAGAATCCACTGGGGAAATGCTGTTGGGCAGGAAATTCTTGGTATACCAACCCTAGGAATTAATTTATTATCTGAAAGGGTAATGTTGCCATCTAGGCTTTATTTGTGCATCTGAAGTAATAAATATCAATGTATAATTTATTATTAATAAGACAATTTACAAGAGCAGTGTAACCTGACAATGGTTATGAAATGTGTCACTAACTGTGGGCAGAGGATAATTGTCTCTGCTCAGATGGTTTTATACAGGACTGATGGCCTCAGGCTTGGTTTACGAATTGTGCTTTAAGCACAGTGAGAGAGTTTTAATAGCCCAAATTAGGCACCCATTTTGCAACGTGGCTGTCTCAACTGCAAAGTCCAGATCAAGCAGAAGGGAATGGTTTTCCCTTCACCATTTGTAGGCTCAGGAGAAAATCTGGCACAGCTGGAGTTTGTGAGAGAGTCAAAAGATGCCACGTGTTGATACCAACTTGTGAGACACCTCTTACACTTCATCATCCTCATCAAATGTGTTAAATTTGTTCTGTGTAATTTCAGGCACATCAGTATTTGCAGCTCTGTTGTGGAGTTGAGTCCTGAAGGAAGAACAAGCCCCGGGCAGTGCAGAGCACTGATGCAAACACTGATTGCTCTCTCCCGTGGCTGACTACAGGGGCAAACGAACATTTTGATAATTCTGTGTATTTTTAAACTTGGCAGTGCAGCCTGCCGAGGTTTTTTGACTGGCAGCCACTAGAGAGCAGTACGGGATTGTCTCTTTCCTAAAGCAGGGTGTGGTGAACAACAGTGTGAAAGGTTTTTTTTTCACATTTCTGAAGAGTCCTATTGTGCTCTGTACAAAATAGAGGATTTTAAACCAATATTTTAGCACCTCTGACATTTTGCTTTACACAATTAGTATTCATGGTGGCTTTTCCCATCAACATATAATTCTCTCTCAGTGGGGTTTCACGGAGTCCCCTGTAGTATTTAATGTACAGGCTATTTTTACTGTAAGGCTGAATGATGATGCTTTGCTGCCTGCTGCACAGATAACCTTGGGAGAATCTAGTTCTGCTTTAGCTTATCCTTAGAAAAAACTTCTGCCTCAAATCAGCAAACAATAAATGGAGTGTATCTATGTAAAAGACATAAACTCAGAGAAATGGTGATTTAAAAGAAAAATGTTGTGTGAATTAACCTGTTAGTCTCTCCTGATCCAAGTATTTGATGTTTCCTTGTCTGACTGGCTTTGCATTTTTTTTAGATCTCGTGGCCTATCTTTCATATTCCACCAGAAAAAAAAAAAAGCCTTATTTTCTTTTGAAGTACCTGTGCCTTGAGATTTTTTTTTTCTTTTCATACATCCTTCTGAAATCAGCTGGACCCTTAATATTTACACTTCACCCTTTTCAAGCTCCTATGTGCTTTTTGGGAGGACTTTCTCATTGAAATAATTTGTTTCTTTCAGCTTATTTTATGAGCAGAAGGTTGTAGCTTAAAACTTGGCAGTGCCTGTGGAAGAAAACACATTCTCAGAAGATAATGAGGAGCCCAGAATTTCAGTTTTCCTCCCCAGGTCTATAGCTCTGCTTCCAGTGAGTGGTGAGTGCAGCTGTGGTCAGCAAAGGAATTGTCACAGAATGGTGTTCCCTTCCTTCCTGCAGAAATTGGTGCTGAGGGGCAGAGCCACTTGTTCTACTGAAGTGAAATTTTTCTGTCAGCATTATCGAGTGAGAGCAGCTGGAGGGGAATAAACTGGATTCTGGTGAGATTAAATGTTGGGGCCAGCTGTGTAAATGGAATATGTGGTGATGTGAGAGACCCCTCTCATAACAATGGTATTCATCACATCATCCTAAATAGACCAGACCTAGGAAAAAACCTCCTTTAGGCTGCAGATGCCCAAATTAGTTTGCCAATCTGTTTATGTCAGTGTGAAACTTGAAATTCTAATTAGCAGGATTGGTTTGAAGTACTTGGTGACAAAGCCCACATTGCTTCTCTGACAGTTGAACCAGACTGCCTAAAATAATAACTCACAGGTGTCCCTGAACATTTGTTGGGTTTGTCTGGGGCTTTTTTTGTAGTTCTTCTTCACAAATAATGAAGAAACTTCATAAGAGAGACTCCAATTCTATTCACCTTTCCAGTACCAGACTGCTCAGCTGGGAAGTGATTTGACCATATGGAAAGTGTTACTGGCTTTAAATCAAGTGATGAAATGTAAAAGTTACTAAAACAATTTGTTTAAGCAACTTAGAATAAACAACATTCAAGATATGGTATTTTTAAAAATTCTGACGTCTATACATTTTTTAGGAATATTTGGGGCTTTTTAGGATTTTCCCTGGACATCCTGGACCAAGATCCTTCCCAGGAATCTCTAGATTGAGACCTCTGTTTTGATTTACTGTACTGAGAAATTTTCAAAGAATTTCCTATCACTTTCTGGGAATTAATTGATCTAAATATTTTCTAGTTTTCATGGGCTTTGCAAGTATTCCTGAACGTGTGATCCTGGAAAGAGACTATTTTTAGAGTTTCTAGACCTAGAGCATTTCTTGGCCTTTTATACTTTTTATAGGGATTCCTGGATCTAGAACCTGAAGTAGTTCCTGTGCTGTTCAAGGAATATCCCATCCTAGATTTAGACCCTTCCTAATAATTTTCCCAGGTTTTCTAGGAAATCTTGGATCTAAACTCTTTCCAGGAATTGCCTCCAGAAGTCCTTACAGGAACTGCAGTAGCTCCTCACATCCCATATGCCCTGATTTTGCTTCAAGGTCTGGAAATAGCTGTTCCCATTTTTTGCTGTCAGAGATAAGCATCAGTCTATGCAGAGCTGAGGAGCTGGAGGCATCCTGCAAAGAAACTGCTTGAATTCCTGTTTTAAAATCAGTTACCACAAAAGTGATTTTTTTTTTCTCTGAAAACACACTACTAAACCCACTGCCCCCAGGAGTGATGATAAAACAGCTTTGAGTGCAATCTGCATTCCCTCCATTCTCTGATTCCCCTGTCCCTCTCACAAAGTCAGAAACCACTCAGAGGGACCTTAGTTAATACATGAACTCCTCATAGCACCATCCATGCAAAGGCAAGTCATAAACTGTTTGCTCTTCTCCTTCTGCCAAATGCTCGGAGCCAAAGCCTTAATTGGACTTGAAAAATATGCTTATATATTCTCCTTTAGGGCACTGGAGTTTTAAACTGCTGTCTGGCTGTTGTCCTCAGTCCTGAGGTAACTTTCATGGTCTAGGTGAAAGTAAATCCAATCTTCCCAGAATGGGCTGTTGCAAAGATGATTTTGTTTTTCTGAGGAGGAGAAACACAGGGACAGCGTGGTGGTGTGTGATCAAGGCACTCTTCTGAAAAATTCTAATCTTGCTGGCTTTCCTGTAGCACAAAAAGGAAAAAAAAAACTAAAAAAAGAAAGAAAAAAAAGGAGAATTCATAAATATGTAGATGCTTCCTTGCAGGTCTCTTCCTAAGCAAGGTATGATCTCCAGCTACACGTGTTCATCACCGGGAGGTGCCAGTCCCTTATGAGCCCAGTAAAAAAGGCACTGAGCTGCTCTAAAGTGCCACTTTAAATTCTATTTATTAGAGCTGACACTATAAGGAAAGAGTAGTACAGATGATCTTATGTCCCAAAAGAGATGAGATTTGGGGCTTGAATTTTTGTGGATTCAGAAACAAAATTAAAAGTTGTAGTTTCTCCATTCCCTTCCTTTCCTTTTCACATCTTTTTGTGTTACATCAGTTTAGGAAAATGAGCCAAAGCACCCATTTCTGTAGCATCACTGAAATGAAGCAGGTGTGGAACCATTTGTTATTTTGTCACTCTTGGAATAGAACTGTATTTTTGGAAGTGACAGCAGAGAGAACCGTCTACATGAGCCAGTTGTTAAAGCTTCATCCTGCTGTGAGTTCAGTGTAAGACTTTGCATTTTTCAGTCCTAATGTTGTGTTGAACTTAGCTTGCTTTCCACTAAGCATGAATCATTCTCCTCGATTAATCCTGACAATAAAATTACATACTGGAAGCCCTGTAGGATGAGAAATAATTACTGAGGCACTGTAGGAATGAGGGAGTCAGCTGCCTTCGTAGAGTACCCTTTAGAAACTCCAGAAAGCCTCTTTCGTAATAATTGCACAATATGAGTTGCCAAAAAGCAGCATTTGAGAAGAGCTTGAACTGCAAAACTGGCATGACAAGTTAGAGAAACCACTTTTTTGTGCCTTCTGGTGTAATGTTACACTGAATGGCTGCTGTGTCAAGAGAATTACTACAATCAGAAACAAGAAGAATTTAAAATTAAGAATTAAATGCCACTGACTTTATAATGCCTGTAGATGATGTTACTCAAAGTAGCTGGCTTTCATCAAAACTGGAGTTAATTTAGTCAAATTACCAACACGTTTCTTTTCACTGCTTCTTTCAAACCAGCTCTAATTATAACCTTAAAATAGCATCTTTACTGGCAAAAAAAAAAAGCCCCAAGACATGGGTCAGCAATCTGTTTCCCTTAGCTCAGATATCTTATTTAAATTTTTTTATTTCTTTTTCCCTAAGAAAAGCACATGTTAGCTGAAGTAGATTTTTCAAATGGGTGCTTTTCAAATGGGAGCTTTTTGCAACTTCTGTGGGTAGGTTAAGATATAAAAGTTACAGTACATTAAAAAAACAGTTCTTTTTTTTCCCCCCTGTTTTTTCATCTAATTTTCTCATTTACTTTTTGCAGTCAGGCAATATCTACCAGCAAACTGGGAATTAAGATTTTAGAACTCTCTGTCTTGCTTTACATGAGCTGTTTGGACATGTCCTGAAGTAAACAAGTAAAACCAAAAGGCCAAGCAAAACCTCTACAGAAAGATATCTGCCCATATATATTATAAAGGATGGAAATATGAAAACTGCATAGTCCTCTCCTCTTTTTGATGTGGAATTTATGGTGCTGGGAGTTCCATATTGCAGCTGAGTGGAGCTGATCAGTGCAGCTGTTACCCTCAGCTCTGTGTATCTGGTACAGCATCACTTTCCTTGCAAGTATTGATTTTTTTCAGCTTCAAAGCTGACACAGATGGTTTCCATCATGCACTTGGGAAAATACTCTTTGGGACAGAGTTTTCTTTTCACTTGGGAATGACCAGTGGCTACGTTTACTTTTCCCAGTACCTGGAACAAGGGCTTTCCTGTGAGTTGCACTTTTGTTCTCTCTCAGGTATGAGGTGCCTGAACACCAAAGGAATAAAAATTGTGCTCAGAACTTTGCTTCTCTGGGCAACCTGTTCCAGGGCCTCACCACCCTCAGAGGGAGGAATTCCTTCCCAATATCCCATCTGATCTTGCCCTCTGGCAGTGGGAAGCCATTCCCTGTGTCCTGTCCCTCCATCCCCTGTCCCCAGTCCCTCTCCAGCTCTCCTGGAGCCCCTCTAGGCACTGCAAGGGGCTCTGAGGTCTCTCTGGAGCCTTCTCTTCTCCAGGTGAGCCCCCCCAGCTCTCCCAGGCTGGCTTCAGCATGGATGCACAGATCTGTCCTGGCTTTGTCACTGTCCCTTTGGTCAGGGAGACCTGACCAAGTTATTTCAGGCCATAAATAGTTCAAACCATTGGGTGAACTTGAAATGCATCAGCTTCTCAGCAGGGTTGCCAAACAGACCTTCTTACCCCAGGACAAGATAACCCACCTCCCATCTACCTCCTGAGGTAAGACAAGAATTACCCCCTTTTGAAATAACTGCTTTTTAGGATAAGGATGTGCATGTATCTATTTCTCATGGAATAACTGGAGCTCTTCAAGTTCATCTCCTTGCTTGCCCTGCAGAAACTTCTTTGTGTATTCCAATCTTCTGCATCTTTTTTGTGGGCATAAAGAAGAAATAATGTTTTTAATAGTTCTGTTGAGTAGTGTAAGACCTCCAGATAAAAGTGTAATACTTCCTATTTTACATATTATATAAATTGTTTGACCAAGGATTAGGAATCAAAACAGGCTTATTTATGGGCTTGGGGTTTTTTTAAACTAAGGCTGCGGGAATGAAAATCCCAAACATCAGATTTTTGAATTTTGATCAGAAATCAAAACTGTTTCCAGTTTGCTTACATTAGAGGCCCTTACATTTTTTTTTGCCACAAATTGCTGTGCAAATTTACTCCTGAAGGTAATTTTTCTAAAAACTAGTTTCAATAGCACTTCAAAAAATATTTTTTCCCTCACATAATTTCCTCAAATGAGTGCAGATATTTCAATAATTCAGTGAACTGAACTTTATTATCTCATTCTATTCTATTTCAGAAGGTGAAGATTAGCTCTTTTGGCTGAAACTGGGTGTTAATTGATGTAGCAGTGTCACGGAACTGCACCTTCAGTTTCTCCATTCTAGAGGAAAAAAAATGCATTATTTAAAATCTGAGATTCCTTTTATGAAGCATATTTGTAGACTGAATACTTTCTGCTCATTCTTACCAAGGCACAGACACTCTTTACAGATAAGTACAGATGTAAACTGTGACCTGAGCATTTGAGGTTCAAATTCTGTATGAAAGCTGAATATTAAAGGCTTTGTATAAAATCTGGTGCTTATTTCTCCGACTGCTAAAATGCCAGGCAGGCTTGCAAAACATCCTGGTGCAGGAATTGGTGCAGCCACATCCACCCAGCAACCTCTGTGCCTTTATTGATACTTGCTTTATTCGTGCTCTCAGAGAGCCTTTGTTGGTTTGGTGCTGCCATTTGGGTGAATTTCTGGACAAAATGTTAATGAAAGACCCCAGAAGTCACCCCTGTTTATATCCACTGCCCTTCAGTGGCCCTGGCCTGGAGCTTGGCAGGGCTCTATCGCCTTGAGGTCTGGGAATTAGTAAGAGCAGGAACATTCCCATGTCTGCTCCATGGAAACGTGTCTTTTGGGCACAAATTCCATGCCTGGCACTTTCAAAATTTGCTGCTGCATTAAAATATTCTTCTGGCCCAGGTACACATTATGCAGATACGTGAATGAAGATAAAATCTGAAGTAATCTGCTACAGTTTGGATACCACGGAAATGCACAAAGTTATCTTTTCCTCTGTGTGAAATAATGTGTCTTGGTTTCTAGTGAATCATTTTAATCCTTTCAGTCTACATAGAAAGGCAGGAAAATATGTTTTCAGCAGGGTAAAGCTGTTAAGCAGCTCAGATTTCATGTTACACCTGACCATTGATTGCTTGGCCTAACATATCTTAAGCTGCTGGGTCTAACCGGGTCACAACTTTCTCCCTGCCTTTTCCAGGGAAAAGAAGGTTATGTTCCTCAGGAACCCAGTGGCAGAGCCAGAATTATGTTCTGAACTGATCTTAATTGGTTATTTTCTGCAAAAGGGAGAAGCTGCAAAGCAGGAAATCAGTGGAAACTTCTAAGGCGTTTCTACAAGCATAAATCCTCCTTGATTGCCTGGCTTGGTTTTAAAGAGATGTAAATTTTCAGCTTACCCAGGGATCTCACAGAAAACCTAGTTCCTGAGGTTTCTTTTTTCTCCCAGTTTTTTCATCCACATTCTATGTACAGAGTAGATTTATTGATATTCTTCAACAGTATCATGGACAAACAGTGGCTTTGTTGTTTGTGTTCATTCTAGTGGATCAGCAAGAAAACAATTTCACTTGTCAGGCAAAAGTGAATTTTGCAATCCAAAGCCTGAGGGCACAACTAATTACCCTGGGGGGTGGAGCTTGCTGGGGCAGCCTGAGTAAATTGGGGTGCTGAAAGAAACTGGGGAGGAGGGGAAGAAAAGAGGTTGGTTCTCCTTTTGTCTTCCTCCTGGCCACTGCCCCCAGTAGGCTCAGAGCACTTCCTCAGTGACAAAAGTTGTTCTGCAGGAATCTGGTCCAGGCGAGGTGGGACAGTGCCTTGCAGGGCCTGTTTTGGTGTCTCAGGCAGGAAATGTTGCTCCTATACTGAGAGCCCTTCCTGGCAAGAGGATTGTGCACGTGTAAACGGTGAGGAGCTGGCAAACCTGTGGCAGAAAACCAAGCTGGCAGGGAGAGGTTTTGATTGAGCCTGCCGTGGTATGGCTGCTCCTAATTCTCGAGGCAGAGAAAAGGAGAACAAGCAGTTTCTTTATCATAATCTCACTGCAGTGATTCCACACCAAGCTAGAAACCGTTGTCACAGTGTAAAGGTTTGGGGTGATCCATGTGAAAATAGAAGTAGGAATGCCATCGTTCCATCTAAATGCTTCACCAAACGCTAAAAGTTCTGAAATCTGAAATTTAAGGCAGGGTTAAGATTATTTGCTGCTGATTTTAAATGAGTATGTGTCCCAGTGCTTGTTAGCTCCCTTGTGAATGGGACCAGCTGTGATCAGCTCAGTGATTTGGTTCCAGTGGCACCTGGAGGCAGCAATTAAACCTTCCCACCAAGCCCCTGGGCACAGGTGCACGTGTAAAACACGGGAGGAGCAGATGAAGACAGTGTCCTGCAAAGCCAGCTTGGAAATGTGTTGGAAGAGAGCTCTGAAATATTCAATGACCAACCTAAAACTGTACTCAGCACCTGCCTGAGCAGCAGAGATGGCTCTGCTGGCCCCAGGTTTGGCTGGTGCCTCCGCTGAGCATTTCCCTGCAGCCCAGCTCCAGGGTGAGTTGATGTGAGGCCCAGCTAAGCTCCACACAAAGCTTGGAAAAGAGTCTGAGGTATGTTTTTTTTTTTTTTAATATGTTTTCACTTCATTGTGGTTGGTGTTTTTGCGCTTGCCTTTTGATTCTCTGCATGATTAAGCACCTAAATGCTTGCTGTCTTTGTGGGTTGTTTGTTCCATTTGAAGTTTATTTTGTTTGTTTGGGTTTGGTTTCCATTTGTACCAAATGAAAATTAATAATTATATGCTTGTAAATAACTGGGGCAAGATTTAAAACCAGAAAAGGAGAGTTTTTCCTTCTGCTTCCATGTGTCCAGCTCCTTTAGGAAATTTTATTTTTTATTATAAATTCTCAGCGCTTTTTTGTAATTTGGAAGGTCTGGCTAAGTAAGATTGACTGCCCAGAAATCAACCTACCTATGCAGAAGCAGAGTTTGGCAGAATCAGTTTTTTCCAGTTACTGTTAAAAGGTGTATATTTGCCAAAGAAACTGTGGTAATTTCTCTTAAAGTTAAAAGAAAAAAATTGGGATATTTTGTTTTTTTCATTTAATCCAACCTTATGTTTGTTCCTGTCTACATTATCAAGTCTTCATTGCTATGACTGAGACAGCAGCAGCAGAAATTATCCCTAAATTGGATTGTCTTTTGAGGGCAACTAATAATTAAATCTCCTGCAGTCTGTACTGTTTATAGGCAATGGAAGTAATTACTAAGTTTGAAAAAATACACTAATTTGAAAAATGTTTGAAAATGTCTCAAAAATAATGGAGTTACAAGCTAGCAAGGGGTTATTGGTCTAGACAACACAACCATGGCATTTCATTTAGCGCCACAAACTGTTTAGATTACTGTCTGAGGAGGGCTTCTGTTCATCACTTTTTAATTTAATTCTACTGTACAGCAAAACTGGCATTTTAGCTTGTTTTTTAAATTGCTATTGTCGAGGTTATGAACTTGGTTACCACCCTTAGCTTAGATGGGAATTTTTTTGAAGAAATGTTTATCAAAGTTCTTCCTTCCCTTGGTGACCAGAATTATTTGATATAAGTGGAATTTTTCCTTCTCTGTATTTTTGAAGTCATATTTTCTGGCTTGTTCCATGAGATTACTTTACTCAGCTGGTAAGGTCTAGTTCCTCCCAGTTTTCATCTAGCTCTATATGTTCTTCTTAAAACAATAAAATTTTCACTGTGAAAAACTTTCTATTTGAAGTGGGATGACAACATTCCTTTTTAATGTCTGCTCTCTGTGTTCCAACATGGCTTGCCTCTGGCTGGAGTTCTAGCATGTCTCCAAAGATATTACTAATCCACTTTGGAAAAGAATGGAAAATCTGTTTTACAAAGGTTTTAAGTCTTTTAAACTGCTTTTGTTTCAAAATTAGTCCACTCCTTCCAAATTTAAATTCTTTTCTTGAAAGAAAATATTTTTGGTTTTCACTCTTACAGGAAAAAAACTACAGAATAAAATCCATATCAAGATTAATGGTGATGTACTTAATTATTTTTGAATGAAACAAGTTTTTTTTATACAGTACTAGAATTAGTGGTAGGATTATGTTTTCCCCACTTGGAAAAGTGAGATGAGAGAAGTCAATAACATTTTGTCTATTACTTTAAATTTAGCAAAATTATGGGAATTACTAAAGAATTATTCCAAGTGGGTTATTTAACTTTGGTTTAGTTACCCAACCCTTTTTCTCATTTATTATCCAGTTATATACATGCAATGTTGTTCTACTTTGTTCTAGCCCACTCTAAGCCACTTCATTGCATCTTTTTTTCAAAGCACAACATTTTTCATGTGTGCTCCAGTGTGACTAAATTTTTTAGCTTTTTCTACATGGTTGAGAAACATTCTTCTTTCTTTTTTTTTTTTTCTTCTTCTATTTTTTCTGGCTATGAAAGCCATATAGATTGGATCTTAACCCTCAAGGAAAATATTCTGGATACTTTCTCCCAGGTATACCGGTCAGTGGTTCATCTGCTTTATCTTAGAAATAAATGCCTTGGAGGAGAAAAAATGCATCAAAATAATTCTTGAATTGTGACACTACAATGATCTGTATTGGCTAATGATCCATCCCCCAATGTGTGGTGTGAATCTGCTCTTTCCCTTTCAGTCTTGGAACATTAAACTTGCTTTATTTTGAGGCAAGTGCTGTATATTCTTCTTATTTAAATGCATATATATATATATGAGTGCACTGACAAATATTTCTTTTTTGTGGTATTAAGTATTTAAATTTTTCAAAATAATGTTCCCTCTTCGCTTTTAGGTAGAAGTGGAGAGGTCTTTATTTACAGTAACTTTCACTGATTGGTCTTAATTACTTTTTGAGATTATTTCCATTAATCACTGAGGCTCTGGTTTCTGCAGGCTCACCCAGGAGCCTCCATTTATGCTTTCCTACTCCTCCCACCAAACAGGGGAGCCAGGGGAACAGGGCACGTTGTATGCACCACTTCTTGGATTTTCTTCCCTCTGGTTTGTAGAGGGAAGAAAAATCAGTCAGGATTCCCATGATTTGGTGTGATGCTGGATCTCCTCTACATGAATGAGAAAGAAGTAAAGGCTGAGCTGCTGCAAAGAGAGCCCTGAAATCCTGGCCCTGCTGGAGCCACTGCCTCAAGTTCATCCTGGTTTCCCCGTGTCCTCAGGGAACATGTAACTTTGCATGTTACATGTTCTGCAATGTTCCCTCTTTGTAGCTGAGCCTGGACATGTTGGCTGCCCCTAATTAAAGTAATCTAGGAAATGTAAACAGCTGAGCTTAGAAGTTAGCCTTGAAATGTGTGTTGTATTCATACAACAAATCCCCTGTAATACTGATTTAAATATTTGCCAGGAATGACGTGGTCTGAAATCATTTAAAGAATATATTCTCCTCTTAAGACCATAGACTTTCTTGTCTATTTTTTTTTTAACAAAATGAAAACTATTGCATGTACTCTTCCATAAAGCAAAAACTCTATCTCTTATCATTTCTCATTTATCAGCTCTCCAGAGGAGGGACATAAGATTACAATCATCCTGGAGAGAATGGACAGAGCATGGGGGTAAAGGAACTATTGCCTATATAAGAGAAAAATTATTTTTCTCTGTGTGAGACAATAGTAGGAGTTCTATCCTTTTGCCTTGAGTGGCAGAAGGTGACAGTGAAAGAGAAATATTGTTCAAGTAATAATGGAACTTCCTTTTAGTCAAAGAGGTAAAAGGTCTATGTGTAACGTGCATGTTTTTTCAGGAGAAACACAGAATCTTTTAGACATGTTTAGAGATGATGGGGGAAAAAATCTAAAATCCTTGGTTAAAAAAAATTATAAAGCCAGTAGCAGCATTATTTTTTGCTCTTGAATATGTTAAATGCTACAGTACAGAAAGTAATTAATATTTCATAACAGTGTGAAGTTGTATCATGCAGGTGTCATCAAATGTAATAATTAAACCTCAGCAGAGTGGTTCAAACATGCTGTTACTGGTGTGACCAATTAGTGCTGGGAGAGATGGGGGAGAGAGGCTGATGGGGGAGCCCGGAGGCAACGGGGCTAAAAGACCAATGTCAGCAGCACCTTAACGAGCTGAGAAAGGGCTTCGTGCCCAACGTGCTGCTGCTTGTGCTTTAATCACTGCTCACTCCTGATACTGCTCCCTCTGACAACCAAGCCTGTGTAAGGTGATTAAAAAATGAACTGGGAGTAATATACCTGAGCCTCAGTTGGGGAGGTTTTTTTCTCTTGCTTTAAGAGGCTGGTGATAAAATCAGCTACATCACTGTGCTACAGAGGACCAGGAGGGACCCCTTGTGCAAGAATATTGGTTTTATAACATGCATTCCTCTCTCGTAGGGAGCATCCAAGAACAGTTATTCAACTCAAAAGATTAAAAAGCCAAGTTTTGTCCTGTCTGGGTTTGTCAGAATCTGTCTGATCTTAAAATCACTGGCAACATTTATCTGTAAGAAGTGAGTACATGGCAATGCTGGGCCATGATTGTGGACTTTGGATTCAGGAGACAGGCAAAAGTAGTAGTTGAACACTTCAAGATTCAAATTTATACCGGATATCAGGAACTCACCTTAAGAATTTTTCAACCATCACCCCTAGATATGAAGGACTGAACTGTACTCTTTAAAGAATTACTTGATTTTTTTTTTAATTGAGCGCAGTCTTCCAGAATGAGCTTTTAAATCAAGTCTTACTAATTTGGCTAGAGAGTGGGAAAATTAAAGCAAAGAAACACCCTCAAAACAAAAAAAAAAAAAAAAGCTAAAAATGAAGAGGCTGCTGGGTAGAGAATGGTAAACCAAAAATATTGCTTCTGAATTGGCAAGGGAATTTATGTATTATGCCAGGTATCTCCTCTTGTGAGATGAGTTTAGATTTGGAGAATAGAAGATGAGAGCCTTAGGACAGACTGGAATATGGAGAGCAAGGCAGCTGGGAATTTTGGAGGGTTCCTGTTCCAGGTGGAAGGTGTTGTCTCTAAAATGCAGGTGAAGCCTCACAGGTGAGGGAGGCAGCAAATATCTGGCAGAGCACAGCACTCAAAGTGGGCAAAATTAGAGAACAGGCTGAGGGTGACCACTGGGAAATTCCTCTGTAGAGTTTCTGTGCCCGTTTGTGAGGAGGTGCCATCATCTGTTTTGTGACACCTGGAGAAAATATTTCCTGCCTGTAAGTAACATTTGGGTTTAGATTTGTAATGTGTGAATGTATCAGTGCTGTTTCTTTGGAAAATACCTGGGCCAGTTGAGTTCTCAGTGGGAGCTGAGGTGAAACTACAGAAACCTTTCTGTGGGAAAGTTGGAAGCAAAGATACTTGTGATACAGCAGGATTGTGATATTCTGGGTAGGTAGCTTGGAAATGTTTAAATCAAAGATTGGGATTTTATTTTAAAATTCTGTCTAGGTGAAGCAAAAATTGTACCAATTCCAGCTCACTTTGACAGATGATTAGTGAAACCTACCTGGTTGGCTCATAGGGTGCTAAAAATCATCGATTTTCAGTATTTGTGGCTTCTTGGCCAGAGTAGTGTAACTATTCCATAATCCTGCTTCTGAAATGAGTGTAACTATTCCATAATCCTGCTTCTGAAAAGGAAATGAGAGAGCAAATAACCCATCCTGAGTGAAGGCCCTGCTGGTGCCCTGCCAGGCATTCCAAGCCTGATAAGTTTGCTTGGCCTGGCACATTTAGGATGGGAATGTTGGGGTTTTGTGCTCCCTGATAGCACTTGCCCTACCTTTAAGAGGACTTTATGGAATGCCCTTATCTTTCCTGGAACAGCTGAGGCTGTTGCCAGAATTAGGACTGGCACGTGCAGTTACTTGGAGCCAGAGCAGTTTCTGTCTGCTTTTATTTTTTGGGGTGGGAGAGAGTTATTTAAAATATTTAGAATTTTTTTTTTTTTGAAACTGTATTTCTCATGCTGAATTTGTAAGGTTGTTTTCTTTTTTCTTGAATGCGGGTTTGTGGGGTGTCCTGTCTCAGAGAGGGATGATACTGCTGATTCAAATTTCTTTCATAGTGGAAGGTACAAGTTTACTCAACATTCCTGGCTATTAATTGTGCATCTAAAGTTGATGGGGTTTCCTCAAGCCACCAGACAACCACTGCTGCATTTGAGTGCTTCTTGCTTATTCAGTAATAATGTAAGGACAAGTGCAAAAATGTTGCTAAATATTTCCCAGTAGAACTTGCTTTTTGTTATGGCAGAACTTGGTGCACTCTGCTGGGATCACTGGTACTTCACCAGAACAGTGTGTGCTCTTACCCATTTTATTAATTATGTTGTTTTCTAACTGCTGCTTTTGTCTTGTTTAAAATATCTGCTCAATCATCTGCAGCTCTGCTCCTTTTCAGAAATCAACAAAACCCTATGAGCTGTTCTTTGGATGGAGGTAGTCCTGTTCCATGTGTAGCTGACAGGCTGAGACCTCATGCTGTGATATTTAAATAAACATCTTTGCCTTGCATCAGTTTCTCATAAGTCCTATACTTATGTAACTACATGTTTTATTTGGGACAATGATATCTTGGTAAGTAATGCTGCCTTAGTTGATTTTTGTGGCGCAGTCACAGGATCTAAATATGCAAACAGAGAGGGGTTTTGGGTTCAGGTCCCATGGAACAGAAGTACAGGAGGGTCAACTTTAAATCATGAAATTGAGCAACTCTTTTCTTTTATGTTGTTGCACACAGCTGAGTTAGAGGTTGTTAATTCAATGACTTCTGGAAAAATCACAATACAACAATATTTGGGCTTGTGAATTGCTTTGCAAATGTAATTATGTAGGTGTAATATATTGTGGGGCTTTTTCCCGAGCTCTTATTCTTGGGGCTGGGTTGCTGCCTTTATATTTGGCTCATGCTGTACAGTACTATATATTTCAGTGTTCATTATGTGCAATGGCATCTTTCCACAGTCCAAGCTTCATTTGTGGTAGTTGTTTTGGATAAAATATAATTGTACAGTAAACTAATTGTGGTTCAATACAGAAATGCTGTTAGGAAAAAAATGCAAACATCTACTGACCTTCAGTCTATCCTCCCTCTTAAGACTATCTAAGACAGGAGAAATGAAAAGCCAAACTGTCCCCATGCCAGTTGCATTACAAGTTGACAAAATATTTAGAAAAGCTTGTTCCTAAGCAAATACCTTCACTAGGAAATCAGATGGCAGTGTGATGGATCTGATAATGAACACAAATTAGGACCCCAAATTGCTGAAGGCAGTTAAACAACCTTGGTGCCAAATGAGCTGCAGCATGTTTGGACACAGTGGATTGAAATTGTCTGGAGTCTCTTCCCCCAACACACCTTTCAACCACACAGGCTGACTGGGGCCACTCATCCATTCCCTGTAAATCAAAGGTTTCTGTATTTTCTGCTGTTATCACTCATGGCAAAAGAACTCTTCTTGATTCTATCTTAATATCGCTTTGCCTTCTAGAGATTTTATTCTTGGCTTTAGAAAGAAGTGAAGGTGGCAAATATCCTGTGTTCTCACATCTCTTTTGTGAGGTGATTTTTTTCCATATGCACTGAGAAATGAAATAAGTAACCTTCAAAAGCTTCAAAAAGGAAGTTTATCTAATGTTGAATCTTATTCCAGTGTTCTCCTTACCATCAATGCAAGTATTCCCCAAAAACCTCATTTTCCTCACAGGTAAAATGCAATTCACTTTCTTCTGGGGAGACAAAGATGAACAATAGAAGTGAATCAGAGAAGGTAGAGATGAGAAATAGGATTAAAAACAATAATGCAAGGGAGAATATTTGCTAGCATTATCTTGGGTTTAATGGTGTGACTCAGTCATAAAATGTTAGTTGGCTATTGCCATTCCTGTAGAACTGAGGAAAAGATCAAAGAATACCCCCTACATCTACACAGAAGAGCCTGGAGGGTCTGCAGAGTATTGCCAAGGTGAATCCTCTAGGGAGTAAAGAAATTGGAATTGCTTTAGCCACAGTTGAAAGGTTAATGTTCTTGTGATGAATGATACGACAGCATATCAATTACTCTGCTTACTCCTCAGTATTGGGTGTTTTGTGGTCTAAATTGGCCATCCAGCACAATTTTTTTTGTTTTTTACTGGTAAATGCAGAACTGTTTGGATCTCTGTTGCCAATGCCTAGGCCTGGCCTTAGCATCTGTTTAAGAAGGGAAGACAAACAACAAAAATAGCCCACGAATTACAAACCTGCATAATGAAAAGCAAGAAAATACTAATGTCTTACCTGAATTGGAAAGGGTAAGGTTTAATTTAATGGGCTATGCACAGGTAATAAACTTGCTTTGTAAAACTCAGAATTTCTTCGCTAAAGTTGCATTCTGAGATCTGGAAGGCCTTATCAGTCAGTGACCTTCATTTCTCTATCACATTTCCAGTTCTGTGCGTCAGACCTCCTGCTGCAGAACTGATTTTCCTTGCTCTGGTGGCATTTGCCCAGTTTGCAGCTCAGATCACAGAGGGTGAACATGAGCATGAATTGCTCCCAGAACAGCAGCATTGCTACAGCCCAGTGTCTAGCAGAATTTCACTCCATATCCATAACTGCACTCTTGGCATTACCCGGTTTCTGGCCTCTCATTTTCAAATGCTTTTCACTTCAGTGACCAAACCCCTCCTGTTTTCTTTGCTTACCCACAAAACATCCCCACTCTATGCACAACTCCCTCTCGAATTCCCAAACCAACAGCTGGGCAATAGGCACTCACTGCTCTGCTGTGTCCCACACTACTTTTAGTCTAACTGAGCTGCAGATACTGAAGTGTTCCCCTTCGGGCCAAGACAGCACCAGTTGCTGGCACCCATGATCAGTTCTGCAAACCTTTAGCAATGAATATAAAATTTTAAAAAATTCTCTACCACTTTATTCATTTGGCTGAAGTTGGCCAGAAGAATTGAAGGTTGGTTGTGATGTGTACGAAGAGCAGGTTTGGGTAACTTTTTGAAAAGCAGCCTCAAGTTTGTTTCTTCTTTTATATTTAAACTTTAGTACAGCAGCTGGCAATGAGTTCCCTCTAATAAGGAGTGTTATCAGTGTTGTGGTTGTTTTGAGTTAACAATGTGATCTATCTTCCTTTGCCTTCCCAATGCTCCACCTTTGAGCTCTGACATTCCCTGCTGTGTTCTCTACTGTTGAGTGTTTATCCTCTTCTCTGCTCACACAGTGGGATTTCCCTAGTTTGTTCCGCCTGCCTGGAGGCTTTTGTGAAGTGAGAGGAGGCAGTGGTTTTGTGAAGTGCATCTCAGTGTTCTTTTCTATGCTGTTCCATTGCTTCCATCTGGGCAGTAAGAAAGCAGTCCCAGGAATAAACTGACACTAATATTTAATGACTCTCTCAAAGCATAGGACAATTAGCCATGTTTACATATCCCACAGAACAATTATCTGGAAAAGTTTATCTGTGAAGTTGAGCTATTTTTCTCCTTTTTTTTAACAGACGTTTTTGTTTTGTTTCATTCTTTTGGTTATGACGAATGGTACAGAAAGTTTCTAGTATTATGTATGTGGTACACCATGATGCTAATTACCATGTTACTGTGTGTCCCAGAATGGAGAAACATCTGTATTAGCAGTGCTTTTAGCAGTGTTTTTTGGCACAGTAACCATCCAAATCTCACTGATTTCCTGTGTTACATACCAGCAATAACCCTTTAAGTTCTGATTACCTAACCACAGCTACTTACCTCATGCAGAGAAAACACTTTAGGAACCAAACTGTAATGAAAATAAATCTGTTGAACTAATGAGCTTTATGCAGCTCCGTCTCAGCAAGTCGTTGACCTGATGAATGTAAACATTGTAAATGGACTGATGAGTAACAAGTTTGGCTTTTAGACAAATTAAGAGTTTGTGTGGAAAACAGCAATACATTAGCACGTTAATAACAAAAATCTTCTAAATTTGCTCTCAGGGACTGAACTTAGGTCAGTTTTAATTATGAAGAAATCTAGAACACTGATGCCTTCTGCTCTCGTGTAGTGCCTTTCTCTATTTATGCATTGTGCCCTTTTGCCTTGAAAAGTCATATGAAAGAGTAAAGAAAATAAATGTTCTGCAGGTTTTCTAATAATTGCAATCCAATTTTTCCGTTGTTCATGCAAAATAAAAGAGGGAAAGTGAATCCACAACACAATCTGCATGCCTGGTGTTTGCAATAGCTCCCTTGTCTTGGTGATAAGAAATGGGATATACTCTTCTCTTTGTGCCCAGATTATAAATTACTGTTTGCATGTGGCCAAAAACATCAGTGTTTGTCCATCCTGGCAGTATCTGTTGTGCTGAAACAATGCTGCCACCTCTACACAGAACTGCAACATCCTCCATCCCTAAAATGACAATAAGCCAAAGCTTTGAAAAAATAGTATCACTTATGTAAAGGAAAGGTTAAGAGGTGACCTGTAATTTCTTATTCTTAAAATACACTGTGTTTTGAAAGAATTTTGGTGATTATTTACCTATAAAGAAGTATGCTTGGTCAGTCTAAGTTCACATACAGTAATGGACTCTGTGTTTTAATTGGCTCTCATTAGGTCTCTGAAATGTAAAAGCAGCAATGTTACGATTGTGTTTCAAGGATCTCTTGTATATATTTTTTTAATTTAAATCTAATCTCTCTTTAGAAATCACAGAACCTTAAAAACATTTAGGCTGGAAGGGATTTGTGGAGGTTATCCAGGCCTTGATCTTCCTGCTCAAAGCAGGGCTCTCTTATAAGTTAAATCAGGTTACTTGGGACCATGGCCAGTCATGATTCAAAAATCTCTGAGGATGGAGATTCCAGTCTCCTGAGCAACTTGCTTCAGTGCTTAATCATAGTACTTCTGAACATTTTTTTCCATAAAACCAATCAAAATTTCCCTTACTGTGACCTTTCTCCTGTCCTTTCCCCATGGACCTATACAAAGAGTTTAGCTCCAGCTTCTCTGTATCCCACTTCAGGCAGGGAAAGATGCCAATTGTTCCTCAGCCTCCCTTGTACCAGGCTGCCTAAAGCCACTTCCATGGCCTTGGTGTGCTCCAGTCCCCTCACCGTGTGGTGGCCTCTGCTGCCCTGGCTGGGTTCAGGATCTCTGGCTCCTCGTGGGTGTTCCAAGCCTGGAGATGCTATTCCAGAGCCAGAGGAGCCTCACATGTGCCATGAGAGGGGAGCAGTGGTTTCCCTGGAGCTGCTGCTCTGTGTACTGGTGCAGTTGTCCTTTGCCCCTGTGCAAGGGCTCCCGGCTGCCTCCAGTTCCACTGGGACCCAAAACCGCTCTGCAGAGCTGCTGCTCAGCTGTTCAGTGCCCAGCCTGTCCTTAAGCTGTTCCTGCAGTTCCAAAATCCCTTTTCAGTCCCTTCCCAGCACTCTTGCATCTCACTGAAATCAGTGTTGAGGGGAAAAAGGCTGCTGGAAAAAGATATTCCCCATAACTGGGGCCAAAGATTCATCGAGCATGGGGTGCCACTGGTGGTGGAGCAGCAAAACCAGAGTTTGTCATGTGCACAATGACTTTGTTCCTTCCCTGCTTAGCCTGTGGATTTCAGCTCTGGTGTTATGGGTTGGGCCAAGAAAATGTGCAAGCACTGAGACAGTTGTTTTACTTTCAAGTCTCTGATTAATCAAAATCATCTTTAGAGTTATGGCTTTTCTCAAACACAGGTAAAGAGGCTGTTTCTAATGGATGTGGGGTTTTAGTGCAAGGGCCACAAAGTTTAGTGTGTGCTTAGTGTTCTTCATTTTATGTGCTGTATGAAGAATATTAAAGCACCAGAAATAACAGGAAAATTAAAGCTAATAGGATATTAATATTTGCTTTTACAACTGAAACTCCAATCTGTTTATTAAGAGATGGAGTCCAGGCTCTGTCCATTAAGTATTTTAAAAATCATTTGACATTTAAACAGCAAGTGGATCACTTCAAAGAATACACACAAGAAATGAGGGCTTTAAGAAAAATTATCTTTTATGTGATAAATAGCTTTTCAGTCTGATGTACAGCTAATGTGACTTCAATCCATCCTTAATTAATAAATAAAGGCCCCCACCAATTAGAAGTTATGTCCTATGTAGATCTCAAAGTGTTTTGTCATGTTGTCATATCAGTATCCTCATTTTTGCTGGAATAACTGTGAAATAACCTTCCCAGTGTTCTCCAGCAGGAGCATAATGATTACAAAATATACAGTCCTGAGTAGAATTGGAATGTAGTTGATGTTAACTAGATAAAATTGATGTGTTAATTACATCCACTCTTCATCTATTTAGAAATTAACATAAAGCAATGCCTCTGAAGCAGTTATGATCCTAATGTAAAAACTGTGAAAATGCATGAAAAAATATTGATTTTAAATACAAGCCAGCAGAATATCTATAGGAGCTGAAAAGTGGCTCAAACCCTTTGTCCATGTATTTCATTCTTTAAAAAAAAGAACCACACAGAAACCCCTACAAAACAAAACCCCTCTAATTTTTCCATTTACTCCCAAAATGCAATTCTCTGTCTGGTAAGAAGTTCAGTCCTCAGCAAAAATCCTTTGCTGGTTTTGGACTGAGTTTATTTATATTTGTTTTATACATGTTTATCCTTGGGGTGAGCCCGTCAGTGAGGAGAATTCCAGACTTTGTGGAACAAAATGCATTTCATAACTGGACAAAGCAAAGCCAGGAAGAGAAGGGGCTGCTCGCATGCAATTTTAAGCACCCTGGTACACATTTGTTCAAAGCCCTCATGATCTTTGATATATTTGTCATCTTTAGTGTTAAGCCTTCCATTCTGAGGCCGTAAAGATGTGAATAACTGAAATGAGTGCACTGAGTTATTTGGGAGACTTGACCCCTGTGGGCTCACTGCCCAAAAGGAGAGATGAGTTTGTTTACTCCTTAGCCAGTGTGAAATTCCTTCATAAGAATTCTTGAGAATTAAAAAATAATTTTTTTTCATTATTTTGGTAAACTACGTGGTTATCTTATGCCAATCTTGCATATTATGTTGGCACTTAAAAACAAATGTTTTTAAATATTCTACACAACTTCTAGTGTTACAATGGTAAAATGGTAAAGAATTAGGAAGGACCTCACAGTTATGCAAGACTATTGGGTTTCCTATTAAAAATATTTTTAGCAATGATTTTCAAACTCGACATACAGAGAATGGAGAGTTGTATTCAGAGAAGGAGGAAAATAGAGTATAAAGTCCTTGATTAGATGTATCTCCTGGGCTTAAGAACCATGAACAAATGTAAATTCATTAGCAAACATTCTTGTCTGTAACACTCAAGCTTGCAGAAGTCTTCAGTGTCTTAATACACAGTTCCAGGAATGCTGAAAAATAAGGATCAGTGGTGGCCTTTCTGTGAAAAAAGTCAGCAATTATAGTCTGTAACACAGAGGAAAAGCTAGTCTAAGCCAAAGAAGGTCTATCGTGAGCTGTTGTTATTGGCATTCAGTTGCTCTCAGGCTTAACTGAGAATACTCAAAGTTCTTCATGGTCCACTGTGTTCCCAAATTAATCCAGACCTTGGTAATCAAGGTAATGGCTGAGGGATTGATTTGTTATGGGGTGGGGTTCTGCTCTTTTCTCCTTTCTTTTTACAATCTGAAGAAAATCTTACACTGAAATTTACTTACAGAGCTGAGAAGTTTTCAGTGTCAAGCAAGGTGTTCTGCTGCTTTTTAAAGTTTGGAAATAAAATTAGGGGTTGAGGGAGAGCTGAGATTTCAGAAAAGGGACCTGGAGCTCCAAAATATAAATGTATATACATTATATTTTTGTCCAATTGCATGATTTCCTGTTTCCCATTCATTTTACATCAGCTTAGTTTCAAGAGGCTCAGAAATCTCCCTTTGCTCTGTCCATTCTCCCCAGCTGCAGTAGTGAAAATGTGACTTGAAGTAGGTTTTCTTCTTGGAGAAGGAAAGAGCAAGCAGCCTTGCACTGCATAGAGCTGCTGACCTGCAGTGGTATGAATTTTGTGTTGGACTACATGGTAAATTTGTCATTTTGTATTAGAATTTTACTATGCCAAGACTATAGCCCAGTCACAAAACTGCACATTTCCAATCTGGCTTCGTAATCTTATTTACATTTACTTGTGCTCATGAGTAATCTCTCTGAAGTCAATGGTATGAATCCAGTCATAATGAAATTATTTGTTGTTTATTTTTTCTCATCTGGTAATTATACTTTGCTATCTGATTGTTTTGTGACCCTTGAAGCAAGAGACTCAAGAACAGAAATAAAAGTCTTCTTAGCTTCTGCCTTGGAGCCAGTTCTGAAGAAATGAAAAGTTCCTCTATTCTCAAAAGCAACACACAGTCTGGCAAGGAGTGTTCATATGGTGTTAAGAAGGTGGCTGATATATTTCAGATTTTTAAATATAGATGGCACTGTGTGATAAAGCTCTTTTAGACAAAAGATAAGGATCTAAAATTGTAACCAGTTGCATCTGCAGCAAGCCTGAAAGAATCTTTGTTCAATGGATTTATTACACACACAAAAATACAAGATTGATAGCAAAACCAGGCAGCTAATACTCAAGCCTAGGAATAAAGCACAATAACACTTACATTCTGTAAGTTAGAAATACATAATATTTATAATGTATTTTACTCTTGCTACTCAAAAGCAGTAAGTCAACTTTGAAATAATTTAATCAACAGAAACAAAATCAGCGTGGAGAAAAAAAATTGCGAATTTTTAAGCATAACTTTCCTTGTTCCAGAATTGCCTTTTCACATCCTGTATGAAATTTCACAGAGGATGGAGATAAAGTTTCATTTCTGAGGCACAAGAAGTACTCTGTCCTCTTCCCATCCTAATAATATTATTGCAAATTTTACACAATTTTTTTGTTTTGTGCCAGTGATCAGAAAACATGTTCTGATGTTTTCCACATTTTTCAAACTCTGACTTTTCATACTTAGTTGTGCAAAGTATTTTTCTCAAGATGTTTCAAAAACCAAGGTCCAAGCTTCATTTAAACAATTTCATAAAGTTAAATGATGATTTGTATAGTCACTTTACTCAGTGCTTTGCTCATCCAGTCTAATATAAAATGCTTGCTTCTGATTGAAGCTTAAGTTAGAGGACAAAAAAAGCCCCAGGAACATTATAACAGAATTTTTTGTGGTTTTCCCCGCCATGGGGTTTGGTCAGTGATGTTTGAACAGTTCTGTGTTGGAGATTTTGTTGGGAATTTTGGGGAGTTTATTGTTTGATTTGGTTTTTAATCTTTGCTATGAAGGAATTGTGAGAGGTTTGGTCAGTTCTTGTCCTGCAGACCAAGTAGTGCCTATTGTTTGTGCTATTAATCTGTGGCATTTGGAGTAGTTTATTTTTAAATTATCCTAAACTATGCAGTAGCCCAGAATACTTTATTGCAGGCAATATAGAGAATTTGGAGTGTTTTTCATTTGAGCACATTACATCAAAGTTCTAGAATTCTAAATACTAATAAAACATAACAAACTTGAAAAAAAAAAGTTTTAAATTTTAAAATGCTTCATGCAGGGAAAGAAGTGCATCCAGATAATTCCCTTACACTTAAGATGTGACCTGTATCTCTTCCTGGTCCATAATAAGTTTGTTCCACAGATGGGTGAGACTGACACCTTTATCACATAGGGATTAATCATTACAGAGCTTTTCTTTAAAGAAGTTTTAGTGGAAATGCTGATTTGTGGAATGGAATCTGTCTTTTAAGTCTTCCACTTTTTTTCATTTGTCACACACCAAACTAAATATCGAGTCAGGTATTTATAACCAATGCAGGTTGGCTCTGTAGCATTTTCCCCACTGAAAATAGAACGTTGATGGAAATATTTTTGTCAACCCATTTAAGATCTTACAGCTAGAGAGCTGAATTAATTGCATCAAAGGCATTGACAGTGAACCGTGGAATCATGGATCTTAGTCTGAATCAAAGTTACTGCGTCACATGTGGGAACAGGCTGAGTGAAATAACTGTACGGGCACATTGAAGAGGTTCTAGTGGTAAAAATGAAGGTGCAAGAGTAATTTTGGTAACCAGAGCCATTCTGAGCCGTCTTTGTAGCTTCACTGGGCTGCACAATGTCTGGTTTCTGTGCAGTCAACGTTTTGGTTCTGAGAATTTTTGTCTTCTTCATGGACATTTTGTAACACATATAACAAGTGCTCTTCTACGTGTTGCTGCACAATGAAAAGGGAACAACCCCTGATCTCCCGGTTCCCACCAGCAGATTTTTTGCCCAGAAGCAGAGCCTGACTCGACCACCCAGCTCCAGGAGGCTTGTGGGGAATTGCACGCTCGCATGTGCACCGAAAGCCGGGTTTCTTTTATTCGGGGCAGTCATCCCATGGAAGGGCCGCTGTCCCTCTCCCGGGGCTCTGGGACTGTTCCCCCGGGGCTCTGGGATTGTCCCCCGGGGCTCTGGGATTGTCCCCGCGGGCTCTGGGAGTGTGCCCGGGGGCTCTGGGGT
>VXBC01000598.1:415444-450886 GCA_013399945.1 Ploceus nigricollis | reverse complement strand
GGGCTCTGGGATTGTCCCCCGGGGCTCTGGGATTGTCCCCGCGGGCCCTGGGGTTGTCCCCGCGGGCTCCGGCCGCGGTTCGGGTCCCTCAGAGGGCGGCCCCGCGCCGCCAGGTGGCGCTGTGGGGTCGCCTTAGCCCTCAGCGGAATGGCGCGCGAATGTTTTGGCATCCCAGGATGGATTGAACCCCTTCTGTCATTAATAAGTAGATTTTTTAAAAATTTTTTGCCATTCCAGTACTGACAGATTTCCACCTTGCCTTGAGGGGCATGTTTCTTTTACGGGGCCTGCGGCCATGTGTTCTGACCGCTCAGGTCCTGAAGAGCTGCCAAGTTGTTTGAGGTCAGGTCACCTTCGATGGCAAAGTCACCTCTGTGAAAGATAAACTCACATTTTAAAAAGCTGTGCTGAGCTGAGATGTAAGTCCTGGTCTAAACTCTTGTAGAGTCACCCATTGATTTAATTGAGTTTGGGCAGTTCCTTAATCATGTGGCAGCTGTGGCCACAATGATCCAAGGGCTGGGGGACCTGTTGGAGGACAGGCTGAGAGAGCTGGGGTTGTAAAAAGGCTGATGGGAGACCTTATCATGGTCCAGTATTTAAAGGGTGGCTAAAAAGAAGATGGAGACTCCCTTTTTACTAGGAGTCATATGGAGAAGATGAGGGGTAATGGGTACAAGTGACTTCTGGGGAGATTTCAGCTGGAAACAAGAATACAAATTTCCACAAGGAGAACAATCAGCCACTGAAATATTTCCAATTCTCATTCTCAATCGAATTCTCAAGTCAATTTCTATTTTCAATCACACTTGACTTTTGCCTCAGTGCCCCTCCTTGGCCAGCAGGAGGTCATTTTCAGGAGACACTGGTGACTCTTCAGAGTTCTTCCCACGGCCACGGAGCAGCTGGAGCTGTTTCGTGGCTCTGGAGGTAATTGCTGGGTGACAGGCAGAGTTTAACATGTTTGAACTGCCTGGAGGGATGAGCTGACTCTGAAGAACTGCAAAAGTTACAAAACTCAGCAAACAGGGCCTGGCCCCCAGCCTACATTTCAAAGAGGTGGTGTGACCCATCAGCCAGAGCAAGGACCCAGCCTGGGAATTCCTGGATTTTACAAAAGGACAGAATTAGGAAGGCATGCATCCAGTGAGGATACCCAGAGGGCACACACTTATTGCAGAAACTCCATGTAGCATCATAAAAATATGGAAAAAAACCAACCAGCTGCTTTCCTGGCCACCTGGCAGCCAGGTATTCAGAAAGGTGGGAACTCCTTTAATGCATAATGAATTTTGTGTGCTAAAAGCCTGCTCACACATGGTACCTTTGGCCTGGGTTGCAGACATGGGGCATCTCCCCAGACCAACACAATGCTCAAGAGGAGGGTGTGAAATCACTCACAACTTGCAGCTTTTATTTGCCACAGAGGCTGCTCATCCAGAGTTTGTGACGTGGCCACATCCATTCACTGTAGAAATCCATTAGAGTGAGAGGAATAATATTAGAGGAAAGAGCTGGGCCTGAGGAAAGCAAACAAGAGGGTTTGTTAAAAAAAATTAAAGGAAGAGGATTTAAAAATAAATATCAGAATGCTCTGGAAACACATTTCCCAGAGCAACAAGTTTTGTAGGGTAACTTGCACAAGCCCCTGCCCCCAGCCACTGTTTGTGTGTTGCAAATCCCATCCTCTCTAGGCAGATTTCTTACAGGTATGGATTGCCAAAGGTAAAACAGCAGGAATCTTCCCAGCACTGCCATAATTTATAGCATTTACCTTCAAAGAAAATATTTTATTCAAATGTCAGATATCGCATTATCTGAGCAGAATGGGGGAAAAAAAAGAAAAAAAATCAGACTAATAAGCGGCAAATATTTAATTAGTTATGAAGAATTTTTCTTAGGACTTTTTAAAGAAAAAGGTGAGGAAATATTAGGATGAGAAATGATGAGAAAAGATAATACAATTAACAGGCTTGGCCAAAAGAAGGCTGTATTAAAGATGTTAAACTTGCAAGAAATTCCTTTTCCAGACTTGCCTCACCACAAAAAAAAGAGAAATTTTCCCTAAAAGTCAGATATGAGACCCAAGAATGGAGAACAAACTGTTAAGACTTGGTTGGAATGATAGCTGACTTTTTTATTTTTTAATATTTATAATTGCTATCCTCACAAAAGGTTGAAGCACAGATTAAAAATGAAATTCATTGAAGTTAAACACAATAAACACCAACTAATTTCCTCTTCCTCTCTACCACTAAAATCTGTTGAAGGATTTTTTTGGGCAAGGCACTCATTTCATATTCTCAAAGGAAAATAATTTTGTGGATTGTACAATTTTTGGATCACGTTCCAGATGCTGTAGAAAATTCTGATGAATGTTGTATAGACATTGTTTTTGGTTAAGGTGAGGGGAGTCTCTCCAAGGCGTATCAGAGAGATTGAAAAACTAGTTGAATTCTCTAGCACTGATTCTGAATTTTCACAGTTTTAATCAGATTTCTCTGGCCAGTTGTTTCTCCTTGAATCCACATGCCAAGTGTTAGCCTGCATCAAGTACACCATTCTTAAATATTCCCACAGCATAAACCAAACCTATTTTGTTTAAATGCAAATAAGTCACTGGATTTCATTATGTAACAAATTTTGCCTTGAGGTTGTGTGTATCTTTGAAAGTGACTGTAATGTATTCCAAGTTTTTAATATTCCTGCCTAACGTTTCTTTTTGTTTTTATACTCTTTTTTGTTTGTCTGAAGTGGAAGAGATTATCTGTACTCTAACGTAAGCCTCCACAATATCCCACCATACAGAGGTTATGGGACTGAGCCCTGGTTTCTCCACAAAATAAATAACTTGTGAACAGAAGGCCCCACTATGCTGTCAGCCAGAGCCTCCTGCCCTGCACTGCTGCTAAGCTGCGGTGGGTAACCTTACCTTCAGTACTCACAGAGAAGGAGGCAGCTGCAGACGCAGCCAAAAGTATCAGAATTAAGAAACTAATAATTCTGCAGTTGGCCAAGCAAACTATTTTCTTGTAGCAGTGGGAACAGCAGTTGTCTCAGAGAAGCAGCTCCCAAACCTTTGGCAAAATTAGGATTCTGAAAGCAGTTACAGAGCAGGTTCCAAGAGCAGCGTGACTCAGGATCTCCAAAAGGATGGAAATTCTGTTTCAATGTGGCAGCCTCATAAAAGAACTTCTTGGTTTTGATCTCCCAGTAAATTCTCTGATAAACTCCTTGAGTGTTTGTTTAGGTCCCATCTGTAAAAATAACTTAATTGGGATGGAGTTTACAGACAGCATTCTCTTTTATTGTTCTATTATAATTTTCTGACCCTAATTTCCTGCTTTGTGATTTGCTTTGAATTGGACCAGTCATGAGAAAAGCCTTCCCCATAAGGCATAAGTTCTGTGTGTGGGAGAATTCTTTGTAGATATTTGTTCTGTGAATTGGGATAATAAACTATTGTAAGATTACTATGGATTTGGAAGCTACTTGGGCAGATGGCAGCAAGTTTGAAACTTTTATTTCATTATTGTTCATTTTTCAGTTAATCCCACTGTGCAATTTCAGCTCATCCATTTGCTCTTTTTCCTTTGGCAAAAATGCAAAAACCATGTGCACATTGCACATTATGAACTTGTGTAACTGACATGATGGGGCTTTAATTGCAGTTCTGAATGAGCATTTTTATAACATACCGTGAATGGTTCAGACCTGGTATTAAATAAATCTATTTATACATTATAGAACAGATTAATCTGGGTCTTGAATCAGTGCTTCCTGTTCCTCACAGAGAGACTCAGATGTGCCGGATTCAGTACAGACGTGCCTTGGTGGGATCCATTTAGGCTGTCCCTGCTACTGTTGGCTGTACTTGCTGATATTCTGTAATATTTTCTTCTGAGGGGTTGTATTTACTTTTAATTATTTTCCTTATCATGCCAAGCAGTTTGGCATTTCCGGCACCAAGAGCATGTTCTTCCCAAATGCACAATTTTCATTTTGTTCACATTTTAACTTTCTGAAATCCTTTGCAATGTTTTTAAAAAGTGTTCAGTTTGCAGTCATAATCTTTTTTAAGATTATGACTAAATGACATTTTAAATTGCCTTCAAATGCTGATTTGACACTCTTGCACTCAAACCAGCAGTAGTTATGTTGACAATGTATGTCCACGCTTCTTGACATAAGCTGTGTTTATTGAATGAACAGATATTATAAATATTAGAAGAAAAAAATCTAACTGCAGCTGCTTTTGTAGCACAGCAGGTTTTTAAGGCTACTTCAGAAGCAGTGCTGGGGAATCAGGCACTGCCTTATTTATCATGTTAGTGTTGTAGGAACATTGGCTTCAGGGGAGGGACTTTTCAAAGCTTCCAGCTGCTTAACAGCACAAGGAATGTGTGCTCCCAACTTTATTAGCTGCTTTTGAAAACCCCATCATATGGATCAGCCTATCTGTAAGGATAGGTACGTGCTTGGGCTACATTTGGATTAAATGGATATCTTAGTGCAAAAGAGAAAAAAAAATACAGAAAATTTCTGGAATTAAATTAAAAATATTGACTAAGATCTGCTAATATATATGGATATCCCAAGAGGGAAATGTTTTTGGATCTGGGTGAACGTTGCTTGGCAAACTGAGTAAACATGATTAATGAACTGTGAGTTTTCCTGAAGAGAATTTAGTTTTCAGATTCTGATCTGAAGCCCAGTGAAATGAGCTTTGACTCAGCAGAGTGAAATGCTTGGAGTCGTTTCTGAGAGCCTTCCTTTCACTGAATAACTCAGGGAGTCTCAATGAAGTCTGTACAATTAGTCATTTGGTGCCTCTAGGGATGCACTAATGAAAAACATCCTGACAAAGTAAACTCAATTTTCTTCTCCGTGGTGCCAAGTAATAAGACAAGACATCAACAGGCAGAAAGTGATGCCCAGGAAGTTCCACCTGAACATGAGGAAGAATTTCTGTCTTGTGCAGGTGACTGAGCACTAAACAGACTGCCCAGAGAGGGTTTGGATAGGATCTTCAGGAGGGAATTTTCTGAGTGTCTGTTCCTGCAAAATTAGTCAAAGCCAGTCAAAATATTTCAGAACCAAGTATTGGAAAATATATTCCATTTTGCATTCATCCACACATGAGCACTTTTCCCAGTGCCTGTGTTTTTTAGTGATTCTCAGTAAAATAATCTGAAATCAGACTCTAAGTATGAAAGAGCAAGACCTTGTCAGACATTGGAAAAATAACAAAAAAATTTCAAGAGGCTTGTAAAATTGTTATATAAATTGGTACTTTTCCATCATTACACTACATTACAGCTAATCTTCTGTAAGAGTTCTTGCTTATTGCTTTTTTAATGAATGCCCTTCTCAGTTCTGAGTTAGGCTTTGCCTTCTGGTTTTAGGAGGGGCAGGTATTGTTACAAACACAGATGGTTTTGGTTTGTTTCCAAAGTTGAAACTATTAACTAAGTGTTGGCAGCTGCATTTACCATTTTATATATATTTAAATCCATTTTATGGTAAGAATTGTTTGTCCTAGATATAAAGGTGGGAGGTGCATCTGTAGCTTGTAACCTCATCAACCTTTTGGAGTTCAGTGGCAAGCAAGGCCTGGAAAGAACGTTCTGATGAGAGCAAAGGGATTCCCCTGTTGAGAGATTCCCCTGAGAATGATGGCTTGGAATTGATAGAATGCTAATACAAGTGTGGAAAGTCTTATTTATTTGATTTTTCCATAAAACTGCCTTTAGTGTCTCCTACAGACACCAAAAACAGGGCAGGGCAGGCTCTGCTGGAGGAGCATCTCCAAATGTTTGTTGTTCTGCTTGAGGGATTTTGAATTGCCAAACTAGTGGTGATTCCACTCTACCCCCTGACAAACACTGGTCCTCAGTGTGACAATTCCTAAACAAATTGCCTCCTGACCCTGCTCCTGGACTTCTTTGGGGTGCCCCATTTAGGCCTCCAGCCATCCCTTTCCGTGGTGCAGCATTCCCAGCCTGCTCATTCCCATCCAAGCCCTCAGGCACTAAACCTCTGTTCACTGCCATCACCAGCCACAGGTCAGGTCAACACCTGCAGCATCAGAATCCACATCTTGGTTTTTAAAACAACATATTATTGAAAATTAAACACTTCAGAGAAAGCAATATTTAAAAGCACCATCAACCTGGTGTGTCTCCATGTCCACCTTTCTTGTGTCAGGGATGTCCCTGTGTAAATTTGTTGTCCTGGGGTATGTCAGGTGTTTTGAACAAAGTTAAATCACTCCTTCAACTCTCCTGATTGGGGGTGAAATACTGAAAGACTTGACTCCTCTTTTGTTGTTATCAACATGCTTTAAATATCTCAAATTTCTTTGTTTCCTCAAGAAGCCTTTCTTTACCTGTTTGGGAAACAAAAATGCAATACATGTTCCTGTATCATTCTTGGAAACTTCCTGAGGGAGAGATGTGGCTCTAAGGCCTTCCTATGCCCTCCAATTTAATTTATTTTATGCAGATATCAGGAAGGTACTTCATTATTCAAGATGCTAATACATTTGTATGTTTAAAACAGTTCTAAAAGGGAGAGATAATGTACTAGTAAAAAATCAATACTCTGCATTGCTAGTTTATTTGAAGTTGTGTGAGGTTTATCTCTCTCTGGCACAATTTTTCAATTAATGTCTTCCAATATTTAGGAATGAAGAGACAGTGTGACCTGTTGTTTGGTTCTGAAATTCTCTCCATAAATGACAGTCTCATAAATAATTTCTGTTTACTTTGAAGCTTGTTATGAACACTGTTTCTTCTGTTACCCATTTTTAAAAGATTGCATTCATTTTTTAAGTGGTTCTTTGCTTTGTAACAGGCATGTTACAGAGCTTGTCTTAAGGGTCCTTTATTATGCTTTTGAAAATTTATATGAATGCTGAAGTGAGTTAATGTATTTGATGATTCCTCCTAATTTTAAAAAAGGCTGCGTGGTATAAGAACAAACTACCAGAACTATAACCAGAAGTTTTGCTTTAAAGAACTTGTTAAGTGCTCATCACTTTATGATCTTCTTTTTTCTTGAAAAGTTAAATGATGATGCTTCTGAAATTAACCTCCAACCTCTAAAGCCACCCTCCCAGTGGCTTTAGAGAAGAATAAATTCACTAATATCTCCTTCAGCAGATTGCGTTTATCAGTTTTTCCATCTCTTTTCAAGATGAAACAGTCTGACTTGACACAAAGAAATAAGTCCTATCTTCTCTTTGAATTGTTTGCCAAGGAAATAATGGGCTTATGGGGTTTACCTGTGCAATACTGGGTTTTGCTGAGAACAGCAGCTTTCCATGAAGCTCACAGAAATGTTTGAAATTTAGACACATCTTGGTGTTGCAGGGAGGGAAAGGATTTTTGTTTGAACAAACTAATTCTGAAATGTGTTCTGCAAACACATCCTTAAGATGCACAGCAAACACTGCCCCGTTATTTCAGGTGTCCCATCAGGACTCTGTGTCTTCCTGCTTGGTTCCCCACTGTCACACGAGTCACCCTGCAGCTGATGTGAGCCAGGAGTGTAAACAAAGACCCTTTTAATCACAGCATTTCTAATTAGCTCTTCAGTTTTCCATCACATCTTCTACAACAGGTAGGCTTAGCACTGAATGGCTCATTCCTAAACCATCTGACTTCTTATAAAAGACTATTGAGATGTCTCTAAAGTTCTGATGTTGTAAATGCTCCTCATTTAGACTGCTCCGTGATTAACAAGCCTATTTTGATTAGCCGAAGTCTGAAATTTTGGTTCCTTTTCCATTTATGAATGGAAAGGCTTCGTGCAAGAGGGAAGTACAACAACATGGATACCTTCAAATTCCCTAATCCATGTCAGAAACCCTGTGACTCAAAAGCTGTTTGTAAACTCATGGGTGTGAGAAGCATTCTGACATATGGTGGCCACATTCAGTTTTAGACCCAGAAGGAGCAGAATGCAGAGTGAAGCTGTACCAGAAAGAGTATTTCTCACAGCATCAATGGGATTCTGTTGTCTTCATCCTCTTAAGATTAAAGTTCCTTGCTCACTTCCTTGTGGACATCAAGCTCATCAGAAGAAAACCTTGAAACAATATTTGGCATGAGTAACATTTGTTGTAATTTAAGGCTATTCAAGTAGCCAAGAGAGAAAACAATTACTACTGCCTTTCTTTTTGCACTTTAAACACAGCTGACAACTGTTGCCTTGTGTGTCCTCCCCCACTGTCTGTTCTTTACATTAAACCAGCTTTTCTCTGCCTGCAAAAGTGTTTGAAATAATTGTGTAGACAATCCTTCTTTAAACCAGGTATGTACATATTCATGCAAGCACAGCAAAGAGGAGAGAGCAGTATTAATTAAATTTAAATTAATGGAAAGTTAGTCTAATTTTTATTTGATTAAAAGAGGAGACTAGCACGGAAGCATTGCACAATAAATCCAAAAATTCTGCATAAGAACTGGAAAATGTGGAAAACCATGGGCAGAAAACCTTCATGTTTTGACTCTGCTCTCACAAGCACATTTGCCTGATGTTTCACCATCTTTATTGTTCTTCTGGGCTCTTTCTTTATTTGCTGAGCATTGTTTTTAGACTCGGTACAGCAGAAAAGGAGGGATTATTTCACACGTCTTTCAAGCAGTACTGTCCTCAAACCTATCAATGCTCTTTGCTGTTGTTCTGGTGCCAGTGTGGTGTTGTGTCTCCCGGGTTCAGTTTGTGGCCAGGCACAGTCCCAGCCTCTGCACTGTAGTTTTGCCAACGTGCCCAGTTATTTCCCACCTTATGAGATGGCAGCAACACAAAGAACTGCAGAAATCCATTCTATCCCTTCTACAGGGCTTTCATATCCCTAGGGAAAAATCCACCCCCTTTTGGGGAAGTAGGATTTGTGGTTAAGAGAAGACTGATGGTTCATTTTGACACATTTTGATCAAAGCACTTATAAAGTACTTTTTTTGCTTTGATGAACCTTGTTCTGAGTTAAAGGTGTTCATGCAGATAAGCCCCAGGCGTGAAGGATTTGGCCCTAGTGAGGATCTCAGTGAACAATGGGTAAAGCCAAGAAAGATTCTGTTATTTTTCACTAAGTTTTGAATTAAGTCTCAGTGGAAACTCACATTCTAGGCATCCCTACCCTTGTGAATTTTGCTGCTCCTTCCTTTCTTTCAATGGAGCCAAATGTTCTCTGCCTGGAGAAAGTTGTCAGGGGGCCAAGGAAGTGGTTGTAGCCTGTATTCACTTGTGAGATCATGTTTTGGGGCTTGAGAGGGAGTCAAGCTCGAAGAAGATACTGCTGAGCTCATACGGAGTGCCAGGTACTGCTCAGAGCCCTGAGGAGCTGAACAAACCTGAGGCAGAGCCTGAGAGCACCAGGTTTGTCCAGCCTGGGGCAGAGGCTGCAGGGACTGTCCAGTGGCCTCATGCCTGGCCATGCAGGCAGTGGGCTGGGGGTGGCTTTTGGGGCCCATCAATGCCCAGTGACAGACAGGTTACAGCAGGGAAAATTCTTCCAAGTGAGGATGCTCAGTCACAGCACTTAGAGCCTGAGAGGAGCTGTGGAAACTTTCAAAATTGAACAGGGCAAGGTCCTGAGCAGCCTGATTACAACTTGAATTTTTCTCTAGCTTTGAAGATAGCTGTGGTATTGAACCAGATGATTTTCAAAGGTTTCCTTTAAAATATTCATCATTTTGTAATTCTAACATGATACAGCATATTTAGAAAGATTTTTTCCTTTTGCCCATCTGGTTCACCAGGTAGTCCCAGAAATGGCTGTTTAAGCACAGGTGTAGGGGCAGTAACTGTGGCATGGAAAAAAAAAAAGATGAAAAGAGAAGAAAGCAGCAGCCAAAGGAATCCTCCTGGATAGGTTTGGGTGCTGGACACATAGAAAGTGGGGGTGTCACCCCAGGCACTCCTGGCATTTGTCCTTGACATTTGCTTTGTGCCAAGAGCACCACCACAGCACTAAGAGTGTGTAGATCACTTTCCTCATGGGCACCATGCAAGAACAGGGGATCAGACCAAGATCATGCTCTGCAGCACTAATTGCTTAAATCTGCCAGGGATTGGGAGCTCTGCATGGGAAGTCAGGAATGGTGTCGTAGACCCTTGCCATGTACAAAGACCAGGGTGGAGCAACATCAAAACTCCACATCCCAGCTTTGCTACAAAAAAATATCAAAATCTTAATCCTGGCTTCTGATAAATGTTTCCTTGTCATGGTTCTATCCATTACACCAGTCCTTGCATCTTAATTAAAGCCCAGCAATGTGTAATCCTATAGCTCTGTATTTAAGAGACAGACAGAAAGAGAAAAAATACTGCACTAATCACATTGGAGAAGGGAAGGAAGCACATATGGAATGCACATGTAGGTAAGTATGTGGGGAGGCATATTGAGAATCCTGCAGAAATAAGGAAATAACTGAAAAAACTGTTGTAAATACTAAAAGATAGCAATTCCCAATATAAATCTTATTTATTTTTTTAAAGGCGATAAATCAAGGGTGTATGTTCAATTTTTAGGTTGTTCTTGGACTTTAATAAGCTCAGGTTCAAAGCAGGACATATGGAGTCTCGTTGTATGTAATAATAGGACTCACTAAAAAGCCTACACAGTGACTGAAAATGCTGATTTCTGAACTGTTCTGTTCCAGATGTCTTTACTGGTAAGCCCATGAGCACAATCCAGTACTGGGATGTTGTCTGCCTGTGCTTTTGTCAGCTACAGGAACAAATGTTTGCATCTGGACTAAGTCTGCTCCCCTGCTGCACCTGAGGGAGGAGAGCAGGATTTCTCCTGGCTTACTATTAAAAAAAAATACTTTTTCCTTAATTGAAGCAGTTTGTAGTAATTTAAAAGTGTATGATGGACACTTTTTTTCTTCTTCCTTTTCCCCATTTTTCTCATCGTTCTTATCTTTACCATTAAAGAAGGGCCAAAAAGAGAGTGGCTCAGAAGAGCAGATGAAGTGGCTGTTTCCTGGGGGTTTTTTTTCTATTTTGAAAAAACCCAAACCCTCAGAGCACTGGCAGTGTGAGGCCTGGGAGCATTACACTTTTGAGTGGAAGAGCTGCTTTGCTGCACTAGAACAAAACAGTTGTGGACTTGCTGTGATCTGTGACTTTGGGGGTCAATGGTGTCCCTAGGTTTAGTTCTACCAGGTGTGATGCTTCCAGGAATTCAGCCAGGAATTCTGTAATTGGCAGAATAATGGCTGGAAAATGCAACTAAAGGGTTATTTCTATTCGTGTGCTGTCGAAGGCAGATAATTCCTTATTCCTCCCCCAAAGCAGACGGGAAGAGGATGAGTAGGTGGGAACAGGAATGACAAAGTTGGAGTGTGATGAGTGTGTGTTCTCCTCTGTTAAACTTTGCTTGCAGTCTGTCCCCCACACGACTGACAGAGCAACTGAAGTCTCTGCTGCTTCCAGAGGGCACAGGGAAGGTTGGGTGGCTGAAGGAGGAGGGAATGTCACCACCAAGTTGCAGGATCCAAACAGGAATTTGCTTTTGACTGCAGTAGTTTTGTTTCCGGCAATTCATGCTCTGGGCTGCTGGTTGGGCCCATCCCTCTGTGTGTCTTTCCTGCTCCACTCTCTTGTTTATTGGACACTAAACACCAAAGATTTTCTCAGAGTATGTGTGTGTGTTGGGAACAGCCTGGATGCTCTTGTAACATGATTGCAAATGGGATGATGTGCCCTTTTCCCCTTTCCCATTTCCATGTTAGTAACTAAGCCAACACTTTTTTGTTTGGTTGGGTTTTATTAACATGAAGCTAGAATAGAAATGCTGGCTTCCTTTCACATTGCTTAAAAAAACCTCAAACTTGTACATAATAATACTATATAAAACTGAATTTGTATTCTTTTCGCTTCCTAGGTAGAAAAAGAGGAGGAAACTGAAGGTTTGGGCTTTGGTAATCCATTTTTTGGGAAATTCATAATTTGCAGTCCATGCCAAGTTATAGAGTTTTGGGATTTTTTTTCTCCTTTATTCTAATTATAATTGCATTTCTATTTTGTCTGGTAATTCCCAAGTCTGGACTGAACCTGAACATAAATTTTGGTACTCAAATGTGTAAGGGGTGCAAGCAATTTCAGCTGCTTAATTTCAGATGTATTCCTCTAGAAAGGTCATCTCACTCCTACTGAACATCAGAGATGTATTTGTTTTATCAAGAGTGCTTATAAACACAGGTCCTCCCTTCCAGTTGAGGTTGCTCAGGAAATTAATTAATTAGTGATGTCTAAATCTTACTGTGTTCAGTGAAAACACTACAAGGTTCTGTGTCTGGCCTTAGAAATTATGTTATTTAAGATTTAGGGAACTTCTTATGGTAGATACAGGCTGATGTTCCCTGGAGTGGAAAAGATTCTTTCATGGAAATCACCAATAAGGTAAAAATGCCTGAACAACATGAGTAGAAGTTACTGATGGCACTGGGCCAGGATAAATTCCTGCTTTGCTCAGGTTTGCTCCTCCTGCTGAGCGTCTGTGTAACCCCATCGCTGTGGAAGTGCTGTCGATACAGAACCCACCAGCTCTATGCCTAAGGGACATTTGCAGGCATAAAATTCTGCTCTGGAAGCTAACAAAGCTCCTCAGGACAGCTACTTCCCTTTGTCCCCTGCTTCTGCAGATGAGTAATGACAGGCTGTTGTTTATTCTTCTGAACATGCACTTCTCAAGAGCAGCGTTTTTCCCATGCCTTGACAGCATTTGTGGGTCTTTGCTAGCTGTGTTCAAGAGAGGCTGGATACATACACAATATTGCAAGCTGAACTTGAATTCTGCAAGATATTACTTTATAAACACCTCCCGGCATGCCCCCCACCAAAAAAATTAGATAAAATCTGATCCCCAGAATGCTGCAATTGCCTCAGAGATAGAACAGTTTTGTGGGGAAAGGGGTTGGTTTCCAGTTGGTGAACCTGGGGAAAGCTTTGCCTATTTCACAGCCTCTGTTGGTTGTTGGTGAAACAGAAGTGGTGACACTGATTTCTGTGCATTGCTTAGAGAGCTGTGGATAAACTCTGGGATGTAGGAGTGAGATAATCCTGTTCTCCCAGGCTGTACAGTAGAATCTCTGCAGTTCCCAAGGGAGCTAAATAGGTTCACTCCTGGCAGCATTTCAAAAGTAAACAGCCATTTCTGCTTTCCTCTGTGTATCTTTGTCTGCTAGAAATGGTATTTACGTACTGGAGGAGTGCCATTGTTTCCAATAGATGTTATGACTAGCACTGAGTATTCTGAGGATGAGGTGTGCTACAAAAACAACTGAGTGAAGCTTTAAGGGCTGGACACACCATACAACTGTAACTGAACTTGATTGCCCTTAATAGAAAAATGAAATGCAGTCATTACTTTTGTCCTGTTCTACAGAATAAAAGTATGGATGAAAAAGGTAATTTGGGTATTTAACATCCCTGCCCAGCTTTTCAAATTTCCACTTAAAACTTCAAGAATTACAAAAGTTGGATTTTCAAAAAAAAAAAAGTCACAAATTTTAAATTAATGTAATTAGATGAAAAAGATACAATTGTGGAAGTCAACATAGCCAGAAACTTCAGTGTACCAATTTTTTTTATATAAAATCAAGACTTCAGATTACTGAGAAGATTTCATTACTAGACAGCTACAGACCATGACCTGCCTATCAGGTATTGTAGTTTAAATCTAAGTGATTTTGCATTGTCTTCAGTGATTTTGGGGGGTGGTTTTGCATGCAAAAGCTGTAGCAGAAGGTGTGAAGTGGTATGTAACAGTGTGTGAAAGCAACTTACACAAGCATTTGGATAGTTGTGCAGATATTCTTGGACCAACCTCTAAATCAGTTAAGTCCAGATCATTCATGAATCACAAATTGTTCCCATATGAGGACTTCTCCACAAGTCCAATACATAAATCTCCATAATCAAACCCAGGACTGCCACCTGCCTGCAGTGGTGGGGTCGGAGGAAAGGGACAAAGGAGAACAGAAATGAAATTTTATTCACATGAATTTTCTTTCAGATTAAGCACTTTGGGACAGCAAAGACTCCCTGCAATATTTCTGCTGCACCATAGAGGGATTTTTGGTGTCAATGAGGAGTCAAGTCTCCCATGGGACTTCATTTTGCCCTGGGTGGGGGGGACTTTGCCTGTCTTCCAAGAAGGAAAATTCCAGAGTGTAGATGCTTCACCTGTGGGAAGGTAGAGTTGAGAATGCCAAGACATAGGTGGTCAAACAGTGACAGAGGCATTTTGTATTTATGGGCAATTGCAAGAGTGAAGTCTCTGGCTGCTTCAAGAGAACTACAGGAAAAAACCCCAAGCTTGGATACTTTTGGCAGTGAATCTCAGCCATAAACTTCTTCCTTTACATGGACTGAGCTGCCATTTTCTATGAAATTGTAACAGAAATGAATTTATTTTATTGTGGACGTACTATTTTTAGGAGGGAAGGCCTGCATAAAAAGCTGTTTAGTTAGGTAACGTGTTACATTTTTATTTTAGTCTGGCATGTTTCTGAAATTCCAGGCATTTTTGGCTTCCTGTAGAAAGCAAATTTCTGCCTTTTAGGCAAGTGCTGTGAGTGTTTGAACTTTTCAAACTTTCTTCAGCTTATGACCCCATTTGACAGATGTCTGGCTGAGTTAATAATCTTAGATATCCTTGAATGCCTGGTTCAGTGCAAGCAGATCATCAGGCAACATAAAGTTCCTTTGCAGGTTTGTCTAAAATCCCACATCCACCATGTTTGTCATGACTCAAGGCAGCCTCCCTGTTTCTAACAAAATCCTCTGAAGAACCAGGATTTTCTAAGGGGGGTGGGGGGGGGAAGGAAAAAATTGTGTAAATATGTGAGGAATTAACAGAAAAAACATTATTTGAATAAAAGGTTCATTTAAAAGGATACAAATACAGGTCAGACACCTTTAAACCTGTTTTCAAAGAATTAATGGCTTTGTGTTCCTATGGCTGTAATACATAAACTTTGAGTGACGTCACATAGGATTTCCTCTCCTTAATTACCTAAAAGGCAGTTTTTTATTCATGTTACAGCTTGACTTTGAGCAAGGTCTCTCTGTACAGAAGAGGCACAATATAGCAATGGACAGCAGAACTGGGTTTGTCTGTGTAGTTTCTAGAAGAATGTTTTGTATTTGAGAAACTGGAAGAATGACTCAATTCCAATACCATTAATATGATTCTGGTAACAGAAAATGTGAATAAATAATGGGAATAGTATCTTTCTAATGGGTCTATGTCTAAACCAGCTGATTATTTAAAAGCACATTTCAAGTGCTAACAATATCTCAAGTGATCATATTTCTTGTTATGGTAACTAATCATGAGGGATTGAGCTGCTATGCATGAGTTTGACAGAAAAATTTAAAACTTCTAGAATTTTTCAAGAAATCAGTGCTGTGGTATTTTGTACAGCATGAAATGTTCCTGAGGTTTTTAAGTGAAAATCACAGTTCATAAACATTGTAAGACTATTTTCCAGAAGTGAGATCTGCGGACAATGGAATCTGCAGTAGGGGAAGCAGATGAAGCACAAAAACTGGCTTGTAAACTACTCACTGTTTACAAACAGAGGAACACTTGAAAAACAGGAGCTGACAACTTAGGTACGTTCTGGATGGCTGAGTTTCCAGCTCAGACTGTTAGACAACCCTGTTATAAAACCCTGTTTAAAAAATAGTCACACCTTATTCAGGCCAGTTGAGGAAAGACACACTTATCAAGAATGCTGGCAGTTGTGCAAAAAAAAGGGGAAAAAAAGAGTTGTTGAAAGATTGTACTGAAGCCCCTCTTGCTGCAGCAGAGGTGACAGATGCTGGAGGCCTCTCACTTCAGACACTGTAGCTGTGCCATGTTCTTTCTTTACCAGCATTTCTTGAAAATTAGGAAAGAAGAGTTTGGAACTCATTTTCTTCCAATAAACAAACAGTGTTTGTTTTGAAATTGGTGTTTTTCACACAGTGAGACAGGCACAGTAGAAGGAGTTTGGCAACCGACGTTGCCTTTTTAAATAAAATAAATCATAGTGCTGTATATGTGGAAATAAAGGCTTTGGGAACTGTTATGAAGGCAGTGCATGTAACTGGTAAAACACGTGTACTCTGTTTGCTCTGTGGTACTTGAGAGAACACATTTGCAACATCAATGAAATAAATACTGGTGCAGTAAAACGCCCTTGACAGGAATCCTTGGCTTGGGTAGCACAGGCTGGAAGTTCATGTCCTGAGACAGGGCCTGGTGCCCACATTGTCCTCTTCCCTGGCAAGCTCAGGGTGGGACAGCCTGGCTGGTGCCACATCCTGGGCTGCCCCTAAGGAGATGTGCAGGATCCTACACCAAGGAGTACCTCAGAGAATGTACACAAGCAAGTGGGATATGCATTTGAATATTACTGGTCCCAGTAGCAGTAGCAATATTGAGACATTTCTGAGCACCTGGACACAGTGAACACCATGGACATGAGTTTGATTTTTGGGGTTCTTGCAGGGAATGTGCATTGCCAGTGAGTTTTCCATGCTCCTTACTTAGTTTTCTTCAGGTTTTTCCCTAATGCTACAGTTCCTCAGTTTAGATTGGTAATAACATGTCAGTGTTCTTTTAAAAATGCTTCTGACCCTTCTGCTCAAAGGCACGCAGGGGGCTGGAGCCAACCAGCCGAAGCAACACTGGGTTGTGTCAAGACAGCCAATGTGTGCCTCACAGCACACGCAGCCATGACCAACTCAGACCTTTGCTATGCCTTGGTTCTGCTCTGAATCACCACCAGAACCAAACACTGTTTGCTGTGTGCATGCTCCTCTGTGTACTTTATGGCAGTATTTTAGGGACTTTTTGTTTCTGGTAGGCAGTAGCTGATCAATTCTTTGAAAGTAATCAGAGGTGCTGTGACAGTTCCACCAAAAGACATGGATCCTTCACATGTTCTCAAAGATGACCAGAAGCATTTATAAGTAAAAATGTTACTTAGAGAGAAGCATGGCTTAGGACTGGCTCTGTAGGGATCTTAACACAAACACAGCCTTGGGTCTTGCCCTTGTGTCAGTGTCTGCAATAAGAGCCTGAGTAATTTACCCAAGATCCCATAGTGAGATAGCAGAATCAGAACTATGATTCGGGGGTTATTGAACTCTGGTGCAGGATTTCCTCTCCTCCAGTTTTCATTTTTCTTCTGTGCTCCTGCAAATACAGAGTATCCAATCTCTTTGGAACTTTGCTTAAAGGAAGAATGTTAATCAAAGACAACCCTTGGGACCTGGTACAGGTATTTTGATTGTATTAATTAATGAGCAGATTTGTATCAAGAAAATTTTTACATTTAAGAATTCAAATGCTTAGGTTCAATCTGATTCTCTGTTGTAGTGTCTTAAAACCACTGAAAATGTGACCTTTAGCTGACCCATGACTATCCAAATTGACACCAGAAGGAGCTGCAAACTGGCTTCATTTTGAAATTAATGGATTTCTCTTCTGTGATAGATATGGGGAAACAAACTACAGATTTAAAAGCCATCTCTTTGGGAACTGCATCTTAATGATATCAGAATTGAATAAATATATGCATAGTTCCAGGAATCTTCTAATGGAGCCTCTGGGCTTTGATTTTTACATCTGCTTTTCTGTGGTTTTGTAGCTCACCTCATGCACTAGCCATTCAATATATATTTTATATTGCTACAATAGTTTTCACATTTATTTTTTAATGACAAAAGGCTCCCACCCTCTTCACATCTGCGTTGGAAGTATTTGCATAACTGAGGGCCTGCAGTGGTTAAGTGAAGGCAGCTCTCCTCTAGAGCAATACAGATTTCCAGGCCTGGAACACCAAAGGGAAGCAGTGAGACACTAAAACACTTCCAAATTCAGTCAGTTCTTTGTGGTGAGGGTGAGAGGAGTAATTGTAAAAACAAGACAGCTAAATCAAAATGAACTATAAAAAAATTAGTTATTATAATTTGTTGCAGTAAAGCAAAGATTTACTGGAAAGTTGTGGCAAAAGTACCATTAATAAAACACATAAACACTCAGTAACCTAAGGGAGGGCTGATTCACACTCTGAGAAACAGCTTTAGCAGAAATGATTAGTTAAGAAATGTGACTTTCAGTCTAATGGAATATCCATTGTAACAGGTAAAAGGAAACTCACCTTCTCAAAGATTAGTTCATTTTTTAACATTGGCCCTTTTGTGTCTACATTATCTTGTCCATATAGGAATTTTTTTTCATATTTATGGGGAAAATGGAGTCTGAATGTCAAAGGCTTCTAATCTTTATTGTTAAAGGGCTCGAACTTCAGTCAGTTCCATTTATGTTGCTGGAGACATCTGCAGGAAGTGTGAGCCAAGGTATCCACTTACCAATGACCACTGATAGCACATGGAAAAGATATTTAGATGCCTAAAGTAACACAGAGGTGCTCAAGGAGTTTTTAGACCTACACATCTCCCTAACTTCTGGAAGTGGTGCGTTCAGGAAATGACCAGCACCTGGTCTGTTATAAAATGGATCCTACTGAAATAAAAGGAGGGAACTAATCCAGAAGGCTTAGATAAGGGGAGGGGTGTTTGATGTGAACACTGAGGCCACTCTAGGCTAGAGGTAAGAGCCCAAGGCTTCAGAGAGGTGTTTCCCACGGCAAAACAGGAGCCAAGGCTTGAACCTGATCCCAAACCTCTCTGGAAGCTCAGTTGTGCTACCAACAATCTGCATGGATCCCTCCTCTGCAGAGATAGCTTTGAAGTGCACATCAAGGCACATCTGTCCTCTAAAGCACCGCTGAAAACCTTGGAAGTTAAACTACTCCTTAAAATGTACTTTTAAGCAAAGTTTGGAAGATACTACTGCAAGGTAAACAGAGGGTGCAATATGCTTTGTTTAACTTGTTTAGCATTTTAAATCTCTCAATCCTGACATTTCTTTGTAGCATAAAGCTCTCCAGATCAGGTTATATATTATGCATTGTAAAACTCTAGTAGTGAAAACATTGTTTCCAGAGTCATCTGTTTGCAATTTTCCTTGATTACTCTTCCAATAGATTTCAAGCTGTGGATTGAAAGATTTAATGCTCACATGGATAGAATTTGTTCCTTTTCTAATGATAACTTTTAGTTACATTATTCAGTCTTGAGTCAGCCTGCATTTTACTTTTGTCAAGACAAATGATTTTGTTGTCTTAAATCAAAATTTCATGATTGTCCTCAGCAATCTGTCACAGCAGAGTTATTTTTGCCTGGCTGTTCTGACAGCCAGCTCCTAAAAACAGCATCTGAGTAAGTGTGAACGATGTTGGATGGTGCCAGTGGAGGATCAATGTAGGGATGACATAAAGGAGAAGGATCTGTAGATGAACTTGGCTTCCAGACATTACAAGAATTTTGGACGTAGGGAGAACCAGAATCAACAGAATGGTGTCCCCAAAAGCAGGCACAGCAACAAGGAGCCATTTATTGTAAAGGACAGGGAATGGGATGAGCTCTGCTCTGGGAATGGGAACAGTCACACAGCAATGGAGGAGGACACGGCCCCTCCAGCTTTGGTTCCCTCTCAGACTGTCACTGCCAGACTCTCTGTGGCTGTCACAAGGCACAGCCAAGGAGGGGAGGTGCAGGTGGTGATGGAGATCTTGTTCCATGGCACTTCCCCTCTCCTGCTGATGAGTTTACCTGAAGGGCTTTGCTGAGAGCCCTGAGCTCCTTGTAATTCCCTTTGGGAACACAGGGAACAAAACGGGGCTCTCCTCTCCCTCACAGCCCTTTGCATCTCAAATCTCTTTGAGGATAAAAACTCACATCTCTTTGAGGATAAAAACTTAAAGTCTTCCAAAGCTCCTTTCTACATAGTTTTCTTTGCTTTTGATCATTTATTATTTTAATTGCTATTAACAACACAGAACTGAACTTTTAGTACTGGGAATTAGAATGAATGCTATGGAACTCTGACAGAACTATAGCATATTTGTACATATATGGTTTTACATTGACTGGAGTAAGAACTGGAACTAATTTGTTGTTACAAAAGTAAAAGTACAAATGTCCTCAAAATAATATCCCAGAACAAGAGTGATTCTGAGGACACCTAACTATGCTAACATTACATGTTGAAAGATGAAAGAGCCTTTAATTCTAACTTTTGCAAATAATCCTTTTATGATTTATCAGATTTTAAGAGTTGTTTCTTAATTAAAAACATGTGTTAGTTTTATATGAGTTTATTTCTATGTATAACTTTTGAAGAGTTGTACTTCAAATTAGCTTAACACTGTCTAGTACAAATGAAAAATTAGGTAAAGTGAGTCAATGAGGAATGTTACTGGTGACATTTTCTATGAACATGAAATTAGGTAAAAACTGTCTCATAGTTGTTAACTGTTCCCAGATAGAACAATGATAGTTCAAAGCTAGAATCCAGCACAGACAACTCTCAGGTAAATTCTGTGGTTTACAGGTTTATTTGGAAATATCTACAGTTAACTTTTCCCTCTTCTGAGCTTGATACAACATTATTTCTCATTTTTGTTCTTTTGCTGTATTCACAATGGACTGATTTTTACATTAACTGGTACATTGGCACCAGAGTCCCAAAACCAAACCACTTCAATGTGGAATTCATATAGAAAAAAATGGGATTTCTCTTTCCTAAGGAGAAAACACAACAGTAACATCTGTAGCCCACCACTCAAGGGCTAAATCTGCCTCCATGTCAAAGAAAGAACTCAGTTAGAAAATTTTTTTTTTTTGTGATTGTTTAAAATTAAATTAAAGCATTTGGGACTGGGGAAGGTGTGAATCCATCTTCAAATGCAAGATTTAAATTGAATTCACATGGGGGAAGACAGGAGAATTCCAAGCACAGGCTGAGCAGGTCATGTAAAAGCTGAGTTGAGGAGGCTCTGGAGGCTTCTTCAGCACTGGGATGTGTTTGGGACTGGAACTGAGCTCCATGGACATTGTCCACAAAAAGAACTCTCAGGACAAATAACTATTGCCTTGTTTGTCCCAGGGTTAGGGGACAGCTGAGGGTTACATTTATAGCAAAAGGGACACAAAATTGAAACATCTTTTTTATACATAATTACTACCACAGAATTTGTTCTCCTGTTTTCCTACTCAATTCCCAGACTGTCAGGAGAATTATCAACCTCTTACAGGCAGCAAGCTGCGTGACCTGTGTGGAGGGATTTGGCAGGGGAAGAAATTTCCAGGTTTTGGTCATAAAGGAACCTTAGGAACATTCTTCATAACAAAGCCTGATTCTTTTTTAAAAACCCCAAAACTATACAATGTCTTTTAAAAAAGAATACAGAAAAATAGTATGTGTAGTGGTTTTATACAATAAATAATCTATTTTCTATAAATGTACAAAATCAGTTACACAGCAAGTAAGAAACTGATACAAATGCAATAACTGAAAGATATATTTAATTTTATAACTGTAATAATTTATTCATGAAATATATCCACATATATATAAAATATATCATATGTTTTGGCAAAGACCTCCCTTTCTTGTTTTGAACAAAAACTATTACCATTGGTTTAAGCCCTATATAGATATTTTTACTGTTGATTTCTTTTCACTTTTCTTTTGGTCTCCATCTTTCTTCTTCTAAAATATAATTTAACAACATGGGGTTATAGTTTAACCTGTGTGCCCTGGGGAAAGTCTGCATGAAGGTCAGTATTTGTAATGTCACAAATAAGGGATTTCCTCTCTTTTTAAATAATATAGAACAGGATTTGCAAAAGTTACTCTTTTTCCTTTGCATACTCTTGCATCCTTGTAGCAAAAAGAAGTCCATAATTTCTGAAGAAATCGTTTACACTGAAAAATGTCCAGGGTTGGATTTAATCCTTATTGCCAAGTTTCTGGGTTATTTGGTGCTGATGTTTCAATGGAGAGATAAAGGTGGGATTTGTAGCACTGGCAAAGCCCAGGGGATGTGCTGTGGGTGTGACCTGTAGGGGCCTGGGACAGCAAATGGCCAGCACAGAAATTACTCTGATGGCATCAAGTTCCACAGTCCTACCCTTGCATCTGTAGGAAAATTCTTTGGGATGAATCCCTGAAGTTCTGTTCACCAGCTACAGTGCATCCCCAAATAATCGCTGTAAGTGTTTGAATGGAACTTCCAAGTGCAGGAATAACTTGTGCCTAAATTAGGTAATCTATTGAATATTCAATGTATACTCTTAACTTGCTATAGTTTATAATAATATTTATATTAGCCATTCATATTTATTCTGCATAGATACTGTCATTTAAACATCTGCCACGAAGTTACAATATGATGATTCAGGCTTGCATACATTAACAAGAGAAATACTTTGTATCTGTTTATTCTTAATGAGAACTGATGTAGAGGCAATCTCTCTCTAACTCTCCACATTCTCCACTTGCAGCTGCCTGCACAGAGCTGTGGATGGATTCTTCAGACACAGAGCAAGCAGTGAGTGGAACAGTTTCTATTGTACTTGTTTAAATCACAGAGAAAAACATTTCCTGAAGCTTTGCATTGCTGAAGTTTGGGTCTGCCTTTGAAGTTTTCCTCAATAGTGATACATTCCCTGCCAGGTTACATGATAAAGATTATCCTTTTCTGAGGCTCTCTCGAGGGGAGAAAAGCTTCTTCATACAGGTTCCCATGCCCTCAGAGTGGCACTGCTGAAATGGAAGTGTTGCCTGCTGCTGAATTCTCCACTGGCATCACACTGAAGCATCAAGTTTGTCCATCTCAAGGGAGAGTTGTAGTTTAAGTTCTTGTTTCTGAGCTCCAGCAAGTAAATGTTAAAGCTTTAAAGAAAACAAACCAACAAAGAAATACAGCCAAACTGTTGAATATTCAGCACTAAGTCCCTGTTACCTGAGATAATTGTGGTTGCCCTCCTTGGTTATGTGTACAGAGCGAGCTCTATACAGTTCTCTAATTAGCTCTGCTCAAATAATCACAGCAATAAATTCAGCTTGGGGACTTGTAATCCAAGTGCTTCCCTTCATAGCAGAAAATTTGGGGTATTGGTGTGACTGTTTTAGAAGTGGCAATATTTGAAACTGGCTACTGGGTCACAGTAACCTCCTCATACCTGACATCAAAAGCAGATTTACTTTTCCCTCCAGATACTTCTTCCACAAAGTTTTTCCTGTTTCTTTACCTTAACACTTCAGCTTTTACTGGAGTACTGCACTGGGATGTGTAGCTTAATTTGCTGCAGTGCTAAATGAGGAAAAACATGATAGACAGGAACAGACCTTGTCCTAAAAAAAAAGCCAAAATATGTATTGGCTTATAGCCAAATAATCCAACTTTTGAAGGAGTTACATCAGCAGAAGAAAGGTTGTAGCAGTTCTGTGTATAGTAAAGTTTATTTTAAAAATTAAATTAGGGAAAAAAACCCAAACAACTCATGGGCCAAATTCTGTCCTTAATTTAGGAAGGAGTGATAATATTCAGTTGAAAGAATTAAGGGTTCTGCAAGTACAAAGAACATTTATGGAAAGTGAATATTTCTTTTTAACATTAAGCATCTGTAACATACCTGATTGTTCAGAATTCTCCAGACTCTCTGTGCTACTGAACAAAATTGTGTTCCTCTTCCCTGCACTGGTCTTTCTCCTCTGTCTTTTTCATTGATCCATGATTTCTGTAGAATAGAGATTGCCTAAACTTGTCACTGTGTTCTCATCAATGTCCCCCCATAGATTAAATGACAATTTCATGCTGTTTGTTAGACTGCATAAAACATTCTAGAACAATGCAATGTTCAGCATGCCCCTAACTGGACAGATCTGCTGTTTCAAAATCACCACATCATAAAAAGAAACAGAAAAAAGAAAATTCCAAGCAGTACTGGCTGGCTCTGGCCTCTTTCCTTCACTTATTAAACTCTGATGTGACACAGGAGTTTTCTTGCTTTTTTCTTCCTGTTCACTCCCCCATTCCACTGAAGGGGAAGTGAAAAGCATCAGTGCTTGGCTGCTGGCCAGGGTTAACCCACAACTGCAGAAGGGAGTTTCATTTAAAATCAATACCTTCAATCAGTTCCTATTGATAAATGCTTCTTGATTAATTTATCTCCATGAAATGGCCTCATCATGTGGCCAGGTTGCAGTGATAGGGAAAGACACTCACCTCCTTCTGTCCTGCATTCTTCTGCAAAACTGCAAACACTGCTTGTCATGAGCATCCGAGCAGGAACATCGCAGTGAGGACTGGGGAGCACTCTGAGTCTGGCCTGTGGACCTTTTGCCTCTGAAGCTGCCTCTGTAGTTAGACAGTCCATATGGCACAGTCCTCCTGTTGTGAGAATCACACAGGAACCAATTAAAATTATGTTCCACCCCTTTTCTATTTTAGTGAAGAGATCTATTGAAGAGATCTGTATTGAAAGCAATAAATAGTGGCAGAAAAATCAAACACTATTATCAAACACTATATCAAACACTTACACTATCCTGTAAGTTCTCCCTGTACCAGATAATAACTTCTGCTCCATCAACTCAGGCTTTCACCAAGTTATAAATTAGCAGACAGTCAGCTCTACTGGAAGGATTAATTGGCAGCTACAATATTAAAAAAAAAAATTGGAATACCTAAGAGATGATGCAAATACTTCCCCAAGTTAGTGTTTATTTTACTCCTTATTCCTGTGTTGTGTTGGTTTCCCCAGCCAATGCACAAATCTGTTACATTCAGTGCCTTGGCTGGCCTGAAGTGACAGAGGAGCTGTGCTGATTTCACCAGATCACTAACATTGTGTAGTTGTCTTGTAGTTCATGGTTCTGAGCCTGATTTGCCATTAATTTTATAATTGAGAAATTGAGAAAACTGTCAGCATAATTAATTTACTGCATCATGTTTGGAACATGACCCCTTGAGTTACAAATGCAAGAAACTCCCAGAAAATCCTCCTTGCATGGTTCTACCTTTCTGTGAGAGATCCTATCTGTGCTGCAGCACACCAAGAAATAGTAGGAGGTACCTTTCTTTATTTCCCTGCATGATTTGCTCTTTAATGGGTTATAGTCAATATTCTTCTCAGAAAAGGACATGGTTCATCACTGCCTGATAAAATCCCCAAAAAGACTTGGATAGTTTGGATTGATGTCATAAATTACTCTCCTCCAAGCTATTAAAGAATCTCAATCAACAGCAGCTGTACTCCCCATGAAACTTCTGGAGACTCTCAAAACTTCCTGAGGACTTGAGGGATGGGCTAAGCAAGCCACAAATCCACAAACGCTAAAAATCTGAAGAGAATCTCATGTTCAAAAGCAAGAAAGAGGAGGGGAGGAGTGGAAAAAATAAATAAATAAAAGAAAAAGGCAGGGAAGAGGAAGTTAGAGTCAATCTAGAAAGGTTACAGAAAGGTTACAGAACAAAGCCTGAGTAATGAGTCTGGAACCACTACCTTCACATAGCTCTGCTTCTTTCATTTGCTTTCATAAAAACATCATTAGGCTGCTAATGGGAGAGCTGCAAATTTTCCATTTTCCCACACACATGGTGGGCTGAAAGGTTCAGAAACATTATTTTCCTAATCTCTGCAATAATTTTTGATGCAACATCAGTACAGTTGATGCAAATCATTTATTCAAGCACTCGTAGTACATTTGTAACAGTGCACCTTGTCTTTCACAGCCTGAACCTGTCAGAGTTAGGTTGATCATAAAATCATCCTGAGAGAGAGAGAAAATCACAAGCAATACTTCTGTGTCCAGAGCCCAGGGGATGGTTTTTCTCCAGCAGATCCTGGTCTGCCTCCATGTAGAAAATGTTCCTTATTTTCACCACTTTACTCCTATGCCAGGACACTGGGATAGATCAAGAATACCCATATTTGTCTTAGAAGACTTTAGGATTTGATTTTGGCCTCCCTTCTCAAACCATCATTTAAAAAGCTTTTTGTTGTCTTTAGGATTAGGAGCAAGTCCCATTTTATAATTTAAGAGTATTAATAATTCTGTACTGACATCTGCTTTACAATAATGAATGTGAAATGGCTAATGTAGGGAACTTCTGACATAAATAATTGCTCCATGGTCATATTTTTTACACATATTTTTTATGAAGTAAGAACTGGTATTTAGAGCAGGAGTGGGGGAAAGTTCCTTTATTTTTAACAGTGGCAAACCCTCTGTGAAAACTGTCTGGTAAAATTCTGTTATTAACTTCCTGCTCCAACTGAGACTGAAATGGAAAGATGAATTTTGTGTGTTTTAGACAATGTGAGAGCCCTGTTTAATGACAGATAGTTTGTCAGGGCATAAAGAAGCTTCTTGCAGCTTTTGCAGATGGCATCCTACGTTATGCTAATGAGACATAAAACACTGTAATATGTTATTCTCATTATTTAAAGTGGTTCCTTGTTCAAAAGTTCACTCTTTCAAAATATGATACTGGGCTTTTTTACTCTAAAGTTAAGTTTTACCAAAAGCTCTGTGGGACTGAGCCACAGTTTGCCCTGAGTCAGAGGCTCTGCCTGAATAGCCAGAGAGAAAGAAGGGCATGAGTTTTATTCTTAATTGCTGCAATTGGCAAATTAATGGACCAACCAGAATTGTCATCAACTTTCGATTTTACCTCAATCCATCACTATGTGAACTCCAGTGATTGAGGAAGGAGCCCATTAGCAATCTGCTGCCTTTCCTAAGAGACAGTAAATTCCAGCAAACAGGGAGGAGTGGAGAATATAATTATAATTACAAGTGATAAGAGCCATGAATCACAGTCTTAAGCAAAGGAGGAAAGTGATATTTTAGATCCTGCTTCTGATCTTTCTAATTAAGTACATTATGCCTCATAGCTTAGCAAATGTATTCAAGGCTACTTGATTCTCAGTGGACCAGCAACATGTGCCAATGCAATGACACTTTCAAGTTTTAAGCTTCAAAGGCTTTTAACCAGAATGAAGTGACGTTTTTGTGTAAGGTAATGTGCAGATTTGCCAATCAGAGATAGAAATACAATAATCCAAAACTCAAACTCAAACAAGATACACTTCAAAAGCAACCCAGAGTCTTTCCAACAATAATCACAAAGAGCTTGATGAATTGTAAATGCACAGGGCACTTTGTGTCCCCTCAGTGAAGATAAGGATCAGCTGGAGTAGGGCAGAGGCAGAAGTGGGGGGATCCTGAACTACCAGTTCCTTACACTGTCTTTTATGACCCAGTCCCTGGACAAAGTACTGGCTAAGCCATTTACTATTTTTTTTTTAATTTCTCTGCAGCATCCACAGGTTTTTAATTAATTCATTTTTTTAAGGTTTACATTTCACAAAAAAATTTGAATTCCTGACCTTTAACTCAGTATGCAGCATTTTTTCCTTTAGGAGAATAAAATTCTCCTGAAGTAAACTAATACGAGTTTAAGATATATTTACAGCTAAGGTGTGCTGTGAGCCCTTTATGCCTTTCTTCTCTACAAAGTGGAGAATAAGCAAACCTAGACATTTCTGAATCAGCCTTTCCAAGGTATTTCTTTGAACTGGTATCTGATTGGCAACATCCAAATCTGTGATTTCTGAGGAATTACACTCTTTTGGGAGGTTCACTATGATTACTCCAGCCAGCCAGTGGGTGCAAAAAGGTCTGCATGCTCAGTTCTTAAGCATTTTCTAACAAAGAGAAGGTCTGAATTTAAGGAAATAATTGCTTCTTCAGTATAAGCTATTTGTTCTTTACTCTGTATGCAAAAAAAAAAAAAAACAACAAAACTATCACAACTTTCCAGTACTTGCATTTATTCCATGTGTTGTAATTGTGATTAGTCAGTGCAACAGATAATGAACTGAAGAAAATCTCATGTATAACAGAGCAGCACAGAATTAATCAAAGCACAGTGTGTTCTTATCAGATTGGATATCAGAGGCTGAAATAACCTAGATTATTTGTGTACTTTGTGTCCACAAAAGACAATCAGAAAAGCTCTCCCCCTAAGAGCCAGCTAGCTCTTGGAGGAAGGTTTTGCCATTAAATTAACAGAAATAGGCATTTGTTTGTTGAAAAAAGAGAGGAAGTCCCAAGTAATTGGTACCAAGTGATTTTTCCACTGAACAGCCATTCTGAAAAAGTGAAAATCTTCCACAGAAGAAAACTGCCAGTTGAAGGATTAATACCTTCAGGCTGAATTGGGAAGTAAGATTTGCCTGAGTCCTGCTGTCCCCCACTCACAATGAAGACTCAGAATTCAGGCACTCAAATCCAATTGGTTTATTTTAATTTTATAACATGTGGCTGAGTTTCTCATGCTATGTTATAATTGATCTGTGAGCTGCTATTATTTTCTACTTTCCCAGCCACTTAAACACAGTAGATACCTCCAGGGCACTGGAGAGTTTCAGCCAAAACAAAGGGATGAGGGGGTTGCAGCAATCATCTTAGATGCTGTGATTTCAGGATTCAGCAATATATTTTCTGGCACACATCCAGGTCAGCAAGGCTCCCAACAGTCTCCAGTGTTTTCAGACAATCCCAAAATGTATGGGATCCCTGTAAGGACCACTGAGAGCAAAGAACACAGAAGGGAAGCAAAATTTACCATCCTCCAAGTGAGACAAAATATCCCCAGAATGAAGGATGATGCTTGGGGAATAACAGATATTTCTGTGTATATTTTAATATAAAGGCACTGCAGTAGCACTGTGTAGCTTTACAGATGAAGAGATCATTGCCTGCTCTGGAAGTTGGCTCCAGCTCTTCCTGTAACAGGCATGGGTTTTTAGGAGCTCACAATAGAGGTACCTCCCATATTAACCCATCCTTACCATTATTTAAAGAGTAAAACATCCCCAAAGCATGCCTGATTTGTTCCTTTGGTCATCCTGTCCACATTCTCAGAAGCTGCACTTTGTCTGAGTAGCTTTTGGAAGTTAAAGCTATTTTCAGATGAAACAACTTCTATGGTTTATAGCCACACCTTTCTTTCCCATATCCTCAATTAAGTAGTGCTCAGTGTTCCTAGCACTGAACAGGCTCCTATTATCCAAAAAGATGCACCTCCACGACCTTGCTATCTTATCCTTTAATTAGTACTTGCTAATTTGCAAGGATGCCAATTAGTTTTAGTTCATTAATTACAGCTAACTTAGGTAATAAGCCAAGGATTGCACACATCTGCTTCACCACTCAGGTTCACTGACCATGTGAGTGCTTTGATTTTCCTCCCCCTGGGGCTTCTTGGTACCCAGGTCAGGCTCTGTGAGAATCTGGAGGCTGTTTATCACTCTCCATCCTCCTCCTGTAGCTGTCAAAGGGGTGTCACAGGTTTTGTTTCTCAGATATGGTCAGAGCAATATCTGAGTTGTGGAGGGAAAAGCTGGGGTGTATTTATTGAGGTAAACAATATGAAGCAAGTCTGGGGGTGTCCATTAACACCTCAAATCCCCAGAGAGGCTGGGTAGAGCTCACCTGACCTAATAAACTGAGCCAGTGTGTCACAGAAATACCTCTCTCAAAACAACTCTCAGCATCTCCTTCAGTGCCTCGTATCAATCCCTATCTGCTGCCAGCCCTGTTACAAGATACATGATCATTAATTTAAAGAAATTAGTAAAATTTGAGCAGTACATTCTGTCTGTCAGGCCCAAACTCCCATTATCCCTTTTCTCCCTCTGACTGGCAGTCAGTACTATCAGTAAGTGGTTCTTACAGTGGCACAAAACCACTGAGGTAAAGCCCAAAAGGCAGAGCAGCTGGGAGATATGGATGAAAGGAATCAAATTAAGACTTTTTCAAACTAAAATTCAGAGTACTTATTGCTGCTTCAGAAGCCACCACAGCAGTACACACAAGGAACACACACTAATGCATGTTCCTACCTCTCTCTATAGTTCAAAACCCACTGCTGGTTTAAAAACAAATAAAACAAAAACCCAGGGGAAAATAAACACATGGTGTTAAAATGTAAGACTGGTGAAAGTGACTGTGGTTTGACAGCCCTCAAGAGTGTTTATTCTTAGAATTAGACCAGCAGGAGCAGCAGTGGTGAAATTTCAAAGCCCTGGCTATCAGCGTGTCTCATCCCTGACCTCATCTTCTCAGGGCCAGCTCCTGCAGGGACGTGGGATTGTAACTGCAGAGCCAAATCATTTCAAGTCTTCCTGAGGCTGCTGTAAAACATCAATCCTGGGAGTACTGTCAGTAAGCTCAGAGGAAATATTCTACTTCTAGACTGAGGAGGGCATGCAAGCCATGCACACTTCAGACAGTGAGACACTGAAAAAGTGTGAGGTCAGTGCACATTTTAAATATGTAAGAATATCTCTTTGAATAGAGAGACCTAAAATCAAATCGGTTTGTCCACAATAAAATATAACAATTACAGCAGGAGCCTGTTACTATGCTCAGTAAATCTATTTGAAATATTCTTCATTTCACATTAAGATTTTGCAAGACAAACAGATTCCACATGTTCCCATGGATAGTAAAGATTGCAAAATCAGGGCGAGCTTCATTCAGAAAAATAAAATCAACTCAACAAAGATTCATCATTTCAGTTTTGGCACTTGGTTCTGAAGGTTAACCATGTGCACGGTTCAGCTGACAGATCAGCTTCTTTATTTGAGCTTCCTGGCTGGCAGCCACTGTTTTATCATCGTGCCTCTGACTAGCAGGGATTTTCAATCTGATCTAGGGTTTACAACCACCTGCTTAATTGTTTTGCTGAACAAGAGATCTTTAGCTGTCTACTTTTATTTCCAGTAATATACAGGATGTCACCTATACTTATGTAATGATGAATATAATTATGCAGAATTAGGGGAATTATAGTAATTTAGAACATCAATATCCATAAGAATTAAAAGCATCTTAAATTTTGTTATGTGGGCTTCTGTTCAACAAAATTCAATCACCAAAGAGATGCAGGTAACAAAAAGATGTTATGAAGGAAAAGTTGGCCAGCAGAACATGCAATTAGAGCAGAATAACCACTGGGTTGTATTAAATTTTGTCTTTTGGAACATCATCCTGAGACATCATCTGTGTGCATGTGTGAGTAAAACTGTGAGTGAAGTGATGATAGGCTACAGATTGTTTCCATTCTGAGATGACTTTCTGATGGTAACCTAAGTCAGTAATGAGCAAAGATCATTAACTCATATTTGTTGGAGAGCTGGGTGCAGGTGGGATCTGCTCAGGCTGTTTAGTTCTTGACAAACCCATTCATCATCACTTACAGCAATGACCACAAGTGTCTGAAAAGCCTTTCTCACCTTAGCCAGTGGTCACCTGAGGTCAGGAAAACACATTTCTGTTGGGCACTATCTGGAGCTAACTTGTTGCTAAGGATTATCTGACTTGCTTGAGTCACAGAAACAAACTTCTTTATTAAGTGACAAAACTTCAGATCCTTCCAGTGTCCCCACATGCTCCCACAGCAAGGGACACTGACCAGATCCCCTCCCAGTGTACCCCACACAGCAGAGAGACAGACACAAGTCCTGTCCCTGTCCTTGCCCTCCCCTAGAGGAAACAGAACATGTGTTAAGTACAGGGGATCAGAGCAGCAACACAGTGTTAGATCAAAATCTGCCTTTCACTTTGTCCATCCAGTTTTCCTGATTCAGAAATTCATGGAATTGGCAGACAGAACTCTTAGATCATCATGTAACTGGTCTTTGCAGTGTGGTCACAGAATTTCATTCAGTCACTGCTCTTTTGAACATAATAACAAATATCAAAATGGCATGTCATTTAGGGGAAAAAAACCCCACTTTTGCTTTGTTTTAGACCTTTCAAAAGAAATGTTCTTATTTTTGGTGCTTAGTTTGAGTGAGGAATTCTCCTTTGTAAATGTCTGGATTATTGCCATAGATTCTCATTACATGCTTTTATGTTAGAATTGAAGACCACTTGAGTATCTGTGCCTTCATGACAGTAACACTTCCTTAGGAATTGTCACCTTTTTAATCTATCACTCATCATTCTGACCACTGATAAAGCTTCATGCAGCAACATTCATGTTATTAACTGAATTAAGTGTTATTAATCAACTGTTATTATTGCTGTTGGATGTACAACCTCAGTTCATATTGAAATATAGGACCCCTCTGAAGAAGTGCAGATTTAAAAGTAGTCTTGCCCATATTTTCTTCTCTTGCCTATATTTTCTTCTTTAACTCACAAAATTAAGCATCAAGCTGTGTCTGTATTATGTCAGTAGGTACTGTTTAAAAGACAATTCATGCTTCAAAATGTGTCTGTAGCTAGAGATCAGGATAAGCATAATTAATCACTTGACAAAAAAACAATACACTGCTAACTAATTCCTGGATAATCAATCTAATCAGTGAGAACAGTTTACCAGCTTCTAATTACCTTTGTTATGCAACGTTTGTCTACACCACATAATTGCACTATTCTCTTCTGACTTACCTGCCTTTCTTTAGGTCATCTTCTTTTCCACTTTCCCACTGTTCCCAGAATGAAAGACTCACTATAGCAAAACAACACTGGTGCTCCTCGTGGTCTGGACTAACAGCAGTGGTTCATAGTCAAGTATAGAGCAATACTCAAAACATGTGTGCAGAGATAATTTCTCATTTAATTGGCGAGAGCTACAGGGAGTCAGAGGCTCCACATTCTGCAATTTTGTGCTTTTCTACAACTGTCACCCTGCTGATCTAAGTGGTTTCTCAGCAGGGATAGAAATAGACCTTCTATTGTCACTCTGCCTCCAACAGCTTCAATAAAAACTTTAACTGCTTTTCCAGAAAAGGAGGAGAGGCCATGACCAAGATTTGTTTTGAATATATTACAACAGTGCTTAACAGCTCCTGTTGGGAAAAGCAGAAGAAACCAGAGGAGAAATTAAAGTTTGTCTTTAAAGTATAGAAGCAAGAGTAGCCTGAAAACAGAAAGTACCGAGGAAATTTTGTGGGGAACAAGAAGCAATAAAGTGAAATAAGTCAGGGGGGAAAGAAAGAAAAAAAATAAGAAGCAATGGTAGGGTTTGATGTAGTGGGGAAAAATATAAATAAGCAAGAAAAATACCAGAATCAACAGATGTCAGAAAAACTTCTCCAAACTTTTACACCAACTTTCTGGCCTCTCACTGTGTGTATGCTCCTCCAAGTTGCATTGGAGCCAAATTTTTAGTAAATATAAAAACTTTCCACAACATGTGTACAAGAGCAACGTAAAAGCCCCTTTTACAAACAGCCAGTCTGTACACATCCCCTGGTTACTTCCATTTCAAAGAAGCAGTGTAACTTGCTCAGGATATTAAATTGCCCAAGCAGGCCTGGTTCCCCTCATTCACATCCAGAAGAACCTCTTGACTTCCTGAAATGTTATTCCAAATCAATCTCCAGAGCAGAATTAGTTCTTGGCACATGGAATCTTAAATCCTGCTCCTGTTGCACTGAAATGGTTCAAAATATCCAATACACTTAATTTAATGTTTACTTCTGCCCTGGGAGCATTCCTAGGAAGAATCCTGGGAGTTTTGAAAATCACAACTGCACTGTTTCAGCAAGAGTTTTGTACCTCTGTCACCTGTGTATGGAGCAGCACAGCAAAGCTGCCCAGTTCAGACAGAGCCCAGGAAATTCAGTCCCTGCTGGACTAATTCCAGGCTAATTTCACCATCATCCACCCGCTCTTTGTCAACCTCAGAGGGCTCCCAGCACCCCAATTAACGCAGTTCCAACAGTGTTATTAGGTTCTACAAGTTCATGTCTTTGGAGCTAAAAATGTATTATTCTGTGTGAATAATTAATATTGAAACTGAATGTATTCATTCCATGGTTTGCATAGAAACGTTCCATCACATGGCATAAAAATTATAAAAAGAGAATTTCCTAGTCCTCACGTTAAATAATTTCAGGTTAACCTATACCCAGTGGGGGTAGACTTTATAGGTCTGAGAGATTTGCTGCTATGTTATGTACAACTGACTTCAGTTAAGAAAGCAAAGATTTAGAACCCCAACTGTTTAATATTTGGATTATTATACAGACTTCATTGCCAATTCTATATGTATCATGAAAATGTTATATGCCTTGTTTTCTAATTTTTTTTCTTTCTTTAGTGATACTGGCACAAAACTTGCATGTAGGAAAACTCTCCACACCACTGAATTAATGCACACTAAATAATTTTGGCAGTGGAATGAAAAATTTAAGTCCTGTAGACTTAAAACAGGATATCCTAAAAAAAAAAGAAATTAAAAAAAAAAAAAAGAGGAACGTGTGTTTAAAATTAGCAGAAGTCTATTTATTCAGTGCGTAGGGGAAAAGGAATGTCATTCCCCCATTTTCACTGGTGAGGTCTGACTTAAATTTACTGAGTCATAAATATTTGGCTAAAATAACCCTAAGTAATCCTGGGGTGGATTAGTGCAGGTATGGAACTCGAAGAATTGAATGACTTGTGTGAATACATGATACTCACAGGTTGGTAGAAGTTCAAAAGACGTCATCAGACATGGCCTCTAGCCAGGACACACACATGAATTTACAAATTAAGTGCCCTAAACCCCATTTGACTTAATCTAGTTTACTGCTACTTTCTATTTTTCTACTGCTTTCTATTTTTCTACTCCTTTTGTTATTTTAATCTCATTAAAAGCTTTGCAATCGATTCAAAGGCAGCTCTGAATCATTACAACTGTTCCCAGACTTTAGTCACTGGAATACTTGGTGGTAAGTGTAGAGGTTCACATCACAGAATCTGAAAATCTTTAATTCTTGAAGTCACTTGTTCTCAGGTTCATCTGATCTCCTGATTATTTTTGTACTGAACTCATCGCTGTGGTTGTTACAGGAGCCTATCAGCCTGGGAGAATCTTTACAAATCTGAAGTCTGTTTTGGTTACTCAGCAAGACAGGATATATACAGTGGTGTAGAAAAAGGAGGCCTCTAACCTTTAGGATGTAGGCAAAGTGTCACTCTTCCTGGATGCTTTCTTCCCATTAAGCACTGTCAGTACAGACAGCAAAGCAGCTTTTCTGCACGTGTGCTCCACCCCCACCTCCCTGTGTGGAGCTCAGAACTTCCAATCCAGGGGAAACGGCTTCAAAATTTGTTTTCATTACGAGTTGAAACAAAAGCTTGTGTTTCCGCAGAGCACGGTTGTAAAAGGCTTTCTTTTGTAACATCTTAAAATCTGGCATACCGAATTTTTCAAACATTATCTTAACGTCTCGGTATTTTTCCACATTAGTTTGTATCAAAACTAGCACAGCTGCACGCACGCACACTATTCCTGCTCTCTGTTAGAAACACATTTCCAGTGGGAAATCACCGCTTCTCCCTGCTGTCACCCGTGCCCGGCACACCGCGGTGCCTGTCCCGCTGCGCGGGGTCCCCGGGCCGGGCAGGTGCCGGGACAGCGGCGCTGCGGGGGCTCGGGGGGCTGCGCTGGGCTCCCCCCGTCCCGCCCTGACCCCGGCGGGGGCGGCGCCGCCCGCGGGGTC
>VXBC01000598.1:388551-412555 GCA_013399945.1 Ploceus nigricollis | reverse complement strand
TAAAATCTGTAAGAAGCTGGTTGGAGGATCACCCAGGAGTAGTCCAAGTGAGGAACACTGTTCTCTACAACCTCACATTCTTCTCTAGCCCTGCCCCCGACTCCAGCTTCTGGTGTGGACTATCCAGTAACACTTGCAAAGAAACCTCATTAAGATGTCATGTTTTGTCAGCTTGTCGAGCCTTGCCTTTTGTCAGTGCCTGAAGATTGAGAGTTTTGGAGTGGACCATATTCCCAGCTGCTCACAAAAGCACGATGGTCACCAGGGAGGGCAATAGCCTCAAGCGAGCCCACAGCTCTCTGTGGAAATTTAAATTGCTTTTATTTTACACTATTTGTGCAAATGACAAGATGTTCTCATAATTGATATGGGGGGAACCTGTAAGCTACTAAACCTGTAAACTACTAACCTGTAAACTACTGCAGAACCCCTGTAAATCACTGAATTTAGCAGTGTATTGAAGTTCATGCTCGAGCTGGGAAAGAAGTGCTTGCTCACCTTTAGGGATGAGGAACTGCAGTGACCTGAATGTTTGTACCCTTTGTTTTGCTGGGTTGGAGGGTCTGTGTGTGTTGAAATTATGCTCCCCAAACATCAGCAGAGTTACAGTTCAGCCTCACAGTTCTGTGGATGCTCTGTTTTGAGAAATATTGTGACAAAACATCTCTGAAAAAAGGAATTGGTTTAAAGTTTTTTCCATTTTTTATATATCTAGAAAAAATTAATTGCTTCAGATCAGGAAGTTCTAGATATTGTACCCTCGTGCTGTTGGATACAGGATTGCTTTTGACAAATGCTTATGATTGTGTTTTAACTTATCAGGAAAAGAAAAAGAAGATTTATTGTGCAGTTACTGTTTAACAGAACACTGAGTAAGTAGGAAGTACTGGTTACGTGTTGCAGGTATTATAAGTAACAATTACATGAGTCTGAATGCTGATTCATGAATTTCATTTTCCTTATTGCAACTGTTATGAATTTTTATAATAATAATAATGCAAATTTATCATAGAAATGAGAAATATATCTGTATCATACATATAAGTATGTCATAACAAAAAAAAATGTGTTGTGTGTGAACTGATTTTCCTAACAGTGAAACAACATTTGAACAACGTTTGAAACAACATTTGAAAAACAACATTTTCCTAAAAAGTATTGTTCTGTTTTCTACATTAAATTTTGAAGGCATCTTCTACATTGCTCTACTTTTTCTTCCGTGTGCTGTTTAATCTCTGAAGAGCCAGGGGAGACCATATCAGCACCCAGTGCTGTGCAAACAAAAGGAGTAATAAAATATATTCTTAAATCAGCTACCAGGGTTCAGAAATTAAGGACAAGGGTTTGGCCAAATGACCTAATGTAAGCTTTAGAAGAAGATAAGACATAGACTCTACAGGAAGAAAGATACTCTCATCAAAGGAATTAATACTGCTGGTACTGTAGGCCTGATTCTCATTTACATTGATTATCAAGTTGTTTGGGTCATATATTACCTAATGACTTGAGAACTTTTTGTTTCATATATACAGCACTTTCAAAACAAGAAAGTTGGTTAAGGAAATAGCAACAGATAATTTTTTTAAATCCAGGGTTTGTTTTAATTTGGGATAAGAAATAAAAGATATCTGGATACCATTGTCAGTGATATTCATATATGATGCAAAATAGCTTTGTAAATCTATCTAATGGTTATGTTTTCATTTAGTAAAACAAAACCAAACCAGTAGTAGCCTTGGAGGTAGCAGGCAGAGATTGGAAGCCAACAGATCTAATTCATAGTATTTTTCAGCTTTTCCTTTAAAATTGTTTTAACTCCATAGATGCCTTTTTCTTTTCCAGTTTCAAGATCTTTAGGGTGGATAGGTATTTTGCATAAATCTTGAGAGCCATGGACAAAATGTGTAGAGTTAATCCTTCTCTTTATACCTTCAGTCTTCCCAATTCCACCACATCCCCTCCTGCCCTTGTGCAGCCCTGGCAGTGCTGAGCCCAGCTCATCTCTGCACAGACAATGGGAATTCCCCAGTCCTGGGACACTTCCTCATTCTTAGGGCCACCCAGGCAGCTGAAGAAAGACAATCAGCAGATCTGCCTCATTGCTGGGTATAAATATTGTATATTTGAGAACTTCTAATTGACTGAAGGGAGAATAATCTCAGGGATGAGGTCAAGGCTGAAGGAGTCCTGGAATGTGGAGCAGCTGAAACAGATGATGTTAAGGCAAGTAAGCTCAGATTCCAGATTTTATATGCGAAAACCCTGGGTTGCCATTTCAATTAGGAACATAATCTTGGGTTTGTTTAGGACTCCTCTGCCCCTTGTATCCCTGCTTTATACATCCACTGCTGTGATTGTGGGGCAATCAGAGCCCCCAGCAGTAATTCCACAGCATTTAACCTTCATCATACAGGTGACTACACAAAGCAGTTGTGAGTTACAAAGAAGTTCCAGATGTGTTTAAGTAAAGTTGGTTACTGAGAGAAACCACTTTAAAAGCTGAGTTCCTATGATGTATTTACACAAGTAATAAAGCCTGTAGTTAAAAGGTAGGGTAAGGTTTCAGCAGCAGTGCAGGATTTTTTGGCACTGATGCCTGTTCTCACAGCTTCACAGCAGGCCAGGAGGAAAGCCTGATCAATACAGATATGGTACTACATAAAGACAACTAATCTGGTGCTTTATAAACTATTCATATTTCTTTTCCCACCCTCTTGCTTCTTCTTAGTCACCGTGTTCTTTAGTGTTATTGAAAAAAAATGTCATATTAAGCTGCCAACACTGTGTTTAGCAGCACACTCTGCACCACTCTCACAAAGCAAGCAACTTCATAGTGGTAGCTGCTGTTGGGAAAATCTGCTGAAATCAGTAGGTTCTCAAGAAAACCTTATCTTCTGATTATTATTTGTTACTTTTTGCTGGAGTTCTATAGGCAGAAAGCTGAAGTTAATCTTGTCTCCCCTTGTGTTTCAGACAGTCCCATTCAGAGCCCTTTGATGTCAGTGCAAAGAATCCCATTTTTAGTGGCCTTTGAACCAGATGTAGTAAAAGGGCAACTGAGCATTTGTAGGGGTTGCAACTGGGGAACTTGCTTAAAGGAGGGGAGTTCAGATACTCCTTTCTGTTTTCCCCTTTCTGTAATTGCTTTTAGTATTTATATACCATTAAGAGTAATGTAGATACTTGGTAAGCAGTCAAGAGGACTAATGCCTCAGCTCTGACTGCTTCACTTTATTTAGATAAAAGCAAAGTAAAGAAGGAGCTCTGTGGCTGTTTTTCAGCCACACTAATTTAATGATTCCTGCTTGTTACAGCTATTGTGAAATTTAGGAAGGAGTTTGCATAAGATAACGTATCCTGCTGTTGTAAGGTACTGGAGACAGGGCTCAGATCTCTGGATAAGGAATGCTGCAGAAATCCTCAGTGTTATTATCACTACACACCACTCTCCCCAGCATCTGAACCTGACCTCCCTTCCTTGATCCAAACAATTTCTGTCTTTGTGAAAATAACAGAATTTAACAGGAAGAGAATTTTCTATAATTATTACGTGAAACAGTTCTTTCCTTCACATTTATTCATGTTTGGGCATGTTACTGAACAAAGAGAATTCCATATCAAAATGTGATCAATCTTTACAAACACTTCCGGTGTTTGTAAAGAATGGACAGGGAGCTGCCAGCAAATAAGAAGCTGGAGGTGAAAAACTGAGCTGGTTGTCTTGCCAAAAGAATTTCACACATTTAAAATGAGCAAGGACTTGGGAGGGACAGCTTGTTTCTGGAGGTGCAGTGGCAGGGAAGAAAACTCAAGCACCAAAGCAAATCATTTTGGGCAGAGGCCAGTCTGGAGGGTGGTGTGGAGAGGGAGGGAGTGGTGTGCATGTATAAGGGTTTGGGTCTGGCCTGGTTTTCCTTCCTCAGCAGACTGATAGGAAACTTGTGGTCAATCATTTGTAGTGTGAGTGGCTGGGGGAGTCTGGAGTCCTGGGAGGAGAGAGAGGTGTAAAGATAAGCTGGAGGAAGGGGGGCTTGAGACTGGGGATGTCCCCAGAACTATGGCTGATCCTCAGGTTATTATACAAAAAGTGAAATCCATGTGCTTCTCTGACAGCTCCTCCTTGGGAGCTCCCATTCCTGGAGCTGGAGCCTGCCTGGATGCCTTTGAAGAGGCTTTTTTTTGCATTTGTTGGAAAGCCAAAGGACCACAAGCCCTGAGTCCACTGTCCTGCCTGGAGCAGAGCCTGCAGGGAGGGGTGCCCTGGGCTGCTGGAGAGGTGAGTGTTGGCCAGTGCCACTGTTGTGCCCTGGGAGCTCCTGGAACAGCAGTGGGGGGGTACTGGGGCACTTTTTTCAGCTCTCTTTGAGCAGAGATGCAGCAGCTTGGGTGGAATAAAAGCCTAAAGCTTGTGCTGCAAATCATGTGGTTCATAGCCCTTCTGGCTGTGAAGAGCTTTACAACATCTGCTGGCTTTTAATTAAGAGCACGAATTTTGCAGACAAGCTTGGCCCCTCTGGGTTCTGATGATTCCTTTTTGCCTGGTTAAGCACTTTCGGGGTTTTCTCTTGCTGTGGCTCTGTGATGTGACCTGCAGGTGACTGAAAGTATTAAAAATATCCTGTGTTGGAGCCCTGAGACACAGGAATATCTATTTACAAATCCTTAGGTGAGACAGGTGTTTTCTAGCAGCCAGTCTTGCTACATAATAAGGGCAGTCTGCAGCAAAGCTTAATGTAATATGTGGTGCAAAAAAATGTGCACATTGATGGCAAAAACATGATTTATTGTAAAGCAAAGCTTAATGTAGTATGTGGTGCAAAAAAATGTGCATATTGATGGCAAAAACATGATTTATTGTATATGATGTGCCCAGGTGAACCAGACTATTAATGTACAGCAGTCAGAATATTGTGTGATAATAATTTATTCACCTATATAAAAACCAAACAGGCTGGTCATAACCACCTTTATTCTGTAGCAAATCTCCTCTTCAAATTTGTACTTAACAACATTTGTAAGAGATTAATGTTTCTGGTGCTGCCTTGTATAATAAAGAAAAGTTCTGCAGCAGTTACCAGCTACTAATGAAGTTGATGACTCCTTATTGCAACTTATTGGTAAATCCAATTTTAAAGACAAATACAGGTCTGACCATTTCTTTTTTTGGAAGGATCCACAGCTGAGACTCATCAGTTTAGCAACAACCTTGACACCATGTTTGAATATATAACCTCTCCTCTCCCCAAGTAACTTATCTCTCACTAAGAAAAGACTTTCAGAGAGAAATAAACAAGTGTCTGCCTGTATGAACTAGTAAAGGGAAAATAAAATGAAAAATGAACTTGTATTATTTAAACAGTGTGACATGATAAACTGCAAGTGCTGCTCACACCTAGCCCTCTGAGAGCAGCTTGCTTTGTTGATAAGCTTTGATTGAACCTGAACCTTTAGTTCCTGAACCTATTTTTGTGAATAAATTACATTTTGCGATGGCATGATATTATAATTCTCTAGATTTGTTGGGATGAAATCACACAAATGTCTGAACACAAAGACAAGGCCAAGTTGGGCATCAGTGTTGTGAGTGATCTGTCAGCCCTCTGGGGTTGTTCCAGTTGGTGCAGAGGCTGAGCAGATCAAATCATTGCAGTCCCTGGAAAGGCTGTCTGGGGGCTCAGGGGCTGTGAGTGGAGCCTGGGGTAACACCTGCAGACTTTGTGTGCAGGTTGTGTGGCCTGGGGCTGGGGCAGGCTTGACCAAAGGAGGTTAAGGAAGCTCATGCATTGCCCAGGTGCATGTGCAGTGTTCCAGCCCTTTCTGCAGTGCTCAGGGTGCACAGCTGGGTTTGTGCATTCTAAAATTCCACTGAGGTGTGATTACAGACCCAGCATGTCTTATGGCAAAGGGGTAATTGCAGGCAGATCCAGGTTACCAAGCTGTTCTCAGCTCGAGGTGCTGTTGGTAAATACCAGGTGGCACAGATATCCAAAGCAGCCCCAGTTATGAAATTCATGTCTGTGGCAATGTCTTGTTTAGTCTGGTTTGTTGGAAGAACAAGAGTTGACAGCATCTTCCTTGATGGTTCAAAAGGAGCAGCCCTTTCCAGAAGAGGCAGAGGGCTGCAAAGTAAACATAGGGAGTTACGAGATGAGCATAAACCTAACGTAACATGGGAATTCTGAATCTATTTATCTGTTCTCATTGACGTGGTTGTACTTATTGTGGAGGGTCTTGACCTCACATTTAGCTTAAGAACACAAGCCTGGGAATAACAGCAGTGCAGAACTTCAGGCATGGCAGGATTTCTTACATTTTGTATGTTTAAGTACATGAGTTACCTTCTGTGTGGCTGAAGCAGCAGGGTAAGAAGAGAGGGAGAGGATCTGTACCATAGAACCTGCATGGAAGTTCTGAATGCAGCTGATGGAGCTTTCTCACAGCTGCACAATTTCCACAACTGCATTTCAACCTCCCTTATTGGGGCTGGTGAAGCAGGTTCAGTAAATCGGATTATAAGGAAAGAGTGGGTGCCAAAAGAGTGTTCTACCTGAGCTCCTAGGGGGGAATACCAGGGCATCAGCCAAAATAGGACAGGGAAGGTAGCAGTGTTTTGTGGGGAAATGGGAAAGATAATGAGGAACAACAATAGACAAAGGATGGGGAAAAGAGAAAGTCAAATAAATAAAGTCACTTTTCACAGAAGTATCTTTTCTATTACAAAGACAACAGAAGCAAACAGAGGAGGAATAAACAAAAAGTAAAAAGATACAATAGGACATTAGTAGAGAAAAAGAATAAAGAAACACAGTAAAGGAAGAAAATGAGATGTTAATCTCTGGCCAAGGGTAAAGTTTATCCCTCCAGCAGCATGGCTGGGGTTTGCTTCTGTTTTTTGCCTCTGAGTGCTTCTTTAAAGCAAAGAGTTAAGCAGGCACCAGGCTGTTTAGAGTGGTTGCCTGTCATTTGAGCTTCCCAGGTACTCTCCTGTTTCCCTATTGAGAGCTCTTCAGCTGCAAACATTGTCAAACCATGGTCATGTTATTGCAGACTTGGAGAAAATACAGAGTCTGGGATAACTTCTTATTACAGTATTACTTTTCATATATTTTAGAAAATACATTGTGGCAAGCATCGAAAAGAATATTGAGGCTAATTAGAAAAAAAAAAAGGCAAGTTCAAAAAGCTGTTTCATTCTTTGAAGGACTTAATGAGGGAGAGGATGAAGGAGAGCTGGAATTCGTACAACTCCAAGAGCTGGCTGCATTCCTTTGTCAGTATTTTTATTGACTCTCACTTCCAAAGAAACAATGATGCTTCAAGCTGTTCTCTGGAGCCTGGATATACCTTGCTGACCTAAGGAGGCACAATGCACCACAGCTGTTAGCAAGGGTCGTGTGTGGTGTTTGAACTGGAACAAAAGAGCTGGGATCATACTTTTCTCACTCTGAAGTGCAATTGTTTCCATGCCTTTCCAGTTTTGAGTAACAGCATTTCACACATTAGAAAGGCCAAAATGTAATTTATTATCCCTGGCTCTGGGGTAATTTATTATTGTTTTGACATTTTTCCTTTTACTGTTTTATCTTTTCTCAGTCAAGGAATAGAGGAGTAGGAGTCAGAGTTTCTGCTGTTGATATTTGTAAATTTGCCAGCAAAGTTTAACCTAATATGTGTGTATGAGTTAAAAGTCAGACTGGCAGTGACTCTGTAATGACAAATAGTTGAAGAGGACACAGGACTTGTATTCACTTTGTGATGAGTCAGAATCTCAGGCAAGGATCTTTATGTCCATCATTGCCATAATAGTAATGGGCAGAAAATCACTGACTACAGGGTAGCTGCAAAAAGCAATGAGGATTATTATAGGCTCCAGTTAAATAGCATAAAATATGAATTAAATAATGATTATCAGCTTTTCCACTAAATCTCATAGATGTCTGACCAGCTAGAGTGTCATTCAGGTACTTTTATTTGCTTTTAGTTACTCTGAGAAAATATGCATGAGTTTTTAATTAATTTTAACCACTGCTTTCAAATAGTTTCTGTCTTGAGTTCTGAAAATGCACTGAGGCCTTAAAATTTACAGAATACAATTTAAAAAAGGCAAAAACGGTCGAATTGAGAACCAGGAGATGTGAGCAAGCAACAATTGTTACACAGCTGGAAACTGGCCACCCAAGAAGATCTGGCAGAGAAAGTAAAGTATTAATAGCATTATTAATCTACTGAGTTTTACTGGCAGTAAAATAAATAGAGAAAGCAAGATCAAGGAGAAGTTATGAGGCAGCAACACAAATAAAGTAACAAATTTACAGTTCTCAGGGGTATTGAGATTGTGGTTCCTGTTACCAAACTGTGAGAGTACACAAGGACAGCAGCTGTGCCAAATGTCCAGATCCTGCAGTTCTCAGTGGGATAAAGGGCATGACACTGTTTAAACCCAGTACTCTTCTAGTATGTGGTAAATCCTCCGTGATTATTTACTACAGAAGCCTTTTCTCATGGGTTTGATGGGAGGGGTTGAACACTGAGTTAATGAATGCATTTCTCCTACTCTCACTCTGCAGAGTTCTGGCACTGTGGCACTGGGCCACTGGGACCTGTGTCTGTTTTGCCAAAAACTAAAAGTTGTTTTCCTGATACTCTGGAGAGATTTTTTTTTTTTTTCAGACAAACAGTTCCTGTGATTTCAGAATGTCTGAGACTGCCATTCATTAGGAGGTTGGGTCACAGTTCACACTGTTTGTTTGTGAAGAACTGCATCTTTCCAGTCCATCACCACTCAAGGCAATGCCACACCAGGCCTGGAAGCCTCCATTGTGCTTCCAGCCTGTGTTTCACAGCAGTGCCTTGGCAGGAACACATTAAGATATAATTAAAGGGGCATGTTTTAGTTCTATGAAGAAAATTCTGCTCTGAGCCTGAGGTTTTCTAATAAAGTTCAGATTTATTTGCCAATTTTCAGTGAAAAACTTTATACACTATTTTATGTAGTTGCTCTTGTCCTCCTGACAGTCAGCATGACTCCACACAATGATTCTGTGACTAATTTTTCAGTAGATGCTTTTTGGAGCTAAAGGACATACCCTGTGAGCATTTGGCCTCCCTGAAAATGACATGGAGCTATTTTATTTTTATTTTATTTTAATGTTTGGTTTGTAGCATCAACTTAAAGGGCCAAAAGAGAAGGATGTGATTGTTTGATCCACTGCATATGCATAAGAAGTGGCTGCTACTTTCCTCTGTTCTTACTGTTCCTGGTCAAGACAGGTTTACACAGTTGGAAAACTGAAGGTCAGATGGTTTAGAAAAGATTGACTAAACCAGGGAAATTATGGCCCAGGCTATTCCACATTAGCTGGCTTAGGAAAGGAGAGAAGAAAAAACCCAACACGTTGGTGATGTCAGAGCCTATACAGAGATTAGGGCTCCTATGGATGGATTGAGAACAGATGCACATTTCAGGCTAAAGGCCCAAGTAAATACAATACCTGGGACAATAACTTCAACACTTAAGGCTAATAAAATATTGTGTCTGCAGGGAAAAAAACATGTATTTTTAAAATAAACAGATGGCCCTATCAACAAAGCACGTGTAGATAGAATTTCCCAGAGGTGTGAAAGGCAGACTATGAAAAAATTATTGGGAAGAAGAGAATAAAAACAGATCAGCAGGAAAACTGAAACTCCATACATTAGCTGTCAGAGAACCATCACTCCCTTTGTGGTTCCTCAGCAGCAGAGGAAGACACAGAGCTTTCCTCTGCTGCTTCAACTTCTTTCCTCTTAGGAAAATAGTTTGTTAGTTTAGTTTGAAAATTCACATCTGTTTTATACAAACTCCATGAGTATTTTAAACTTCAGCTATAAATGCTGTTAAGACATTATTTGCTGCTCACAGGATGGTTTATGATTGGGATCACGTACTCCCTTCTTGAATCAGGAAATTAAGCCAGAAATCCCTATCTTGAGAGTTATCTCTGAAATCAGTGACAAACTGAGTCTCATCATCTGTAAGCTGGGCTCTGCCAAGGGTTCCAGGCTGCTGGTCCCTCCCAGTCACTCCATGAGCTCAGGAATGTGCTGGGAATCCAAAGGTACCAGCCTCGAGAGGCAGGGAGAGCTTTGGCACTACACAGGTTTATTTTTTTAGCTTGTCTGTTTGTAAGTAATTTGTTTGTTTTCAAAATCTTCCTACTTCCCCTTCCCCAAACTAACTTAAACCCAAGCAAGCATCCTGTTTAAAAGTAAATAAATAAACAAAAAATCTAGCTATGTAATCAAATCTCAAGTATGTTGCTTATGTAAGGGATCTGAACTAAGCCAGCATGAAAAATCCAGAGTTCGAGCATTTTATACCATTATGTTCTAGGTTTTGATTTTAAAGAGACTTTTTTCTTTGTTTGTTGTAAACTCCTTTGAAAGACAGTGGCTGTACAGGGATAGAGGTCTTTTCTAATCTCCTTCCAACACTGCAGAGCCCTGTCTTTGGGAATGGATTCAGATTTTCTTCTGTTTCTTCCTCCCGGGGTTACTCAGAATCTCTTGGGTCTATAAAGTAAGTCCAGGGTGCTTTATTTACCGTTCAGAAACAGAAGATTCAGCAATACAGGAAACTGAACCAAACCTTTTAGGTTTAATCCTGATACATATTTTCCATGATGATTTAGGAAGTCAGCATCTCTTTCTTTGATTCATAGGTGCCACTGAAGAGATGCTGATAATTCCCCACCTTGAAGGACTGTATCTTAAATCAGCCAAAAAGTTGAAAAAAGCTGCATCTTGCATAAGCTTTAGTGCCCTGGTTCATTGGTATTTTGAAAAATGACTTTTTTGTCCGAGCTGGATGATCAGAGTTAAACTTCAGTGGTCTTACAGAATGAAAGCTCTGTCTTTGGGGCATTTGAAATGCATGGTTGGTTTTATTTTCCTCTTAATTTTTGTATGCTGGCTATATTTACATTTTATGCCCAGATGGTTTTCTTTAACTTCTTAGTATAACTTACATGTAACATCTTGCAAAAGCTTTGTTTTCTTGATTTATGCCTCTGTGTTTGAATAGTTTGAAAACTTTGTTAGGGCACCTAATGGGGAAACTGCTTTTTTAGCACTGTGGATGGCTGTTCTCTGTCAACAGAGAACTGGAAACTTGTGGTTTGTGTGTGTTGTTGGACAGGATTACAGTCATGTCATGCTGGGGGTTTAGATTTTATCCTTGAAGAAGCCTAAAACCTTTACTTTCAATTGAAAATGTTCTTTCTTAGCACATTAATAGCTCTGAAATCAAGGATCAAGTAAGCAATTTATATTTTTCATAAGGAAACAGATTCTTCCTCTATAATAAAATGCCATAGGAGATGCCAAGGCCTGTATGAAAAAGATAAAGATCAAACCTATGAGCTGATAGGTGTGACATGAACTATTCATGAAAAGAAAATCCAGCTTTAGGTAGAACTAAAAAAGCTCATTGAGTAGATAAAAAGCCTGTAAATACCACTGGCTATAACGACCTTGTATACAGCGTTATCTGAAACAAAGGTTTGTAAAGAAATATTAATAGAAAATTCTAAAATTACTCTGCAATCTGATGTGCGAGTAAGATGTTCTGCATTGCAAGAGATAATTCTGTTCTATGAGTAAAATCACCTGCTTTGGGATGGCAGCCTAAAAACCAAGGATGTTAAATCCAGAAATCCATGGTGTTAAATCGAACTGGCAGTTGAGGGTGTTCTCAAAAGAGAGTAACAGAGGTTTTCTCTCTTCTGCATCTGGAGAGGGCCTGAGGGCTTTTGAGATTACTTGAAAGATGAAGTAAAATTGTGAATGAAATTATGCAGCTGGCACAAGGAATTGATTTCTTATCAATTATGACTGTGCCAGTTATAAAGTGGTTTAGCTGCAGTGACTAACAAATATTTCTGTTCCATTGTTGAACAAAATGAACTAGAAATGTTCACCAGCAGTGGGTACTCTCAAAAGGTGCTGTTGCCAGAGTTCCATTGCTTTTAGGGCAAAGAAGAGTAGAAAAGCATCTTGTTTTTGTATAATGTGAATGTAGTAGAAATTAGGCTGGGTACATCAAATTTACTGTAAATTTGCCACCTGAACTGCTTTGGTAAAATGAAAGTCTCTGGAGAGATTCTTTTCCAACCCACTGGGAGCTTTTCATAGAGGAAGGACTTCTGTGCAGCCCCGAGGATATGAGATCTGTTTGTTCCCTCCTTTCAGTCTGAAAATCTTTCCATACACATTTGTTTGCAGCTCACACCCCCTTCGGCCAGAGCTTAGAGGAAAATACAATGTTAAATTCCCTATGTTGGTAAAACATCATTAGAAAAATTGGTAACAGGAGTTTTCACTAAATCAGGATGTGGAAGTTTTGTAAACCTGCTCTCTGCAGTCATCTCAAACACCAACACATGCCAACACTAGGAACAACCTGAGGCATGATGGGATCTGCAGCTTTGAGTGGAAGAACAAGTCTTATTTTCATTGACCACAACCCTTGTGCTTGCCAGGGTCACATAGCCCTGCAGACCAGCATTGGTAAAGTATGAATGTTTATGAATCCATCTTATGATCAATTAATTTAGTTGGAGAATTCAAATCCTTTTAGTCTGTTAAAAAATATTAGGATTTCATTGCTTTTAGGACTTCTTTACATTCCTGGGTTTTTTGCAGAATAGCATAAGATTTCCCACAACAGAAAAAAAAGACTCATAGGCTGAGGATCCCTTGAAGCCATTTACTGCGTTCTGTATTTTTTTTTTCTTTTGGAGTTGATTGTGTTTAATGCAGGCTTGTGGTCTGTTTTAAGTTGTGCTGTACTATGAAACCTTTGTCTCCCAAATGATGCTAATTTTCCCTGCACCCCATAATTGTGATTTCTCACTTGGGGGGAAGGGAGAGTACCTGTGAATACATTCCAGTTCTGTAAGGCTTCCCTTAGGAACACTGCTGGAACGCCAGCCCTGAGCCTTCCCAGAAGAATGTGGGATGAATTTAACTTTTCAGGGGGCAAAGATATTTAAAGCAATACAAGCTATGTAAAGAACTTAGGGATAGTCAACTAAATAGTTTTGTGTTGACTCCAGCTCTCTTATTGTCACGCAGTGATCAAGGAGGGGGAATATTAATGTGAGGACACGTGAAAAAATGGCTCTTTCCCTTTGTATATCTTAGGGACTTTTTTAGGACTTAGGGGCTTTTTTAGGCTTGGCCTTACTGCAACATAGTTACTGTTGCTGGAGTCCAATCTGGAATCTTTCCATCAGAAATGCTATTTTGATCACTGACTTCTAAATGGTCCATATCTCATTGTTCTGAAATTTGTCACATCCAGAGCTTGGGAGGCGAAGCAAATCCCATTTAATTTTAGATTGATTCTTTGCTATGCCAAACTCCAGATTTGGTTTTGTTTTGGCTTAAGATTTCTATCGATTTCTAAAGCCAGAAACATCAGGGAGTTGCAGGGGTGGGTGGCACAGTGATCTGAATGGCTCAAGTGACCTGGCTGGGATGTGTGCCTTGCTGCAGACTAAGACACTCTGTGTTACCCCAATGTCAGCAGTGCACTGCAGGTGCTCTGGAGCCTCTCTGTAGGAAGTCCATGGCAGGCTGTGCTTGCAGCCCTGCACAGTTGATTCCAGGTGCACTGGACACCCCTCCAGGGGACAGCAAACTGGTCCTGCCCTCCACTGCCAAAGGGATTGAGGAAGGTGCATGAGGAGTTTCACTTGTGGCACCACTCCAGTTCATGTGAAAGGTTCAGCATGTCCAGAACAGCAATTGGCGGTTCTAAAATACCAGTTTAACCCTAAACAAGACCTGGAACGTATTTAGCCACGTATTGGTTCCCAGCAATAGGAATGTGCTGGTTTTAGCCTCCCAGGGATATCCAGAACTTTCAGCGTTCTCAAAGGCCTCTGTGATAACATGACGGGGGAGGGAAGGTGTCCTGTCCCTAGGGAAGGTGTCCCGTCCCCAGCTGGCTCCGGGGACAAGTTAGGGCTGTAATTGTTGGTGGTTCCCGCAGGTGGCTCCCGCTGCCCGGGGCTGCGGGCACGGCCGGGTGCGGGCTCCGGGAGCAGCGCTTCTGTCACATCGTTGTGTGCCAGCGTCACAAAGGGCAGCGACAGAGACCTTAGCCCGGTTCCCAGGGGATAACCAGCACACCAGGGAACACGCACTGCAGGGAAGGTGTTGCACCGTGCACACCAACTCTGAGAGCAAATCAGTGCACACTGTGACCAGCAACTGGTAAATTTATCTAACAGCAGCAGCTGAGGGAGCTGGGGGGCTCAGCCTGGAGAGAAGGAGGCTCAGGGGGGACCTTGTGGCTCTCCACAACTCCCTGACAAGGTGGGTGCAGTGGGCTGGAGGTTGGTCTCTTCTCCCAGGTAACAAATGCCAGGACAAGAGCAAATGGCCTCAAGTTGCACCAGGGGAAGTTTAGATGAGAGCTTAGGAAAAATTTCTGCACTGAAAGGGTTGTCAAGCTTGACAAGTTGTTGAACAGACTACCCAGGAGTTGTGGAGTCACCATCCCTGGAAATGTGCAAAAAATGGGTGGGTATGGCACTTGAGGAGATGGTTCAGTGGTGGACAAGGTGGTGGTGCTGGGCTGATGGTTGGACTTGATGACCTTAGAGGTCTTTTCCAACCTTAAGGGTTCTGTGATTCTCTCATTCCATAGATGTATTGTCAGATCTATCCTGGAAACTCTCTTTTGATCCTATTGTCCAGGAGGTAAGGATAAGATTTCTCTCTTTCTGGCCCCATTTTTTTGCAGTGTCGTTGTAATTAAACCAAGAATGGTGAGGGTGTTTTGCTTAGAGGAGCTCTTCTTACACAATGTGTTCTTGATGGACACAAAAGGGAACATCTGGTAGACAGAGTACACAAGCAATGCAACTGCATTTTATAATTGATCCAGCATGGATGAATTTTCATAATGCATTAGTCACTACTGTGTGAATTAAGGTGGGGAGAAACCATGGATGTAGGCATAGAAAAGATGAGCACAGATGTTGTGAGGATTCCATGGATGACAGGGATATCCAGGGGAAGAACAGCCTGATGGCTTTCTCTGAAGACCTCCTGAGTGTAATTGTTCTGTACAGTGAGTGACTGTGTTGTGACTATCCCAGAGGACCTCCTCTGGGTATTTAGAAGATGTTACCACAGTGGAACAATCTCTGGCTGCACTTTCCTTCTTTGCACTTTAAATCTTACAGGACCTATTGTTTCCCCAAAATGTTTTACCAATTCCTTTCCTTCCTAAAGGGAATTCTTCCTCTGAGCATTTCTAAGCAAATCCTTCATACCATATGTTTCAATCAAGCTTTTCTCCTGGTTCTATTGGTACACTGCCACTGAATTTAACTGGACCACATTGGTGTAATTGAGAGCAGAAGATTGGTTCCTTTAATGTTTCTGCACAAGTAATCTGTTTCTCCGATCAGGATTTTTTTCACTGCTTGGAATTTCTTCAAATTTGTCAACATCTTCAGGGTAAGGAGGTTCTCCTAGTTCTAATACCACCTGAATTCTTTTTGAAGCACAGAACATGTTTCCACAGGCATGCTATTAATTATGGATATTTCCCTAATTCCACTTCTGTGAATATTGTCCAACAGTTCACATCTGCCTATCCACATCTGGTACAAATAAAAAAAAGTTTGGCATTTTCCATATCAAACATGTAATAATGACCATTTTGCTTTTGTTCTTATTTTTAAATCAAAGTTTGTAAATCCTTTTTCATATAATCTCTTAAGCCTTATAATATTGGGCAGGATGAGGCAATTTTTTTATTCTTTACTTTGCTATATTTACTTTCTTGCTTCTGGACAACCAGTGATTTGAGGTCTGAGACCTTTGTATAATTTCCTTTTTCAACATTTGCTCCACTTGGACCTAACATAACCTATAACTAGAACCAACAAAGTTATACAAAACTTTTTGATAAGTGGGATGAGTTGTAACACCAAGCACTCGTGGGCTGCAGAGGCTGTGATGGCTTTTTGTGTCTTTCCATTTGAGGAGCTCAATGCAAATGATTCCCTGTGAGCAAAGGGAGCATTAAGAGGCATTGTGGAGCTAATGGTCAAATTACTTTTTAAGGAGTGTAATTTTACCTGTTCCTCCTCCCAGCCAAGACACAAACGTGTATGTGCACAGAACCCTCAAACTGCTGCTTGTGCCAATCTCATAATTGAATTTGTACTTACAAGTTTGGAGATTTGAGGTAACTGTAACAGTCCTGGCTCAGCTTCCCAGTGAAGTATTGCTCTTCTCAGACTGTGGTTTCCTAACACAGGTGGGAACAACCCTGGCTCCCTTTTCCCCATGTAGTTGCTCACCTCAGTTGCTGCCAAAGCATGTTACGGAAATAATTTTTTTTTTTTAATACTCCCAGCTGTGTGAGACAATGTTTAATTTGGGCATGTGCAATGAAATAAGGATGTTTTCAAGAAAAATCTGACTGTGATATGTATGATACAGAATGACAAATCATAGATTTTTGGATACAAACACTGATTATAGTGCTATCAGTGTTAAAAGAGTGGGGAGGGCTGTTGATGTGACCTAAATTTTGCCCTATGAATACCCCTGTAATGTGTAGGAGGCTTTGCTTTGCAGAGGTTAAGTGTAAAGTAGAAAGTGTAATTGAAGCCTGACTCCATCAAGGCTTAACTGTCAGTGCTGGTCCAGAATGTCTGACCTGAAGAGCAGAACCTGAGTGGCCCTCACAGTCAGCTGGAAAACAAGACCACAGGAGGTTATGAAACAGCTCCCATGGCTCTCATCCAATCCCTCCTTTTGTTAATGGCATAAGAATCTTTGAAAAGAATCAGTCTAATGTATCCCAACTAGCTCACTCCGAAGCACTTCCAGTCCTAGCTGAATTAAGAACATGCTCCTGGTGCTGTACTCAGCACTGTTTGTTTTGTCAATCAGTGAAACAAAAACATGAGGCAGATGCAAGTGCACAAACCTTGTAATGCTTTAAAAAATGGATTAGAGATTAATGAATTGACTCTTATTAGAATCACCTTGTTTAGCACTGGGTTTTGAACCTGATAATCATTAGGGACTGGTAATGAGGCTTTTATAGTGAGGGTTTTAAAACTAAAATAGTCTGTACACCCATGGCACAAGAATTCTCTTTGACTTCTTTTCAAAGCACCCACAAATTTGTTCAAGTGAGTTCATCCCTTGTTTAACTGGCTCTTGCCCCTCTAAACCTCAGGCATTACATAAATGCAGAACATATTCAGGCAGTTGTCATGAGTAGTCAATAGGTACCTCGATTGTGAGAAATAAAACCACTTTTTTATGTTTAAGTACTTAAGAGGATGGCTTATAACCAAACTGTGGTAACATTACAACTCCCTGGAAGACACAGCCTCTAAGTACTTCTACGTGACATTTATCCAGTTCCACCAGGACATTTTAAATCAGCTGTTAAAATCTCAAAGTATTTTAAAGTCTAAAAAAAAAAAAACCACTATTGACCCTTTCATCCATGTGACTCATGGAATGCTGATTGTAAATGAAAAATACTGGCCATAAGTCTTAATCTGTGGCCATAACTCCACACAAATCCTTAAGGTAAAATTAATGGTTTAACAAAGCTACTTAACTACAGGAAAACTAATACAATATAAACACTGATGAATGGGAACAAGTCTGGTGGTGCCAATAAAACCTAGGCAGGATACAAAACCAGGTTTAGGTGTGTACTGCTCCATGTGTGTGTCAGCAGGGCATATACTGAAGCACAAAATATATTAGGAATTGTGTTTTGGGGAAAATGTTGGCAAACAAGATTTTATGGGTAAAAATAGGACTGGAAAGAAAGTCTGTTCCAGCCCTAAATAACATGATGCTGTATTGGGTTTGTGTGGCAAGGTTTTGGTAGTGGGGGGTTGCAGGGGTGGCTTCTGTGAAAAGCTACTGGAAGTTTCCTTTACAGAGCCAGTTGCAGCAGCTCCAAGCCAGACCTTTTATTCAAGGTATATCTTTGTATTTGCTGGGGTTTTCAGGCTTGCTCTGGTTGGTTCACACCCCTCTCACCCACCTTTGTGTAAGAGTTGGGGTTTGCCAGGCAGATCAGTGAAGTATCAACATTTAATAAGATCTACTAGAAAAGTCTGAAACATTAAGAAAAAATGTGTTCCCAGTTAAAGAGGCAAAATCTGAAACATCCACTAATTTGCATCTGCCTGGGCAGATGTAGGTGTTGAATATAGACCTTATTAGTAATCAGCAATCCTTATTAATTTGCTTCCTTCACTGGAAGGAGGATAAAGTTGATGAGGTGCATTCATGTGCAAAGGATTTCAGCTTTGCTTATAGCAAAGAGATGATCCATCAGAACTGCTGCTGGCTTTGGAGAAGGAAATAGATTTTTCCCTCTGTGCCTGGTGCCCTCCTGTGGTTTTTATGTTCAGTTACTTGCGAGTGAATTAAACACATCAGTGGCTGATTCTTGTGCTGTGTTTTTTAGTGTGTTCTGGAAAGCTGGAATACAGTTTTCCATTCAGCCAGGTGGATTTGGATGTGCAGACTCCCTGAGTTCCCTAGCTTAGACCAAGATAATTTCTCACAGTCCTCACACACTGGTGTACCTGACTCAGACCTGACTCAGACCTGGTGGCTCCAAGGGCTGTTGTGGCTAAAAGGATTTGATCTGGGGTCACTGCCTTCTGCAGTGATCCTCTTAAAATGCCACCACAGATCTAGTGGCACTTTTAAAGAACTGATGTTAGGTCAAATTGTTACACAGGATAGGGAACTAAAATGTCAAGGATTACTTCTGGCAGAAGATGGAGTTTAAAATTTACTTTCCCAGCTACCTTAACTTTGTCCCATTTTTCTTGCAGCTACAGCTGCAGAATGACAAAGAAATTTCTGTACTTCATGCTGTAAAATCTATGCAGGATAAAAGTTTCCTTGCACAGCACTTCTGAGTCTGTCATTACAATATTTCTGAATTACTGATCTAGAAATGCCACTTTAAAATACATCATTTAGCCACAAACATTATGCAAAAAGATTTATATAGAATATTCCTTACATGTCCATGTATTATAATATTTAGCTCTTGCACAGACAAGAGATGAAAATTGTTGTTGTGGAGGTGCTGGTGTGGTTTGGTGCAATGATTTTTGTACTGTGCTTTCTAAAGGTGCTTGGCCAACAGCATTGCTGGGAACACTGATCTGGGGATCTCTAGAAGCTTTGTGTTTCTTCTTTTCCTGCTTTTCCTACAAATTCAGAATCCAGCTGTAGCTCTGAGTGATTCCATCAGAAAAAAAAGCTCCAGAACTTTGAATGGTTCAATATTGTGTGAGTATTGATGGTTCCTCCCTTTCTTTTCCTCTTTTTCTCCCCGAATTCTATTTGTGTACTTCTTTGAATTCACATTATTTAAATTCATTGCACCTGGGAGTCACCCCAATACCCACCAGTTTGTCTGTGAGCACAAATACTGAACGAGATAAAGGATAAATGTGAAGCTCTGTTTTGACAACCTCAAGCCTTGTCACATTTGTAGGACATGCAAACACACAGGAATTGCACAGGACTTGGCACGTGGTTTATCTCTCTGAGCTGTTTGGGCATTTTTTTACACATACACATTTATTTTTTTTTCAGATAATTTGTACTAGATTTCTTTGTATGATCTGTTTAATCTTTTACCTGAGCATGACTAAGAAGCAACTCCAAATATCCCATGTAGGTTAATCCATTAATCCCTATGTGTGAATCGGAATACAAGAACAGCAGAAGTTTAAGTACAGAATTTGACTATGATGCAGAAGTGGAATGTTTTAAGGGTTCATCAGTTTAATCAAGCAAGTGATCACACTTGGTCAAATTGAAATATCTAATTATTTATTCACATAGAAACCAGTAAATTTTAGGGTTTGTAGCACAAAACTTGTTAAAAAAAGAAAACAAGCTATGCCATATAGCTTCTTTACCCTCCATAAAATGGCATCATTGCAGTTAAAATTACAATAAAAATGAAACATTCCAGATGACATCAGTTGGAGCACAATGTGACAAATATAATGAGAAAATCCTTGTCAGAAATTTTACCACAAGGAAATAACAATAGCTAACACCCATATTCTCCACCTAAAAATCAAGAATACTTGAGTAGATCTTGGCATAAAAGGCACAAAACACAAAGCAAAGCATGCTTGTGTCATTTCTCACACAGAAGCACTGACATTTGTGCAACATGGAAAAAGACCAGCATTTTTTCCAGACTCTTCCAATATCACAGACACTTAGGGAACAGATCTTCCCCTTAATGCCAGCGTGTCACTCCCAGTACAGAGGCAGTGACTACAAGAAACAGGGATATAGAGAAGGGAACACATCTGAACCCTTCCAGGAAATGTGAGGAACTGAGGAAGCTGCTGCAGCTGTATTGTTGAAGTAACCCAATCCACTGCAGGCTTGGAGTAACACACCCACGGGCAGGCAGCACTTGTGGGAATTCTGAGACTGGCAGGAACATTAACAATGCTGGAAACCTGTCAGGAGCACAGGGTTGCCTCTTGCATTTAAATATGTGATGCCAGCCTCAAGTAAGCATTTTTAAAAAAAGGTTGAGTCCTTGAAAGGAAGGGCTCTTCCAAAAAGGGTGTTGCCTCTGGCACAGAGGAATGGCTTTGCTGATGTTAAGGTGTTTCAGAACTATGGATCAAAGATCCCTGGCATTTCCAGGCTGGCACACAAGCCCTGGCAGCAGCCTGTTGCTATATTTCTATAACAAGCCTGTCCTCATCATCACTGCTCGTGTCATCATATTCCACCCGCGTTTGTTTCCTCATCATCTCTAAACCTCTCTTTTTGTATGTCCTGGGGGGTGTTGCAGAGTAACTCTTGAACTCAGGAGATCTGAGAGTAATTGGGAGCCTTTTAAAGGTAGCAGCAGCTGTTCCATGTGGCCATTCATAGGGATTGGGCTGCAGGTGGGGTCTGTTCTTGTCTGCGCTTCCGTGCAGCTCCAGGAGATGCTGAGCTGAGTTTGCCCCCTGTGAGTGTTCTCTGCTGGGTAACTGAGCCCTCGTGACTGTCTCAGGAACAGACTCTGCTTGTGATCCAAACAAATGTGAACATCCTGGCTGGGAGCTGGGAGCTGAGTTTTCTGTGGGAGGTGAATGTATGTTTTCTTCACTCGGAGCTTTCTCCCTTCCAGAGGCCTGGATCACCTGCTCTGATATTCCAAATATTTGGCTCTCTGACACTACCCTCAATATGTTTTCCTGGCTTGCTCCTGGTTGTAAGCAAAGAGGAGCAGCAGCCTCTGGGTTTGTGCTGTCAGGTTGGTCACCTGTGCAAGTGTTTGTAAATTCAGGACAAGACCCAAAGGAAGCTGCCAGGGGGTCGCTCCGAAGGCTTGGCCGGGATTGCCCGGGCAGGGATGGCTGCAGCACGAGGGGCTGTGTCACCCAGCAGCAAATGGCCACGTCCCTGCTGAATTCCTGCAGGGATGGGTCAGCTCTGGAGGAAAAGGAATGAGCTGTCACAGCTATTCCCAGAGGAGCTGTAATGTTCTGGACAGAGGTGTTTGTTCTTGGGTGTTCCCTGATTTGCCCAGAAATGTCCTGTAGGAATTAGGAGGGGAAAAAATTTACATGTAAAGTTTTCAGTCCAGAGCAATTTCATCCAAAGGATGCAAATTTAATTGTTATTTTAGCTAATTCTAACATTAGTAAGTTTTCATTTTATTTTAACCCCCAAAATACCTTTAACACATTTTTAAATATTTTAGCTAAAATCTGTGATACAAAATAGTTTCAACTTCAACTTTAAAACAGCTGAATATAATTCAGGTTTTAATTAACACTTTTTTTTCTGTTAATAAAAAATAATACAGGAATTAAGGTACAATACCTACTTTTTTATCCGTTTTGTCTTTTTGTTTAACATGGTTTAGGTTTTCAGTATGAGAAGATATTCCTGAGTTATTCTTTGCTTCTTTTTTCCTTCTGCAAAGTTGTTTGTCTGAGGTGGAATATGATGTGTCTTTTTGCTGGTGTACATAATTTTCTATTGAAAAGAGGTTGGATAAACTTTTACTTGATTTTTAGCACCCCACATGCTCAAACTTGCTACATTTCTCATCATATTACTGAAATAACATCAATTTTCACACAAACATTCCAAATACTTACCTTGCATCTTGGATTGAGGAGGATGGCACTTCTTATGCTTATTAAATCGGGTGGGTTGGGATGAGCAGCCCTTCCTCAAAGCATCCAGGGCTCTGTTGGGAAAACAGGGCCTCTTGCTCAGCCGGTTCATTTTCAGCTGAGCAAATCCATGGATGTGCCTCCCTCTGTACCTGCAGTGCCAGGGCATTGAGGGGATAAACAAATATGAGAGATGTAAGAGCAGCCAGAGGAGAATAACACCACCTCATCAGGTGCATTAAAGGCTAACAGCAATTTATTACTGGGAAGGAGATGCTTGTTTATGTCAACTCAAAAACAAAAGCTGGATTTTAGGCAAGAGACCCACAATTATTTTATTATCTTTTTTTCTCTGTAGGATTCAGTAAATCCTTGATTTTATAAGAGAAAAGGATTAAGGAATAACAGATCCTTTTTCTTATATCTGGAATTTTAAAACAATATACTTCACAAAGACTTGAACCACACAGGAATCATCTGAGGCTGTGTGGTTGTTGGGTTTTTTCCTTTTCACTTAAGCATTTTTACCTGCTCATCATTACTAAGGGACAACATAAGGATTTTGGTTATTTAGCAAACCCACACTGAATAATCCAACTCTGCTTTATTTCCTGCTCTGAATGAGTGACACTAAAGTCCCATCTCTAAATCAATAGACTGTCACTATCCACAGAGCAAGATGTAAATCTAAAAGGATGCACTTATTCAGGTGTTTGGTGTATTAGAAAATTAAATTACATTTCATGGTTTCCAGTTGGGCCAGTTACCTACTAATAGGCATGACCTGAGCTTTCAGGATACTATACTTAATTAAATCCTGCACTTATTTGATACAAATAAATTTGATAGAAACAAATTCTGAGACCAGCAGGGGGAAAAAACACAACAACAAAACAGCACCTGAAAATCAAACCAGGAAAAAGTCCCAGAAGAATGTCACTTGGCTGGGTGACATAGACCTGAGTCTTCTATTTCTGTTCTTATGACCCTTCAAAATTGCAGTGCTGTTTGCTGAGCTAGACACGGTGATTAAGTTACTGACACTGATTTGTCCTCAAGGGAGTCACTCTGTCTGATTTTGGTCATGAAATAAAGAGGGATGTGTGCACACAATATGTGTTCCTTAGTGGAGCAATTCATCAGGCATCCTGCTGCCCCACACTCCTGAAAGATTAGAGGGTAAATGTTCCACTGATAGGAACTCCATTGAAAGGGGGGAGCTGTGCTGATTGAGACAATGTGCCCTTGATAGTTTTATGCTCAAATTCTTCCCGTTTTTTTATTTAAACCAAATGATCCTTTGAACTACAGATGGTTCTGTTAGTTTGTGTTAAACTTGATTTTTATTCTCCTGCCTTCTCTGGTGAATACCAGCTCAGGATATGGATCTGCCAAGGACAAAAGGCCTCGTGCACTGCTCTGAGCTGGGACAGGATTAAAAACAGAGCCATTTTGGTCCCCTTCAAAGAAAAGTAAATGCTGACAATTTTGACATATAAGAGTAATTTCTAAATCATAGAGAGAGTCAACTGACCAGGCATCATCTTTCTGTGGGATATGTCTGGTTTGCTTAGAAAAGTCTGTTCCTAATAGTAAATGACATATTGATATTTTTATAGTTTACCTTTGGGGCCCTGCTGTGGTATAAGAATAGCTCTTTCTGAGCGATTTATCTCTTTTTTTCCCCCAGTTTTGACAAGGTTGAATTTTGGGCATGACTTTTTCTTTTCTGTGGAGTTTTTACACACATTACAACAAAACTATATCTATATATTATTGTATTA
>VXBC01000598.1:340238-388475 GCA_013399945.1 Ploceus nigricollis | reverse complement strand
ATTATAGATATAATATATATATAGAGTGAATCTGAAAGCCATACGCCTTACCATTTAGGGGTGACTTTAATCCTTTTCTGTTTGTGGCTCCTCTTGAGTTTATTTGTTGAGAGTTTTTCCTTTTTGCAAACTACTGTTTTCTTCTTTTGCTCTGAAATATTTTTGAAAGAACCACCAGGAACATCTGAGCTTAACTGTTGAGAATATTGGGAAAAAATCAAGTACATGAAAACTGTGAATTACATTGACTGAGAAGTTGGAAATCTGTGCACTTTTTAAATAGCATTGAACAGCATAGGAGTTAAGTAGCACAACTCTATTTAAGTCCTACTCTAAGTCAAATATTCATTTAGAATGAAAACAATGAAATACAGATGCTATTAGAGAAAAATATTTTAAAATCCCCATAAAGGGGAAAAAAATAAATAGAAATTCACTCTTCTCACTATCAGCATTCTGAAAAGTGAAAGAAACTTAAATATTCACAGAGAAATATATCTTTCTGATGCATCAAATGAATATAGACTTATCTTATAAAAATATAAATTGTAAATTCTGTATCAGAAAATGCCTGTAAATGTCCATAAATACACTTCTGATAATTATTTAATTTTCCTAATAAGAGGGTGGAGGTGGGCTCTCAGCCAATAAAACCCTCTTGAGAAAGCAAACAGAATTATTAATATTACCTCCTGCATCTGGTGTCCTTTAGAAAAGGATGAAACCAACGATTTCAAGCTTGTGTTTGTTAAGCCATATGCCACAGTCTTGCTGATATTTCTCATTTTGAAAATGGAGATGTCATATTTCGACAGGGTGCATTCCCTGCTGGGTTCCTTGTCCCAGGGGGGCAGGGAGGGGTGGGCAGAGGCTGCATTCCCACCCTGCTCCGAGGGCAGAGGGAGGCTCCTGCTCAGACAGCACCAGGTCAGCCGGGGCTCAGCACTGAGGGATGGGAAGGTGCTCTTGGAGCCTGGCACTGGAGAAGTGCCAGAGTAGCTGGTCCTGTTATAGTGGGGCAGCACTGGGAATCCTTTACAGTGAGTGCTGAGAGTGTGGCAGTAGAAAGTGCCAAAAGAATGGCAAAAGTAAGTGGGGTTGTCTCTTGAGCTCTGGGAATGCTGCAGATCCTGCAGGGGTGGTGGGGTGTCCTTCAGGATGCGTGGACTTCCCTCTCTGTCCCATCCCAGGACTGCTGGCTCCTCACCTTTGCTAGAAACTGATGTCTTTATCAAAGAGTCACTTCCTGAGCACAGGTGATGTAAAGCCTTCCTCTCATCTTTGATGTCAGCAGATATGAAAAAGCCACTTGTATACACAGAAGTAAAGCAGATTTTCTTCTTCGGAGTCTGGGTAGAGCAAGTACTTTTACTCATCCACTTCTCTTCTGTTTGCCTTTGATAATTTAATTTATTTTTGTTCTGTTTGTTTTTCCAATCCTCTCTTGCAATATCCTGCTGCTTGAAGTTTTGGTTACAAAAGGTGTTCTCTGCTGTGGTTAAGATATTTGTTTCTGAGCTGACTGGTGAACAGAATCCTGGAGTTTTCCAGTTTGTCTGATGATTCCATTGAATTTCTCCTTTGCCAGCCTTTTGTCTCACTTCAGATTTTAAAGGGAACCAAACCACATCACTGGAATGAGAATGGAGGGACGTGTCACTGGACGAGCAGGGGGGGATGGTTAAGGTGTCTGTCACAGGTGTGCCAGGTGTCATCTCCTGCTCAGATCGAAGCAAAGGTGACAGATCTGAAGCTCTCTTGTCCTGTGGCAATTTAAGGATATATTTTGGAGAGAAGGCATTTTGTTGTGGGACTGGACTTAAATTATCAGATTGCAGATGATGGCTTTTAGAAGACGCATCCACAGCATTGTCACTGGGAAGTGGCACTTTTGTTCCTGTTTTTACAAGACGTGTTTTGTCATCTCCATCTGTTGCATTGTGCAAGGCAAAAGAGTTGGAATCACTTTCCCTTAATCCAGACCCTAAAAATCCCACCAGTGAAGCTTTTGAGATACCTGCAGGATGTGAAAGAAGGTTAATGTCACAGTAACTAAGAGCTTCTGTGGGAAGTTTGATTGTTTTCCTATATTCCACATTCTCAGTACCTCCAGTGGCTTCATTAATTCCTGTGCTTGATTTCTGCTCCTCTGCTTTAGTGGAGAATTTCACTGGAGCTGTGGGAAGACACTGAGTGCCAGAGCAATGGCCTCTCTCTGCTTCACTTACTGCAGAGGTTTCACTACTGGGACTAGGGCAGGACACTGAAATCATATTTTGTGTCTTCTCCACTTCGAATTTCAGCTTTTTCCTTTCTGATGGCAGAGTCTGGGATTTCCCTGCAGTTTCTCTGTTGTTGCAAGGGACCCAAGGGGGCTTCAGGCCATGCTGGCCACTTTCCTTAGTCCCATGATGGTTCCCATAATTGTGTGAAGTGCTTTTACAATCTAACTCAAATGCACTGGATTCTTTCCCTGGGCTTGGTTTCTCCCAGTTGCTACTCTGTACTGGCAAGCAGTCATCATTCCTCCCGTGGCTGCTCAGCTGACACTCAGGATTTTGAAGCCTGAGCTCACCACTGCTTGGAGCCAGCAGTGTGCTGCTGCCAGCTGTGCATTTCTCCGTGTCACCGCCACTGAGCTCTGGGGAAGTTTGGCTGGTTACATCTCCAGCAGTTAGAGAATGTGATGTCTCCATTAGGCTGGACACTCTGTCTGCAGTTTCCTCAGAGGACACATTCTGCAGAACACAATTACCATCAGTAGAGATTCCTGATTTACCCATGGTTGAAGCTGCTGTCACAAGGGAGGAAGGACTGTCAGTTGCAGAGCTCCTGCCATCTCTTTCTTCAGTTATTTCAGTGCTGCTGGCTGATTCCCTTGAATTAGGAGTCAAGCTTGTAATATCTGTAATCTTATTCTCTCTTTGTTTCATTTTCTTGGCATTTTGACTGCTTTTCATTTTTTGGTAGATTTTCTTAAACGTTTCATCTCCATACATTTGCCATTTTTCTTGAGAGAACATCTTCAACTTCCTTTGATTGTGTTTCTTATTTTTAGCACTGATTACTTCTCCAGCCCCAAGCTTTTTAGTCCCTTTCAGTTCCTCTGGCAGAGAAGGATGATCAGCCACATTACTTAGGGGCAAATCATCCACTGCTGTTTGTCTGACTAGAGCTCGGGGATGGCTATTAGGGAAATCCACTGAATTGGCAGTGAGATCGTTGCTAGGCAGCAAACCAGCAGTGCCTGTGTTTACAGACTGCTTAGTAAGAGAAAGTGGTTTTGAGCATCCTGCTTTGTCATGCACCATCCTCGATCCCTCCACAACAGGCAAGGAGTTGCTCCGAGTAACAGGCACAGTGTCAATTGTTGTGGAGAACTGGGTGGGAACTGAGTGGAAAAACATTGGCTTGCATTTCTCCAGGGGTGCAAAGGTAGATTTTGCTGAACAAAGAGAAAGATTCTTTTTCCTATTTACATCACAAGTTCTGATATCAAAATGGAAAGAGTCTTTGTATGTGTAAGGCATTGGCAGGTCAATGCTTCCCTGTTTAGAAAGGACAGTTTTTCTGGGCCTGACATTGTCTAACTGGGTGTCATCCACCACACTTTTGTTGTGAGAAATAAGCTTTGAAATGTGTTCTTCCAGCCTCTTTTTCTCTAGCATCGAGGCTGTAGCTTTGTCAGCTGCCTCTGGCTTTGCAGCGCTTCTGGAGGCACACCTTGGGCTGCTGGAGGCAGTTTCATTTTCCAGTTCCGTGCTGTGCTCGTAGAGACTGTTCAAGGGGCTGGACGATGTCATCTGCTGCTCTGTGCTGTCGGAGCGCGACAGATACCCCGAGTCAGTGCTCTCACACTTCTTCAGCTTGCAGTCCAAGGGTTTGTAATCCCACTGCTTCTCTGAAGAGGTTGCCTGCTGCCTTTGCAGCTGAATGTGCTTATTGGCAGTTGGAGTTCTTTGCTCCTGCATCTTCTTTCTCAGACACGGACCATTCGGCAAAGCTCCTGGAGATGACAAACTTTGAGGTTCTCTTTCAGGAACCCCCTGAATAGCCTTTGAATTCAATGACTGATTTATTGTTTCTTGATTTTCTGAAGCAGCTGATGGAGAGCTTGTTGCTGGCAGTGAGAGATCGTGAGGTTTCTTAGTGTCTGTTGTTGCACTGGTCTCTGAACTGGGCTGTTTGATGTGTATCCCCTGATCTTCACTGGTGCTACTCAAGACTTTGCTGCCTTGGGGACAGGTGGTGCTCTCTGCTGATGTCTCATTTTGCTCTGGTCCCCCACTGATGTCAGAGTCTGAGGGCAGCCTGGTGTTGTTGACGTGTGTTTGAGTTCTCCTGTGTTTATACAAGTTGCTCTGAGTTTTAAATGCAATGCCACAAGTGGTGCACGGAAAGGGCCTCTCTCCCGTGTGAGAGCGAATGTGTTTCTCAAGGACACTTGGCTTCAAACAATCTCGTCCACAGTGTTTGCAGATGTATTTCCCAGATTTTTTTGATTTTGCTGGGCTTCCAATAGATGCTTTTACACAAGAACTTGGCGACGATAAAACTGGTAAAGTGCTGACTATGCTCAAGGTCAGACTTTGCCCAAGCTGTTTCTGGAAAAGCGGCTGAGGCTGCTCCGTGCCTTCCGTGGGGACGAGCGGGTTGAGGATGAGGGGGACGTTGCCGCCGTTGAGGTGGACACAGCTCCTGCCGGCCACCAAGGGCCCGTGTGGCTGGAAGCAGCCTGGCTGGACGGGCTGGAGCAGCGGGATCGTCAGGGCCTTGAGGTACAGGGGCTGGGGCAGGGCCTGTCCCCGGGCAGGCTCCGAGGAGCCCCGCGAGGCCCGCGGGGAAGGGCCCGGGCCGGGCTCTGCTGGAGCGGCCACGAGGCCTGGCGGGCTCTGGGCCTCCATGGCAGGGCCCGGCTGCCATGTGCTCACGGACCTGCCGGGAGGAGACACAGAACAGGCACCAGTCTGCAGGCAGAAAAGACACACACGCTTCCCACCCCTGGGCTGGGAAAATTAGCAGCTAAGAATATCACGCATGCAGGCATTATACAGACAATCATCACTTCCTTTCCCAATTAAATTGGTTCCTCTTTCATTTTTCCTCTAGGAGTTACAGTTCAGTACGGTGTAAAGAACACTCAACGCTGCACTTAAAACCACTCTTACAACCTACACGGAGTACCCAAAGCACTGAAAACAAATCTGAGTTTCAGATTTGCAAATGGACACACATTATTTCTAAGCACACTAGAAATAATACAATTTTTGTTTTCTGGAACCATATTTCCATTACATATTTATATCATGTTTTTAAATTTCATTAATATTAATAACTTTTAACACAGAAACACAGAACAGTTGAGGTTAAAGGGGACCTCAGGACTTCTCTAGATCAAACACCTTCTCACAGCAGAGTCAGCACCTAGGTCAGATGAGGTTGTCAGGGTGTTACCAGTCTGGTTTTGAAAACCTCTGGGGATAAAAACTGCACAGTTTCTTTGGGCAACCAGTTCCAAACACAAGACATTAAACATGCCCGCATATTTTCTGTGCTTCCCCAGTTTAAGGGAGCTAAGGCCAAACACATTGCAACAAGTGGTGTAAAATGAAAATATGTGAACACTCATGTCCTGTTTTACAAGTCGGATTTTAATAAATATCTTCAAAGTAGAAAAGATGGTATCATAGGAAAATAGTGTGAGAAATTAAAGCTGGCTTTTGTGTAGACCAAATTAATGTGGTATAATTAATGGAGATACTATGGTGTACTGCTTGTTTTTAGATGCTTTCAATGCCAAATGAAAACATCTTCTTTTTTAAAAAGTGAACCTATTCTTTTGAAATCTATCCTGATATATGCAGGGTTGGTGCTGGTCCAGACTACTTCTTATTTCAGCAAAAATTTTTATTGTCTTTTTTTCTTTCTTAGAAACAAAGGAGGAAACTATGAAAATAAGCAAGGTGAAAATTTTCATTCAAAGAGTTAGGAGCATAACCCCTTGTAATTACAGTTTGGGTGAAAATCTGGTGATCTGTGAATGTTTATTTGATTCTTGCTCAGCTATGCTCACTGGATGCACTGGCTGCTATGAATAATGGGTTGTTCTTGTGCAAACAGCCATTAGAAACCCATTTGGAATAATACAAATTGCAGATTTCAAATTGAGCCACATAATCAGTGGCTCAATTTGAAATCTGCAATTTGTTCCTTTACTGCATAATCTCTAGTGGTGTTTCTGTAACTTCCTTGGATCATTTTAATAGGTTATCATTACTGGGAAACAGTAAAAGAATTGCTTCAAAATGTGGTTTGAAATTTTTATTGGTTCCATCCAAGACAACAACGTGTAAAATGAACTGATCTGTGCACAGCAAAATGTTAGATTTTGCTTTTTTTTTCTTCCTTATGAATGTTATAAATTAAGCTCAGTTATCAAGCATGGACTTTCCTTATGCACTTCTGACATTTCTATGTGGAATAATCACTTAAGTGGCTTTTTATTATAGTAGTGACTATAATGATGCAAGAATGTTAAAAGAATATGGCTTGTTAAAGAAATAAGTTATTACCCATACTGTGCGGTGTGGTTACCCCTACAGAATAAAAGTGGAATTCTCTAATTTCCAAAGTGATGCTATCAACATTTCAAGTCCATTTAAGATGGTTCCTAAGTTATGTGGTCACTTTTTAATTTAAACACAGCATACAATAAGGGATGAGACAATGATACAAACTAAGTATGCAGCAGTTTTTCCAAAATATTTTTTTAAAAAGTTTAGGGGAAAAAATATGCTGCAGAGAAGTGACTCAAAGAAGAAAAGTGAAGTCTAAATACCCAATAGGTAGAACATCTAACAAGTACCACATCAGACAGAACAAGGCACTCTGTCTTTGCTCCCCTCCCTCCCCCAGAGAGAAGTGTGGAAATACACTTCCACACATTTTACATTTCCCCCACCAGCCTGCTCCAGTGGCACAAACTGTTTCTCTCTCTGGTTTCCTCCTGGCCATGCAGAGCTGATGGACCCTTCAAGGCCACCACAGACAGATATTTTTCATAGGAATCCTGTGGTACCAGATGCTCTGTAACTTCACTTAATGCTGTTAAGTTTCTGGGGCCTGAGACACACAACACAGCCTGAGACTCATTTTGGTGTTCTGTAATGCTCTACAAAGAAAATACCTAAGTGGTGACAGAAAATTTAAAGTTTTAAATAAAGCTCAACAAGTAAGCTAATGGTGATACTTAATGTACTTTTAAGAATGTAATAACACATCTCTACCAGGTGTGGTAGTTTGCTGCTTTTCACAGCAAGAAAAAGTACTTTCTTCCTGAGTGAAACTGTCATGACTTGTATTCTACTGGGGCAAATACCATCAGACTACTCACATCTGTTATTTATATTCCAAAAAAGGCCACTGTATTTCTTTGTTCGTTGACAAAAATAGCTTATCTCAAAGTAATTCTGCCCCAAGGCTGATTCGGGGTAGTCCTTGCCTAACGTAGAACTTCCTCTGTTGGTTTTGCCCCGGGCACTGTTACTGAGCATCCACCCCATGTTCTCAGCTGTTTGTAACTTGTGGCATTGAACTACCAGCACAAGAACTTGATCCTAATTAGATAAGGAAAATTTTCCAATAAACAAAACTAAATGCAGGATTTGGCCAGTTCAGAATTTTCTAAATTGATTTCTTAAGCTATCAGAACTGGTCACTAAAATTCCATTAAATACAATTATTTTGTTCCTGGTTTGAAATTCTAACTTCAGGTACACACCACAGGCAGGTCTGTGGAACACTGAAAAGTGGAGCAGTTTCAGATAAAAAAATCATTGTAGCAGAAATTGTCTTAGTCACTTTATAAGTATAAAGTAGTTTAATACAGGAGGTTGATAAAAAAACCTCATTTTAAATCCAGTAAGTTCCATTTTTATAGACCTTTTCCTGAAATCCAAACATTTTATAAAACTTGTTTCATTTTGTCAGCACTGTTATAATAATTTTGGACTACACAATCAAAAGATTTTTGTCTTCTGCAAGGTACATGCAATGCTCTGTCAACTGCTCATCATTGTTAACCAAATCAACAGCTAAACATGTAAATACTTATTTTCTGCACTTTCATATCATTTTTTGACACAGCACTGAGCAGAGCATCAGTCTCTAAGCAGACTCAGAGCTCAATTGCTCAGTCCCCCACCCTGGTCTGCAGGTACAGCCTGGAGACATGACAGAGTTCCTTTATTTTTGTAACCCCACAGAAGCAGGTTTTCAACATTCTGAACATACACAATATACTTAATTATACCAGGAGTCTTTACCTTTTTTTAAAAAGCTTTTAGTGATCCCTACCTTAAATACCAGGAAGCAGAAGTGGAAGTCTGAAAATAATTAAGTTTTTAGTCTGGAAATAATTTTAGTTCACGTACCTTTGATTGATCCAGGCATTTCAGCAAAAAAGTCTCATTTCTGTCAATACTTGATGCAAGCAGAGAGAAACGAGGACAAAGACTTGAAACAGACTAGAAGTAGGAAGTTGGGGTTTTCTTTTTTTTTTTTTTACATTGGTGTCACATTAACAACCTTCAGAAAACAGGAAGAGTTGAAACAGAAGAAAATGAAGTGGCATTTCAATCTCTCTGTATCCTTTATCACTATTTAATTAGGGAGCTCTAAAAAGAATCTTTGAAATGTGGGGGGTTTCTACTCTGCTTTCAGTTGCATTGTCCTGAAATACAATAGCAGGGTTTTTAATTTATACTCCTAAAGCTAATTTTCTTTTAACTTTACAGTAAAGGGCTCCCTTAAGATATGTTGGGAAAGAAAACAATGGTGGAGAGAAGACACTTGGCACATATGAAATGCTAAACTTATCCAGTGTGGGTGCTGTCCACCAGCTTCTTCTAATGGTGCCCTGTGGGACAGGAGAAAGCAGGAACCATGTGGGAAAATGCCTCAGGATTGTTAAAAGTGTTTGGGTTATGCTCAACAAACCTCCATAAACTTGTGGAAAGCTGCAGGGAAAACAGGATTGGGCACAGTCAAGTGCAGTTAAAAAGGTGATTTTAAAAAATTAGATTTTATTTGTGTGTCGAGTTCCTAAGGAGTGCTCAGGTAACAACACAGTGAACAGGACTGAGGGGTCCTGGGAGGGGTCACTCTTCTTTATGCAAACACTTGTTTAAAATAGGGACTGGGATGGCTGCAACCTCCTCTGCGGGTAGACTGAGTGAACCCCAACTGGAATATGCATTCCCAATAATGTTACAAAATTGCCATCTCTGGCCTGTATAATTTCCTTAGGAACACCATATTTTGGAAGATACAGTTTTATTTTCAGTTTTATTTTATTTATTTTCTGCTGTGATGAGCAGCTGCCCAGTTCAGACCCTGCAGCCTGTCCCTTGCTGGGTAGTGGTGAAACTGTAACATTATAATTGTCCAATATCCACTTCAGTGGGAGCTCTTTCTTTTAATAATTCTGGTGATAGACTAATGCCAGAGGCCTCGGTGGATTTTCATTTCAAACAGCTTTATTGATCCTGGAGAGTTTTGCCTGTTGTTTGGATTGCTTTCCATTTATTTCTGGAGCCCTGATTTAGCAGGCCTCTAATTTTGGTGGTGGAGAAATATTTCTGTCTTGTTCTTCCCATATTTCTTGCCTGTCACGTAGTTATTCAAGGGGCAGAAAAGCTCTTAACAGGACCCAGGATTACTGCTTGAAATCCTCCTGGTTTCTCCCATACCCTGAAATGCTCCCAGTAATTGGTAATGGCACTGCAGACACTTAAAATCTGTGAATCTAGAAAATACTTGACATTCTGAACTGCTTTACAGTGACTCATGCTTCTGCTCTACAGACTCAGTCTGTCCAGATGGAGAGAATTACATGCAGCAAGTAGTTTCAGTTCTGCTGGGAGATACTTTCCTAAAGGAATGTGTTCTCACCTCTAAGTGAGATCTTCTGGAGGATTACTGCATGCTACAGTCAACAAACCAACGGGGAAAAAAGATGCACATCTTATAATAGAACACTGGCATGAATCAAATCATACAAACAGATGATTATGGGCATTTTACATAACCAGACAAAATTAGTTTGTCTTCAGTTTGATCACATTTCTGGATCCCATTATATTTTATTCCACTTTGAAACTAAATGTTATTAAGGTGAATTTACTTAAAAGGGACACTTAATTTAAACAGTACTAGTAATTGCAGCAGTATGCTGGACCTAGTAACAAATTGAAAACATGTATAAGCATTTAAAATTCATTATTTACATCACTCAGTATCAAATTCCAAATGCTAAAACTGCAAACTGCTTACCCTGAGAGGCTTAAGGAGACAATAATTAATTAAAGCAAGTTACAACAAAAGCAAGTGGCTGTCTGGATACTTGCCACTATCACAGAGGTTTCAGGGCTTAGGAGAACCTTTTGAAGCTTGATCTAAAATCTCTAAATCTTGAATAAGTGATTCTGGAACCAGGGTCCTTCACAGCATCCTGTGATTCTTCCCATTTATGTGGATGAACAGGCTGCTCTAATGGCTAGAAGTACCAAAATACAGAGCACCAGTATGACACTGCATTAGCTCTGTTTGAAATGAAAATATTTTTGTTTTTCTAATCAATCTACTTATGTGTTGCTTCCTCAGCTGCAATCTCTATGGAAGATTATTTATATTCATTTAAGTTCAAAATACTGTCCTGCTCAGAGAAACTCAGCTGACTTCAGTTGTCTCAATAGACAGCAAAGTATGGATTTAAACTATGCACAAAGCTGAGCCCACTGTCAGGTGCTGCACAGGAGGGAGTTCTGAGGCTGCACTCCTCTCTCAATTCATGTCCCCAGCAGGATTTGAGGAGTTAAACCCACACACCATTGGTACACATTTCTGTGGGTCCCAAGTGGAAAAGGTCCCCAGGTGTTTAAAACCCTGCATCCTTCAAAGACATACAGAGTTTTGTCAGGGGTGTGAGCAAGTGAAAGCAGCAATAAACATTTTTCCTGTGCTGGTGAGGAAATTGAAGATCCTGCAACTACACATTTTAAAGAACTTTGCAAAGTTAAATGAAAAGAAAGCATCTTCCAGGATTGCTAATTATTAATTTTTCCTGTGAGGGCAGTGATGCTGAGAGCAGCACACAGTATCTTACTGTCAGAGGAAGATGCAGACAGTGGGATCATCATTTCCATTTGCTCATCCAACACTGACAGCCGGCACAACTCCCTTGACAGACCACACAAAACTTCTACTTCAATCTTAGCATCATAAAGTCATAGGGAACCACAGGGTCTGAAATAAACTTTGTGCAGGTACTTTAAACACTCCTTCTGTGATGGAAGCAAAGTGTTTGTGAGTGTACCCCAGGTCTGGAGTTTTTTAGTTCTCAATTCAAACGAGCAAAATGGAACCGACACATTTCCTCGTTAGCCCAGAAATGACTGTTAATCTTGCTTTACTTGAAAACTATTTCTGCCTTTGCTCTTTTCTCAGTTTGACTTCCTATCTTGAAATGTCTCATAACAGAAGTACTGAGTTCACCTTTCCCCTTGTTCTTAAGGGATGTGTCTGATCTCACCACTGCCAGTTCCACCCGCAGCCTGCACGCTACCGGTACCTCCTGAACAAAGTTGGGAGTCTCAGTCCCCTGCAGAATCAGGCTGAAAGTGTTTAATTCCATAATCTTCTGAAACCTTTAGAGTCTTTCCATGGTCTCATTTCAAATTCTGACTTTGGGAAATCTTGCTGCTTGGTACAAGTCATTGTTCTGAAGTTTTGCCCTTTTTAGTGTGCTATTAAAGTACAAAGCCACTGGAAAACCTGCTGGGGGAACTTAGAAATTCTTGTACCATATCCTAAGGACAAGTATTTTTGACACTTACTTCTACAGTTGTATCATATCAGCAAAGCTGGTTAGGTTGGGCTTTTTAAAACAATTATTTCTGTAAATATTGTGCCAGAATACAGTATTAAAATCTTTTAGGAAGAACGGGATCTGCTTTACTTTCCCTTTGTTCCAGAATAGCAGCTGGTTTTATCATTGTTATACAGTTTTCTATATTTTCCTATGTTCCTTTTCTTGAATATCCGTAAATGAAAACATTCCAGAGGCTTAAATCAGTAAAAATATTGTTGCCTAAAATACATTTTAATGTGTAAGCAAACACTGTATTGGCCTGTTTGACCTCTTCATACAATTTGTATCAAGAATATTTCCTTTTCTACTTCTTACACTGCTACTTTTCTCAGCTCCAGCCATAAGAAATGCTTTCTAGTTTATTATATGTCTCTAGTTTAGATTTACATTGCTCTTTCTAAAAAGAAACATACCTAACATATCTGTTGGTTTTGTAACATGCTTGGTGGCTTGATAATGAGGAAAAAATAGGATTTTTAGTGCTTAAAAACCTCAAAGGATTTCAATTCTTTTATGCTTTCATCAAATTTGCTCCTGTGCATTTCCCATGTTAGGAAAGAGTTAACAACCTCCAGCCAGCAGACTGCAATCAACAGGTTGCTCTAACAGAAAAATAATAACCCTAATCCATCTTTTAAAGTTTAGAAGGTTGGACTAAATGATGAAAAAATACCGATTAAAGCCCTCTGAAAAGCTGAAGTGGGGCCAGAACTGAAATGCTTTGTGTTTTATGAAAAAAATCTTTCTCGTTGCTAAGTGAAAGAACCATCACAATTAAAAAAAAAAAACCAAAAAACTGTAACTTTAAAATTTCTGTCTTGCCATCTAGAATTGAATTCTCTCTCTGTCCATAGAAAATGACAACAAAACACTTGCTAACCTTTAGGTGGCCAATTCACAGGCAGGTGGAGAGGTTCAGGTCCCTGGAATAGCGTTGAAACAAAAGAAGCATCCTGTTTTCTTTTTTCAGTGTCTTTCTCTTCTCCTTTTTTTTTAAGCATTTGAACAGTGAAGGGTGGGTGGTGGGGTGTGTGCAGAGAGAGCAGGGGGTGCAGGCAGCCCACGCTGGTGTAGGAAGAGTTTTAATGGCCGATGCTGGGAATATGGTTTGCCTGCTACAGTGTCTGCACTACTGCAGCTCTGTGTGTGGGCGTAAAGAAATGACACGACTGGGTTTCAAACCATTACACTGAAGATTTTAAAACAGTTAAAAAAAAAAAAAAAAACAAAACACACAACCCCATCAGGCACAAATGAAAGATTATGACTTTTCTCCTTTTATCTTTTTTTTTGTTGCTTTGTTTTAACTTAGCAGATATAATCCAGTCAAGTTTCTTCCTCAGCCTCTAAAAGAAAAAAAGGTAAATTATTTAGGAAGGTTGTATATTTTACATAGTGTGAATATTTTGTTATCATTTTTGCAGCTATTTTTTAATTAATCTACAAGAGCCTGTATTCCTGAAGGGTATCCAGATTTCCCCAGTGAAAGTCTTCAGAGGACACCTATATTTGTGCTTTAGAACATGCTAAATAGGTACCTAAATCTTGGTAGCACCAAGTAGCACAGTACACAGAGCAGCCACTCCACAACTGGCCAGGCAGGACACCTGAGCCCAGGACTATTCCTTGAAAATTCAACAAAACACAGCCAAAAAACAAGGACATGCTGGCAGCCCACTTTTGTCCAGTAGTCCAGCAACACCTCAGGTTTACTGATCTAAATTGGGCAGAAAACAGACTTGAATATTTGTTGTAACTACTGGAGACCAACAGGAGTGACACAAAGGGGCTGTTCCCTGTCACATCATGGGGAATGAGAGGAAAATGGGATTTCAGCTGATATAAAAGTGCTGACACAAGTGACAGGGTCTAAAACAGTTATGAACACACTGTTGTTGGGAGGGACAGGTGGAAGGTTTTGTCAGAAAAGCAAACATATTTTCAAACTTCTCAAACATATTTTTTACCACAAAAAGTGAAAGACAGACAAAAAGTTTTAGAAGGAAACTTGAAAACTTCAAGGAATCTTTATGACTTGGCTGCTCCATGATAGCAAGGGACTGACACTTGATAAATGTGTATCTTCAAGTATGTTGAGAAGACAGAGCCAGGTTGAAAAGCTTGTGTTTGGGCAGAAGGCATGTGCACTCTGGGGTGCAGGGGTTTAGGTGTCCCTCTTTTCACACATCCAGATGAGCCCCAAATCAAGCAGGATTTCTGTTGCCTTTGATGTTGTGCTGACAATGAAAAGCAGAGCAGCTGCAGGCACAGGGAAAGGGAGGGAAAGAGGGGAGGCTCTGGGTGGTGCCCCCACTGCTGTTCACAGCAGGGTACCCCTGGCAGTCATTTTCCTCCTCACCCAGGGCTGAGGAACCAGAGCTGAATGTCAAACCAGCACAACTCAGTGTGAGTAAAACCAGCAGGACTGGACTGGAGGCCTTCAGACTGCTGATCCCAAACTTTGACAAAGACTGATAAAGGAGTTAAACAGTGAATCACCCAACAGTGGATGAAAAACAACCCTCAGTTCTGTGTCTGTGTGGTAAAACTCTCAGATATTGCCATTATTACACAGCAGTACAGCCTGACTTGGCACTAAGTCAGGTCTGGCTACTGGCCACAGGAGAAACTCAAATTCTTCTTCCATGTATACACTAACAGCTGAGGTCAGCTCCAGGAAAATTTTGCTGGAGAAATATCTATGTGCTCAGCTGACACAGAAAAGTGAATGTCTGCAGAGGCAAGAAATCTGCCTGCCAGCAGGGTTCCATTCATGCAGACCGAGTGCCATTGCACAACCTGATGTAGTCTGCAAGCTGGCATTGCTCAAATCAATTTGGTAAAACTGGTCATTTTCCTGGCATTGTAAACTTTTTTTGTGTGTGTATAGAAGTAAAAGAAAAGAACCACAATTTTTTTCTCTTATTCTTTCTCTAAACTCTTAATCTTTGTGTTCTGTTTGCTCAGTGAAGACCTTTTTTGCCCAGTTAAACATCATGCATTATTAATGAGTGGTATCAGCTCAGTCTTTTATTGTCATTCATATTTTTAAAAAAATTAATTACTATTTTCTTGACTCAGTTTGAACAGTGTAGTAACCAAATACACATCCTGCAGCAGTAGCTCTCAGAGGTGTATGTGTTGCTCATTTTTGTCTCAATATGACATGGACAACTATTTCATGACCCTGTAGCTGCTGTATTTCCAAGTCACCATTTCTCCATGGTGTTGGTGACTGTGCTGCAGGTGAAGTAGCACCTGGAATGTCTAAATGCACCTAATCCTCCTCTGAGGACTAATCCCCATGAGGAACCATTGTGTAATATGGATATTAGTTATCACAAATAGCAATATTCCTTTTATAGACATGAACTCTTACGTTTGAATGTACAGAAATCATGGTTGCCTACACATCTTTCATTTGACCATCTCCAGCATGGTACTTAGGATGATTGTTTTTTCCCAAAGATCACAGCTTTGTGAATTGCCAGAATCTTTTAAAGCAACTATTAAAAATCTGGGGGGAAAATTTGAATCTAGAAAAATGTCCCAAAAAATCACATTCTTTTAAACTGGACAGCCAACTACCACCCTCCTATCATCATTGCATAACAACTACTAAGATTCATCTGGCAGTTTTTTCTGTTTGTTGAGCCAGCAAGAACTACCACCCAAAGAGGAGTATAACCCTCACAAACTGGTCAGGCCATACCAAGAGAAAAAAACTTAAAGACAAAAATGTGCTTGAACAGCAAAAGGGAGAGACAAAGCTTCATTAGAAGCAAACATGGGTCTCCTTGCCAAAAAAAGTCAGTTCAAGGAAAATTAAAATAGAAGACAAAAGTAATGGATCCCAAAGGGAAAGGACTCAAGGCTGCTGAGAAAATGCTAAAGCAGCCACAAAGCTGAAAAGGTTCAGCTGGTTGCAGACACAACCTCAGTTTCACTAAGAACTGAATTTTTCTTTTAAAGTACTTGGGTTCTTTCCACAGCCCAACAGCAGGGCTGGATAGGCAGACACTCACCCAAAGGAGAAAGGAAAAAAAAAGAAAAGGAAAAAAAAGAAAAGGAAAAAGTCCAGCCTCAAACCATCTTCCATTAAAATCCCATAGACCTTTTTTCCAAATGTAGTTTTAATGTGTGTTAGGTAAGGCTCTAAATGCTGAATCATCACACAGTTTGATTTGGGGCTTTATTTGGTTTGGGTTTTTACTATTAATTCACCATAAGCAGGTATGGTGAAGGGTTGTTTTATGGACTGATTTACAAGGATAGCCTAAAATCCAAGAAAAATCTTGGACATCAGAGAGAAAAAGCAGATGAGTCCAGCTTTTGTCCTGAAGTATCAGGTGATGGGGTGGGAATGAAGAGCTCCAGTTCCTCCTCCTTACCCAAATCTTCCTTTTGCTGACAGCTAAAAGGTTAAAAAGTGGAGGATGTTATGGTGCCTCTACCACAAAAGAGAAGATGTGCAGGAGGAATAGGAAGGGTCTTTCCAGGTCCTATAGGCACCAGGATTAATGAGCTGTAGTTTTTTCAGGCATATCACATCACAAACATGAATAATTTCCATTATGACACACTTAGAAGCAATGTAGCTTTCAGAGGAACAGTTGCTCCAACTCGAAAAGGCAGCAAGGTTCAGTGGTTTGTACGTGCACCAACTACAGATGTATTCATTTTTCCATCTGTTTCTTATTTGTCACAGAAAAACAGCTATAAAACAGATAACTCAGAACTACTGACAGCATTCAGAAGTGTTCTAAAGCCCACCAAGTACACTGACTTAAATGTGTTTTACAGAGAAAGAGAATAGAATTTGACAGGGTCATTGATCACTTGAACAAATCCAGATCAATGTCAAAACCCATAAAAGGAAGCATCAGTAACTACAAATAGAGAAGCAGAGCATTCCCATCACCGTGACCCCAGGCCAGCACCAGTCACCAGCAAACCCATGGTCCACACCATTCAGACAACTCAATTATGTATTTCTTTTTATTTCCCCCATAAGTTTCTATGTAGTCGTGTTTTTTCCCAGCATGTTGTCAAGGAAATCCTACACTCCTGTAGCTCAGTATCCAGCATTTTATTGCTATTGACACCCCAAAATTCAGGATTTTGAACCAATTGATACACTGTCCTTCCCATTATGAAGAGATCTTCACTTATACCATAAGCTGGCTAGAGTTAAAATGAGACCTTTTTTGAAAGTTCAGCTCTTCCAAAATGCCTGGGAGAAACTTGCTAATTTACTCTTCTGTTTATTATTTTATTAGTCATTTTACATATCAATATTCTATTATGCTCTATGCTATCCACTGAAAAATAGCCCTGCAACCTGACTGGTGTCTTCTTATTTAGCTCTGTCTCAATTCCACTCTTAGGTTATCTTTGAACCATGTTGAGTTCCTCTGACAAACAATATTTTGTGAATTTTGTGAGAGCTGCCAGCAAATTTCACGTGATAACCATTAAGTTGCAGTTGCACACTGCTTGTATCTGTGTCATACTTTTATCTAACAGTTGTACAGGTTTTCACTGGGAGAAGAGGTGCTATACGTAAATGTAGATATGAACACTGAATTTAGGGTGCACTGCAGGGAACAGGAGCTCTCCAACCCCTGGGGGTGCCATGGTGGTGTCCCCTGTGCCCACACTGAGCTCATGTGGAGCACGAGTCACATCCACACTGCAAAGCACCAGGGCGGGCTCAGATCTGGCACTTGGCCTCTCCCCTGGGGCTGAGGAGCTCTTCCAGGTTCCACACAACACTCACCTGTCCCAGGAGTGCCCCAGGAGGGTTCCAGTTCTCAGCACGTGCTTTAAGGCTGCAGTTCTTACCCCGAGTGCCTCATGCAAGGATAACTGCAGGATAAAGGCAGGGAATGGTCCTGTGAAAGAGCACTCCTGGCAGAGGGAAGTTTATTCTTGCACTGGACTTGGATTTCAGTTGTCTGTCATGGTGAGAGGTATTTCTGTTCCTCTCTCCTTTGGGTCTCATGGAGCTTTGCTTTTATCTGTCGTCAAGGAAACACCAGGGTTTTTTCCCCTTGCTCATTAATGTCTGCATTTTTGTTTCCATAGCTACAAAGGAACCTTAGTGTTTTAAAATAGCAGTAATTGGATTACCATGACTTTTTCAAATTTATTGACACCATTAATGGCTCCGATTTTCAAAAGCAGACACCGAAATTGTATCAGCAGTTTTTCAGCTATTAACATGTTATCTCCTTGTCCTGAATCCTGGGTACATGCTCAGAAAAGTCTTCAGCATCCAGACACTCACTGCAGCCAGACTCAGGCTGCATACGTGGTGCTCTGAAATTACTGAAAATAGTAATAGTAATGCTCTTTACTTGGATTATTTCCAATTTCTGATGATCTCCTGCAAAGGAGTGCACAGGTTCTGTTGTGAATCTGCTCAGTATTAGCACATTACAGATCCTTTGTGATTTGACCCCAGTAGAATAATCTGAAAGAATTTTTACAGCCAAGGATTTAGGCAACTCAGGATGCAGGAACATGGGAAAAGCACAAAGAATTGAGAGTACCAGCATTGTTAACAACTGGTATTACTTAGCAGGGACATAATTCATGTTTTAAGGCAAAAAGTGACACTCCTACACTGTCTGTGGCTCTGTGCACTCTCCTACTGCCCTGAAATTGTTCCTGTGCTGCCTTCTAGCACTTTACTTGTTACTATTGCCTATTTGAGGTGCTCACAAAGCACCATAAGTGCATATCCTGTACCTCTGCCCTTTCTTTCCTGCCCCTCGTGCCCTCAGCTGAGGACAGAAAGCAGCTGAATCCCCTGCATGGATGTCCCAGCAGCTGTGTCACCACTCCTTGTGCTGAGTCCCAGCCAGAGACACACTGGAACTGGAATAAAATTAACCAACAGTTTAAAAAGTTGTAAGAGGTGGACAGACAGAATGTCCAGATACCACCTCTTGTTTTAGAAAAACAAGCTCAAGAGAGTCACCAGCCTAAAATCTAGGCATGGCAAAAAGGTGACAGGTGGCTAAACACAAATAAGTGTGAACAAGAAAGTCTTTTTAATCAAAAATATTAGTTCATATTTTTCATAAGGGATTTCTGTGCATCCTGGAGGCTCAGACATTCGATTACCATAGAAACAGTATCCTGTGTCTCTGAGGACCTGCTGTAGCTGTGTGCTGTTATGGAAACAGTCATCGGAACAGCTCAACTTATGTCTGTATTTCAGTGATTGTGTTTGTAAAGATCCCTTGCTAAATTATCCTTTCAGGATTCATTTTAATAAAACTAAGTCTCTGAAGTACATGGCAATTTAATAAAATCCTCAAGGCTTCTCCACATTAAAAATATAGCAACAGAAAAAATATATACATTAGAATTACCTTGCCCTTTCAATAATTACCAACCTCTCCTAATCCCTACCATCAGCAAAGGTTTGGGGAAAAGATGGTCTGTCCTCCCCAACTATCACTAAGAAAACTACTTCAGGAAAGCAAATTTTGATGTCATGTTCTGTGCAAGGGCTCCTTCACACACCCATCCTGTGTGCCAGCATGGAAATGAAATTCAAAACATAAGAAGGTACAGGGAGAAAATGTGGCTCACATGACTGAACTGGGAATTCTCACATTTTAATTCCAGGTGAACTGTTCTTTGTCTCAGGAAAGCCATCCAAGGCAGATTTCAGAAAAGATAACATGTGAGTTGGAAGCTCAACTCCCACTAATTTTTTCCTGGGAATTGAGTCCTTAGCTGATCCTAGAAAATCTCCTCAACATTTTCATATTTGTAACATCTAAGATACTACTACTTACATATTTCACTAGAGTTCTGTGGGCATGAGTGTTTCGTATTTTCTTCAATAAAGCCATCAAAGAATCAGGAACACTAAAACAAAACAATTAAAAGGTGCTGTTCAGGTTAATAGTCAACTGTAAAGAGCTTCCTGCCTAATTACATTGATTTTTCTATGTAGTTACTACAACTTAAGACTGTAAATTCACACTTTTTATCTTTATCTTTTTTTTTCTTTAATGAAAATCATCCACACCAAGAAGGTCCTTTCCAACCCAAACCATCCTAAGAAGGTTATATCCTATCTCTTTATTCCTACAGCAAATACTGGTCATTATGGCTTGTAAATGGAACATTTCCTAACACTGAATATCTGAATATCCCTGATTACAATTTATAAAGAAATCCCCCAAGCATAATGAATTTGTGAGTATAATTCAAATACCTCCACTGAACTTCAGGGAAGCAGGAAAATAAAAGCTACTCAGTGTAGCTGAGTGTGTCAGTTTTGAAACCCAGGTTCTTCCCCTCTTGAGAGGGTTGCAGTGATACCTCAGCAATATCATCATCATCATCAATTTTTTTCCTTTCAAATATTTACAGCCTCTTTTATCAGCAAGGATTAAGATATGTGACACTCTGAAACACACATTTATAAAGGGAACAAACATTGAGTTTGGAGAAAGTAAATTAAATAAGTTTTAGTTGTGGCTGATACTGGGTTGTCTCCAAGTTTTGTGATTAATGAAGCTTTGTGGAGGCTTTCTATTAATATCATAATTTTCCTTAGAAGCCTCCTTGCCTGCTGGCCCCCCCACTGATGGACCTGGCAGCACGAGTCCCTGTGTGAGTCTTTCTGCTCAGGAGTGTCCAGCTGGTCACACAGTATTTGTTTCTCCTGTTCCTATGCTACTCATCCCACTGCACATTTGGGAGCTCCTGGCTTTGAAGACACGTAGAATGCACATCTTGATTAAAAAGAAGAGCTGTGCTCTTCATCTTGCCTTTTATTTTTAATAATTACTGCTTTACAGTATTTTGTATATTTCAGAGAGCTCCTGGATAATCAGAATTTTTCATCACTAGAAAGTGTATATAAAAATTCTTCTTATTTCTGAGCATGAAAACCAAAAATTGACACTAAAAAGCCTAAACTCCGTTTTTGTCATCTTATTAATCATGAACCTGCTGGATATCCTATTGAATCAGTGCACTAGAACTGATATATATGCAGCAACTTGGAATGGTTCCTAAATGACTCAATTTAGAGAAGAAAATAAATTGAGGCAGCTAGGTAGAAAGTGCTTTAATGTACACTACGCAAGACCTAGATATGAAAAATTGCATTTTAAATGGTTTTGTAAGAAGAATAGTCAATGCTAAAAGTACTTACTCTTTTTTAAAATATTTTTAACTTCAGTGTGTAGCTGTCTGTTAACATTTTGGACTCTGTACTCATGTAACAGAGAACATATATATACATCCTCAGGAGACAGATTAATCCAAGCTGACTTCATCATATTGGGATAAATTTGATGATTTCTCAGTGCATGGAATTTAACTTTTTCCTTTTTTATTTATACACGTGGCTTATTCCTTTTATTATTGCTGAAACACTAAGTTGCAGACATCTTCATTTCAGCAGCACATTAAGTGTAGGCAGTACAATGGTGAAAAAGCTGTTTTCTCCCAAAGGGCTCTCTAATTAATCATCACTAATGAAGCTGTGCTAATTAGCAATAATGGGGGTGGTGGAATGCCTAGAAGAGTCTGAGGGCTGAGTCCAGGCTGTGAGGATTTTACTTGCAGTCCTTCACAAGTGCAACACACCCAGGGCTGCTCTGCAAATGGATTTTTAACAGCTCATATGTTCTTGTAATATTTACTAAATTCTTAGACCTCTTCAAGTTGTTGCATATGTTTGACTCAAATCTTCTTGGTGTGTGTGTAGCAGGTTTGTGCAGGCCTGTTAAATGTGTTTGGCTTTGGATCAGGGCAGAATGTAGTGGAGTTCTCTTGCAGGATTTCCAAGATTATAAGTATTCCCACATATTCCTCTCACTTTCTTTAAGTGTTGTAATATTTCACAGCTAAGTACATTAAAAAGCCCCCATGGCCTGGGGTGTCAGACAGTGGCTACAGGAAATGCAGATTCAGGTGTTTTATCAAGCTGGACTCTGACAGTTTTGATCACACCATCTCATGGCCTTTGATTTTGATTTTTCCTAAATGGAATCTATGACTTTTACATTAGTGAAGATTACTGCTTACTTTACAGTTTAATATGTTATTAAACATATTAAACTGCTTACTTTACAGTTTAATATGTTATTAGAGCATACCATGAAAGAAAATACTTTTGTCCCAACTGTGCATGAAGAGTATTCTGTTACTTTATTTGCATGGAAGATCCTTGCATTATGTTTCCATCTTAAAATCCAGGATCCACCTGTTCTCTGGCCCACAAAACTTAGAAGAAAAATTATTTAATGGCTTGCCTTCACCAGAGCTGTGTGGTCAGCCTCAGGCACATGAAAGCCTACGTGCCTCAAGGCTGTTTGGTTTATAATTTATTTGATCATTGTCTTGGTGACAGTTGTCAGCACTGATGACTAAGTGGCCACTTCCATGGGGTACTTTGTGTATGACAAAGTGACAGCTTATATTCCCAGGTTGTGGTTTCTTTAAACCATGTCCAAAGATAGCTGATGGAGCACAAGATTTCTGAAACAAAGAGTTTGACAGAAATTTTGGACAAGGCAGGAAGGTCTGAAGACCATGAGTTATGTTTGTGATTTAATACATAGTTCTGACCTGTCGTCACTGCTCCTTCAGGCTTTGCACTGAAAGTTGCACCCAATAAATGTTTGAGAGCACAGTGTTTTTATAAGAACTGTTGTCATCTTTTGAATTACACAAGAATCACTGGGGGAGAAACACAATTATTGTCAAACAACACAAAATCATCAGCATTTTCAAAGTACTTTAGAATTTGTGGTTTTGTCTTTAATTGTGCTGTTACTGTGCTTGCTCATGAGTTGTGGGTGATAACATGTGATTATCATCTGCCTACTTGATCACATGCACATTTTTGATGCTTGCAAGAGCAAACATTATTGGCTGGGATCTGTCACATTCTCAGAGTTTCAGAGACTGTTTCCCAGACAACAGCACAGTCCCCTTGATCCACGAGCCGTGCACCACCGTGGACCTGTGCTCAGTCTAACACTTGGCGGCAGCTGCTGCTCCCACTCCTGACACAGACAAGATGTTTGTAGAGCCATAATCCAACTGCATGAACTCTGCAAGTCAAGGAAACTGCACAACCTAAATTAAAAAGTCAAAATGAGTCAAACAGCACCTACCTTGTTACAAATTCTGAGTCAGTTTTTAAATTGAAACCAGATCATTCCTTGCCAAAAGCCATTTAAGGGCCATGTGCTACCTGTTTAAGTCCTCTGCTGCCAAACATAAAGCCAAGCACAGCTGTGTAAGGTGGTAAATCATTTCTCTGTAGTAACTGGAGTGTGTTAAGACAAAGGAGCCCAGAGGGCAGGTGGAAGAGTGAGTGTCAGCAGCAGCTCAGGCCAGCTGGGTGGGATCCTGTGTGCAGGGCGTTTACATTTCGGATGTTGTCAGGTGGGGGAGGAAGCTGATAAGAAAAATAATTATTTGCATTCAAATTATATAAACAGTGCCAGAGCCTGGTTAGTGTAGGCAGTGTTAGACAGAGTGTTTCCCAACTGCAGGAGATGTATCACATGCTGGGTAAGGAAGGTATATGAGGCAACAGCACTCTGAAGGTGTGCAGCTCTAAGCTTTGTGGCACAATTTATGGCAGAAGAATAAAATAAAAAGGATCTGAAAATCAAATCTTTGTCCCAGATCATTCTATTAAAAATGCACATTTTTAATATGACCTAACTTAAACTCTGTGTTGTGAGGCAAAGATAATATCTGGGTTCGAATTTATTGGGGGGCGGGGGGCAGGATATTGGTGGGATTTGAGCAGGGTTCTTCAAGGTGTGCAGGGGTATTTGGGGAAGGGAGAGATGTTAAATGGCAGGTAACAAAATCTCAGTCTCCCCTCGATGTTCTTAGCTCCAATCAGCTAAAACTGAGTGGTTGTAGCAGCAGTGTAGCAGTATCACCAATCAGCAGTTCAGATCCCAAGCTGTCCTTCCACATCAGGTGGCCACAGGCTTCTGAAGATCTTATCACTAATTTTTGGTTTTTCACTGGTTAAGAATAACTTCAAATATAAGTGGAATATTAAATGATTTTGCTTATTGATCCTGTGATGCTCAGTCTGAATATCCTGTAGGTTTGCAGAGGGGCTCTCTGGGGTGTGCCATTCCCTCTGTGGGCACCACGGGAGATCCACAGTAGGATCTATGGGGGATTTACCACCTTCTATATCACTCTTTCATATCCCTTCTGACTGCAACTCTGCCTTTTGGGCTTCTCCAAGAAAAAGCAGATCCACGGTCAAGATGAAGAGGCCATTCTCTCTCCAACCAAAGACTGCTTTAAATTTTTTAAGGATATGCCTCACCTCCTGTTGAGAGCTTCCTCAACTGCATTCTGTGAATGATGTCCTTGGCTTTCCTCACTGTTTCCATAAAATACCAAAGGCTCTTATCTGACACTGAGTGCACAGGTTTACAATAGGACATTTGCACTCCGAATTGCTCTCAGGTTACCTGAGACTGGCTTTATTGAAATCACATCCCAGACAGTTGTGCAGTGTAGTTGTAGCTGTGGTGACCAATATCTGCAAAGGGGAGAAAAGCTGCTTCATCACAGATGAGGACTTGTGCAAATTGAAATCTAAAAGACTGTTCTCACAGGGACACACAGGGAGTGGAATACACAGACAACACATGTGATCCAGCCCCCTCTCGTGGTTTTTCCACACAGAAGGCAGGAATTGACTCAAACTGATTTCTTAGTAATGACATAAACACCTGCATCTCTTCTCTGAAAGCTGATATGGTTACTGGCATTTCATCTCTTCTTAGGGAGTGATAGGTATTAGTCTGAGGATAGAAAATTATAATCTGTAAAAACTTTTATTTGTATTTCCTAGGCAACTTGATGGCTATTTCTGGTAGAATATGAAGGAGTAAGGGAAGGGAATTTGCTGGCTATTTCTATGAGCTGTTTTTTCTTCAAACTGAGGGAGGAAGTAAATACTAGAGGATAGAAAACAAAACTCTCCTGGTCAACTGATAAAGTGCAGAAACAAACACGGGCATTTGGTTGTCTTACAATGCTCTGTGTTATAATTGAGTTGAACAGAATTGCATGATACAAACAAGTCAGTGTTTGTCAGCAGGTGAAGAACAAATGCACTGAACTGAGAGAACTGCTGCAGGTCTGGCTAAAGCCAAGCTGGTTCCAGTGGGTGTTCTGGGGGTGCACAGCTTTGGCCAAATGAGCCCTGATCAGTTGTTCTTGCTCTGCAGCACCAGCATGGCCTTCCTGTCATTTCTCCATTTCATTTATGGCTCACTGTGCAAACAGAAATTTCAGTGCCTTGTTCCTCAGGGCTCATCCTGGCCACGTGAAGAGCTGTCCCAGAGCAACAGGAGCAGCAGCCCCAGGACAGAAATAACTGTCCTCAGGTGGCACCAGGGCCAGCTCCCACAGTCTGGGCAGAGCTGCAGAGCAGCTGCCCTGGGGCACTTTGGCAGTGCAGCTCCCCTGCCTGAGGCTGTGAGGCTTATGGAGCTCGGGCTCCCGAGTGCTGTTTGCTGCATTCTGGTCCTTTCCCTCTGCCCTGGGTCAAATGAGGGCTCCAGGCTTCAGTGGTGAGGAATTTGGGACAACATCTGCTCTAAAGAAGGAAGGTGAAGGGCTTTGGGGTGGGAGGCCAGACTGCTGCAGCAGTGGGGAGCACTGTCAGGACTCAACATCAGCAGTGAAATCGTTAATGCCTTGCACAGGAGGTAAAACTGGTAAAGAATGCTGGTTACTTCAATAAAAACACATTTTCAATATTGAAAGGGAAATATTTTTATTCCATTTATGTTTCTCTGAAGAGAGAAAGAGATGTACCAAAGCATGTTAATCCCTGCTACAGTGTTCTGAGCTCTGTTCTGACCTAATAAATGTCTCATCATGGAAACTCATTTGTGCCTAACACCACTTTTCCAGAATGTTCTGTAGTGGTGGCATTTCCCCATTGGTGTCTTCTTTAGATATTAATCAGAAATCTAGAAGGATCAAAATTACTTGAACAAAATTCCTATTAAAGTATGGGCAAAGCTAGAGCAGATGGTACCACCTTGCACTGAGGTATTGCTGTCAATTTCTTTCTGTCAATAAAGGTATTTGTTTATTAAAAGCACCATTTGGTGTGACCTTGTCATGCAGGGATGCATTATGACTTGCCAGGAATTAATGAGCCAATTTTGGAAGCACTGAAAAGGAGCTTTGCTATCCAACAAGGTTTTCTCTAAGAAGTACAATCAAGAAAATACAGCCAAGCACGAGGAGGCTGATACTGAATTGACAGCTGATGAAAGATTGTTTATAGCTGGGCAGCCATGAGGAATTGTATAAGGGAAGTCACTGAAGAGGTATGTCTGGAAAAGAAAACACTGACAGTTTTCTATCATTACAACTGCCAGATTGACAGAGGGAGTGGGAACTTGTTTTTCCAGCTCAAGAAAAGAGCAAGACTTTTGAATGGTTTTCATTAATATTGGTTGTGAATACCAATATTTCACACCAATAAGACTTGGATTTCAGATCAAGGAACTTGTGCTGTGTTACTGCAGCACAGCCATATTTCAGAATATGACAGGGGGGAAAATAGACCACAAAACACAATTTTCCTAAGTGTAAGAAACAGTAAACACCTCAGCTGCCACGTGAAAAGTGCAGAGTTGTGATACCGGAAGCAGGGAAGCAACCAGAGCCCGTGACAGGGAGCACAGCAGGTGAGCTCAGAACTTTCCCCTCTCAGTTCCCTGCAGTGTCACCTCTGCACAGCTCAGTTCTGGTGACCCATGATGAATGGCACTTCAGGCTTGCATTCATTTCCCTCAGAAGTGCAGCCTGAGTCACTGCCATTGTCACCAAACCCATCTCAGGGTGGAATTCAGTGACATTTCGTGCTGCAGAGTGGCCTGGTTGATCTCTGGAGCAGGGCTCTGAACCAGCGTGGTGTTTGCTTTCCTGACAGAAATACAATACCTGTACTTTTACATAATAGTGTAGGTCTGATTGGGTTTCACAATCTGGGGTTTTGGTACCCACTATGGAGAGCAGGAATGATCTGGATATAATACTGGAGATAAAGAGACTTTTGGGTTGTGAGTTATTTCCTGATATTTATGCTTTTTGGTCAGAATTATGAGGTTTTTATGAGGCTGCTTAAAGAGGACAAGTCACACCTCCCTACTGGCAAACATGGGTCTGGCAATACAAACTCTTCATGCCTCACTGAGCAGATTGAATTGTTTGGGACCCCAGAGCACTTTCCCACAGAATTCCTAAGGCAATTTCCAGTATTTCTTAGCCATGCCAAGGGGATTGCTCTGCCAAAATCTGAAACACAGAATCACAAAGCCCACTTCAGGCATCAGTTGCATCTAGCAGCTGTGAGCAGACAGCCCCTGAAGGACACATATGGACTAAGGAATCTCACCACGGGTTTCCACTGGTTTTTATATTCTCTTGGAGGTGCCCATCGTCATCCTCAGTGATCATTTTGGTCCTGCCTGGGACTGGACAAACTCAACTGACAGAGTGTTTTCTTTTGTTCCAGTTATTAGACAGATACTGACACCATATGGGGGCAAAGCTATTGGATTTATGGTATTATAATATATGTAAAGAATTCTAATGTTTAGGATGTGCCACTTTTTTTCTGTATTTCAGAATGTGCATTTCATCTTCCTAAAGTCTGGCTGTATTATTTATAATTGTGTTATTTCTCTTACAAGACAGGTTTATAAGTAGTTCCACACTTGATATCACTCAGATATAGAAACCTACTTTAACAAATCTCCTGTTAAAATAGCCTGAAGTTTATGTGAGTAAGAACTGCTGAAATCTAGCTCCTAATCTGCACCATATGTTGGCATGCCTCCTTCTTGGAGATGACATTTTGCTTTGCTTCCAGTAGATAACTTTTCTTTTAAAGAAAAAAACCTGATGAGAGGCTACAGGCAGCCTGATGGAAAAGGGATGGATAAGTATCTCCTGCACTGTCCCTGCCTGTTTCAGGGTCATTGCCTTCCACAACTGTGTCACACTGAGACCTCTCAAAATGCTTTGCATTTTTAACATCCTCTGCAAAATTCTCCAGTTGCAAAAATCACTCGGTGGGTATTCAGGCTACAATGGATTTAGAGCTGCCTCACAATCTCCCAGCAATAACTCTGTCCACTCTGGCAGATCAGCAGTGAGTTAGCCACGTTCAGGAATAATGAGGTGAAAGAGTCAGGGAATATAGGATCAAGACAGGTATGCCCAGCAAAAATTTATTCTCTTTACAGCTCTCATTTAAGTATTTGCTACTGGCTGAACATGGTATTTCTCATTAAACAGCAGCTTCTCTGTCACAGAGCTGCTGGTTTGATGTTGGGGATGCGCAGGGGATATTTACTGCCGGTGAGTTCTCCCAGCCTGGCTGGGATTTCTGGCACGGCCGGCGGCTGTCAGCGATGTCTCTGTGTGATATAATCTGTTTCTGGGAAGTTTCCCTCTGTGCTTTTCCACTGAGGCTATTTCTGTGCGGTTATGAGTACACAGAGGTCACTCCCTCTCTGTGTGCACGAAACGCTGCCCTGCGGTTTGACACAAACCCCGTTTGCCCCGAGCTCACGGCCCCCTCCAGCACTGTCGGGAATTTCAGAAGGAATCGCCCGTGGCTGTGTGGGTGTTTGCGGCCGGGCCCGCTCCTTTATGAGCGCCGGCAGTGCCGCTGCTCCATCCCGCGATGCGCCGGAGGCGGTTGGTGCAGCTGGCAGCGCTGCGGGTTACGAAACCCTTACGAAACCTCTTACAAAACAGGCCGGGCCGGGCCGGGCCGGGGCACCGCGCCGCGCTCGCGTGACGTCACACCCGCCTGCCGCGCCCCCTGCCGGCACANGAGCACGTGTTCGAGTAGGTGCCGTGCGCGGCGGGCGGGCGGCGGCCAGGCCGGCCCCGGGCGCGAGGACCTCGTCCGGCGGGCCGGGGGCTGCGGGGCTGCCCCCCGGGAGCTCCGGGCCGCAGCCTCTCGCCTCCCCGACCTTCCCCCGCGCGTCCTTGCCGGGCCGGGGTCACGGGCTGGGGGAGGCTCCCGGGGCCGGTGCTCGGGGCTGCAGGGGCTGTAGCTGTGCGGGACCAACGCGCTGCCGGCACCGAGCCGCGTCCTTGTGCTGCCCCCGCCCGCCCGGGGCAGCGCTGCCCGAAACACCGTAAGGCCCTTCATGGTGTCGGGGCACAAGTGCTCCGGAACACCTGTGTTACAAATAATCTGAAGGGAGTACTCGTTAGAGGGAAGTAAAAACTTAATAAATCACTCCAGTATTACGAAAATCTGGATGAAGTGCAGTGTTTTAGCATGGTGTCACAGGGAAAACATTCTTATCCAGTTATAATAGAACCAGCACACTCAATTAATCAGGTATGTTGTATTTTCATGTGCACTGCCCACTCAACGAAATAGAAGTTTTTCTCCAGGGAAGGATATAACCCTATTGAAAACCGAGGTGTGCAACTTAGTGTCCTGATTGTGTTTGGCAGTCACCCCTGGGAAACTGTGATGACAGCTGCCATGAGGAAATACCCCAACCCCATGAACCCCAGCGTGGTGGGAGTCGATGTCCTGGACAGACACGTGGATCCCAGCGGGAAGCTGCACAGCCACAGGCTCCTGAGCACCGAGTGGGGAATCCCGTCCATTGTGAAATCGGTGGGTGTTGTGTCACAGGCCACAAAGGGACACCGCAGGGAGAGGAAGCTCCTGAGCCAGCTGTTGTAATAGATGTGTATCATTTCATAACCTTAAGGGTTTAAGAGTTTAATGGCTTAAGCATTTATGGATGGGGAAAGCTCAACAGCAGCACACAGTGACCCTGACAGCCAAATCTGGATCTCAGGCTGCTTCCATGTGGAAAATGAGATCTACCTCAATGAATAGCTTTGTTTTAAGCTAAATCCTAATTGTGTTCTCTTGGTGTCTGTTGAATGCAGTAACTACTGCTTGTGCATTTAAAGGCATGAAGAATTGCAGTGGGTGAGTGGAATTGATGCCATCTCTTTTTGCCTGTCCCCAGCTCATTGGCACCTGCAGGACAAGGACGTATGTGCAGGAGCACTCTGTTGTTGACCCTGTGAAAAAAACAATGGAGCTTAAATCCTGTAATGTAAGTAGTTGTGTTTGTGCCACTGAAACGGAACATAACAGCACCTTGTACATATGAAAAGGAAAATAATTTTGAAAATAACTTGAAAATTGCGTTAGAACAGTACAAGTTAAAGGTTTAAGTAATGTGGTTGTAGTTGATCAGTTCTGTTTTTCAGGAAGGAGCTGCTTGCCTTTTGGAACTTGTCACTGCTGAAACTGTGAACATACTGATGAGCAGGAGGAGTTTTGGGGGTGGGGGTGGTGTTAAGAAAAAAAGTTTTAAAGCCTCTTGGTGTAGGTACACTGTGACTGTTTCGTAATCCTGTGACATCTTGCTCTCTGTAGTACTCTGTCTGTTATCTGTACTAAGGGGTAATCCTGTCCTGTGTTCTGCAGATTTCATTTACAAACCTCGTGTCAGTAGATGAGAGGCTTGTCTATAAACCACACCCTCATGAACCACACAAGTGAGTACCTCCCTGCTCTGAGTTTGACTGGATTTTGCTTTAAAATGTCCATGGTTTCCCTTCATCAGAAGATGAGAGTTACATGGCCTCTGTTACAGTAAATTGTCTAAACCGGGATTAAATGGACTGTCACTTCCTGCAGTGACATTGGTTCTGCAGAGTCCTGGCAGACTTTGGGTCATGCTGTGCTGGAGCCCAGTCCAGTACAGGGTGTTCTGGAACTGAATTTGTGTACATCTGCAATTTTCAGCTCCTTGTTGCACATTTATGTGCCTTTAGCCTCTGATTTTGGAGGTTTGTGTTTCGGTGGTTGCTTGGTGTTTTTAAGGCAACTTAGAGCTCAGTGAGTCTATAGTGCTGGAAGTGGTGATAATTCTGAAAGATTGTTCTAGGGTTCTAACATTGGAGTTTTTTAATATCATGACAGTCAGAAATGTTTGATCCCTATTGTTGAAGGGGATGTTTTAATACTTTTCCCAGTATTCAGTTATTCCAAATCTGGTGTTTCCACTCTTAACATCCTGCTGCTAAAGATGGAAATGGCTGAGAGCCACAAAGGGAGACTTGGACTTGCCAGGCACTCTTGGGCTTTATTTTCTAAGTAGAAGCACAAAGCAGTTACACAATGTGGAAGTAGGTTGTGTTTAGGGGGCAAGAAGTTCTGTGTTATAGAGCAAAGCTGATGAGAGAATGTACTTGTAGGGGAGGAGGGAGTTTCTGTTTTAAACTACTCAGAGTAATTTGGTTTTCTGCTCTGTTTCAGAACCATTCTGACACAAGAAGCAATAATTTCTGTAAAAGGTGTCAGTCTCAGCAGTTACCTAGAAGGGCTAATGGCAAACACAATTTCTTCCAATGCTAAAAAAGTAAGTATGGCCTTTGTGTAGAATGTGTGGTCACTGGCTAAATGTCAGAGGGAATAAAGATCTCTGGTTTACTTTTTGGCTTTGTCAGCAGTCTTAGAAAGGAGCCACATAGTTCTACTGCCTTTACTGGAGAGACTGAATGCTCAGCATGCTAAACTTACTCTTGTTTTCCTCTTGTGAATGGAGATAAATTGTTATTGGCAAAGCTCTCTGAATCTTCACTGGAGAAAACATCTCCACTCACTCAACAGTGTGACACTGTCATTCTTTTGCTGCCCTCTTGATGCCATCTATTCATTTTTGCTGTCTGAAGAGGATCTACATTCATCCAGACCTGAAATAGTTATGTGGGAGCAATGAAGCAATATTTTAGTTGAGAGTCTGTCCTCTGGAAATCCAAAGATATCTTGAGTTCAGCCTCCAGAATGATAAAGCAGTCTGAGTAAAAGGTCTTTTGTGGATCATAATGTGAGAACTGCTGATACAAGGAAATATTTTCATTAAATCAAAGGCAGAACATGTTCCAGCAGTACTCCAGTTATTGAAATAACATCAGAGGCATGTATTTCTGTTCCTTCCTCTTTCAAGTACTGTGTCTTTAGTAATTTTCAGTAAGAACTTAACTGTTTTACTTATTTACTAAGATTTACACACTAATAAACTTTCCTCTAACTGTAGGGCCGGGAAGCATTGGAATGGGTAATTAAAAGATTGAATGCTGAAATTGAAGAGTTTGCAGCTTCAGCAAGAGGAACCATGAGGAATTCGATGGCAGCAGCAGCATTTGTAGAGAAATGATGATGGTTCTCAGACCTGTGTCACTAACGAGGCATAACAACCTGCAGCTTCTCTCCAGGCCTAAATACACGTATCCTTTGTTATTTAAAGGATGTGTGTATTAGGCATGTTATAAATTTAATTTGGAGAAAAGCTGAATTCTTACCAAGGCTGAGGCTCAAAGGCTGTTTAATATATTGGGTCAGCTGGACCGATGGAGAAATAAATTTCAAGTGTAGTTCCTGTATTTACATGAACACTAACTTATAATGTTTGCAGATATGAAATAGCCTCATTTAGTGCTGAGGCTGCATATGGTGGAGGACACTGGCATGTTAGGCTAACTTTTATTTTTTGTGTGACTTATGGACTACCTCTTTTGGGACCAAGCCCAAACTTAAGCAGAATGGTTGTTCCAGCATTGTTCTTTTTTTGAGTTTTGACAGTTGTGTAATACAACTTGGTTTAACAGAAAGCTTATTACTTGATGCTTGAAATATAAAAGAATGTACAAAATATTTTTTGATAACCTTTTTAACTTGACTGGTTGAACTAACACGGTACTCAAATTGTTTTTCAGGCACTATAGGTAAAACATCAAAGTGTCTCTTACTTACCTACCAAGACCTAAATCCTGCTCCTAAATGCAACATTAATGAGCTGGGCATGCAATACCTTAAAATCAAATTTTATCTTAAACTTCTACAATAAGTATCTCCATTTCTAAAAGCCCATTACATAAAGGTACGATAAGCACAGAGCCTTAAAATCTTGTAAGCTGCTACAGTAGTAGGTGTTCACCTCAAAGAAACAATTAAAGACTAAAAAACCTTTGTGAAGGTGGCTGAGGAGATACCTAAACATAAAAGGAAATAGTATTTAACAATATACTCATTAAGTTGATCACGTTCCAGAACTAACCTGCCCCACCCACTGGGTATTGTGTTGTGCTTCGCTTTAACCAGCGTTCTAAGTTCCACGTCCCTTCACCCTTTGAACTGATTTGCTCACAGTACAAGGCCCTGTGTATTCTCAGGGGTTTCACTTGGTGTTCTCCAGGCTGTGTTTCCTGGCACTCGTTGCAGGTTCTTGGTGCTGTCACCAGTCATTCCCTGCAGGAATGGAAAGGTCAGCCCTTGGCACGTGCCGCGCTGTGCCGGTCCAGGCAGTCCTGGGCACCTCACGGGGACTCTGTCCCACGAGGCCCCCTCAGGGTGAACAGAAAAAGGCAAAGGCACAGCTCAGAAGGAGCTGATGGTGGTATTTTGGTGTCCAAGGCTTTTCCTGGAATTTTGATTCTAAGCTTACAAGTGATTTCAAGACTCTCCTAGCCTTTATGAAATGTAATGTCACCCTGCCCAGCATATTTGATTTTGCATGCCATTTCTGTTATATCCAATTGCCTATTTAGTAGTGTCTGCTTACAGAGCTTATTTTAACAAACAAGAGCACTTCCCTAAGGTTTGTGCTGGGGGAAGAAAACAGGAATATACATATATAACTTTTAAAAATTAACTATTCTAAACAGAATATTTTTCTAAACAGAAATGGCTTGAGACTACCTTACTAATTGAAGTCATTGAGGTTTGCCATACTTTTACAGGAGATTATTACAACTGAAATAACATTTCAATTTTAAAAGTGTATGTGAAACTTCTGCAAAACTGTACCATCATTTCTGATAAAAATACTTAGCTTGAAATTCATTTTATATGTTTGCTCAGCCATTAGCATTGATATTCTAAAGTCAGTTTTTTCATTTCCAAATTTTTCTGCACTAAGAACTGCATAGTAGAACTCACAGTTTGGCCTTGCACTGAAAGAAACCTTACTATTTAATTTTTACAGGCATTCAACAACTTCTTGAAAGATAATACATTTCTTTCTTCTATTTTATTTATATGCCTGCATTCTCATTCTGTCAGAGTATGGCTTTCTGTATGTGGCGCTTTTTAAATAAAATTTTGTTTCAGTTCTGGCTAATTCCTGAAACTTTCTGGTCTATTTGTGTTTTAGAACTATGAGGTGAGTAATCTAGAATGAGAGGGGTGAAGGTGAAGAAATCCCTGGAGTGACTTCTTTTCTTGAAATGCATATCCTAAAATGCACATTCACAGCTGCTGTGGTCTTTTTTGCTTCTTATTAACTCAGCTTTTCTGCAAATCTGGCTTTAACTAGCAACCAGATTTCACAGTTTGCTGTGGAGAATCCATCCTATGGAAAGATTTTCATGGGCTGAGAGTTGTGTTCAGATTGACTGCACTGAGTGTGAGTTGCTGTGGATGGATGCACCACACACTGTGAGAGGGGCAGGGCAGGGAAGCTCTGGGCTCTGGGGGCTGGAAGGAATGAATGGAAGAAATGAGGAAGAGAAAGCAGCTACAGCTGGAGGAACAGAACTGAAGGACCAGGAGGAAAAAAGAAATTTTTAAAAATGGGAAGGGACAGAGGAAGTGGAGGGGCAGAGGTGTAGGAATGTGATGTGAACAAATCAGTGCTGAGGGCTCTGATGGATCCCTGCCCACCAATGGGTGTCAGCACCTGTTCAGCCACACAGCAGTGAACCACAAGTGCCAGCCAGGGGTTTGCTTCAAAAAAAGCAGAGAAATTGTAACCATCATTTCCTACAACATTGCTGATCTGTCTCTTGTGGTCTGTACTTGCAGTTATATTTCCAATAAATGTCAAATATAGTAAACATGAGCACCCACTGTGTGATAACTGCAACATTTCCAATCTCCTGACAGAGCATTGGGTCAAAGGGAAGGTCAGCAACCATTGAGGTTCACTTTTATGGAAGAACTGAAGAGTGCTGATAAAGAGCTTGTGTGGAAGCAGTGAGTCATTTTAGAATCCTTCCATTTCTTAAGGTGGAGGTTGTTCTTTCACTTGCCACAGGATCTGTTCTTAAGTATCTCCATAGCTTTCCTTTTCATGTTGCTGTAGAACTGAATTATTCTAAAGGTAAGGCTACATCTTACAACCAAGCTGAACTAATTGCTTACCTTAGGAGGACCATGAGCACCAACTGTGGACAAAATATCTTATATCATGATGCTATTTTGTTATAAGCACATTTTAAAAGTAGCACAAGTTATTAACCACATGAAAAGAGGAAGTAATGCACAAGGTTTTTAAAACTTGAGTGTACCTGAATTCTCTGCAGATCCTGGATCCTTCCTCAGGCTATTTATGCCAGATTTTGTAGAATGGACAGCTGAGACTTGAATGACACTGCAAAATTATTTTTACTTTGAATCCAGGTGTCCAAAAGTTGAAAATCAACGTCTTCATCAACTAACCTTCAAAATACTGTCCTGTAGTAGGAAACAGCACAGAACTGAATCTTTCTCTTAAGATGAGAGCTGATTTCGGTGAGGTGTTTGCTGGCACTGGGTGCAGTGCTGTGCTCAGACAGGAGATTTACCAGGGGCTGACCGTATTGCCATCAGCATGGCATCATTCCCAGTGGCTGTGCAGCAGATTAGGGTCAGCAGCAGAGAGAACAGCAGAGCTTTACCAGCACAGCCCAGTATGGCTTACCCAGGCAGAGAAAGGAGGTAAATCCACAGCTACCCAAGGTAGGAAACATTATTAATGACCTCTATGTTTTGTACAAAGGTGACCATAATTCCATGTTTCTTGACAGTGTTATTTCATAGGAAAAAGTGCAAAAACTTTATTATTTTAAATTAAGACAGAAAGAACTCAGTGCAGAGATGATGGAATTTATAGTGTGTTGGACACTGGCTTTTTACTGTATTGTAATTTGCCTTTTTTTTTATTATTTGTTCTCCCCTGTAAAATACACCTGAGAAAACTTTGAGATTAAAGATAGTCACAAAATTATATTGCTTTTAGATAGCAAGGGATTTTTTTAAGGGGTTAATTACTTTTATGTTTTATTGAGAATACAGGGCAGCAAACAAACTTGTCATTTCATCATAAATTATGCATGTTTGAAAAAAGTAATTTGTTTTCCTTTTGATCTATAAACATTGTACTCTTGAAAGAATTGCAACCATGTTGCAACAGCTCTTAAATTACAGAAGCATTATCTATAAATGTTAAATATATTCAAGAACTTTTGGGGGGGGGTCTCATCAATGGTATATAAACAGCTCCTTTTTTAGCGTGGCAATTTTTGCATTGTGCTAAATCCCCACAATTTTAATGTTTGCATAGTAAGACACCATTCAAGCTCAGTGGCTGCTCAGCAGACACCTGCTTCAGTTAAGAGGTGACCTGGGTGGGAGTTGCACCCGTGGTGATTATGTTAAATCCATTACACACTCATCTGGACATGGGTTGTGTAAGAACACGGGCAAAGCTGGGGTGTGTTCACCTGCAGCTTCCTGTACCTTGCACTTTCTTGGTCCATAAAATGTGGTTGTGATGAGTGAAGAGCTTTTTGTGCCTTCCTGTGCCTGCCTGGAGAGGCAGCCATGGGTCTGAGTGCTCTGAGCTTTGCAGCGAGGTCTGGAGACGAGAGAAGGCAGCTGTGGATCAGCCTCTTGATCTACTCACACTATAATTAGATGCACCTTTTTGAACTGAAATTTAAACTGTTCTGTTCCCTTTTTAATTACATCTGCCTTCTATCACAACTTCTCTTTACAATATTTTTATTAAACAGTTCAACTAGCACAAATAAAAAATTACCATTACTATACAGATTTTATATCCAGAGATATAAAAGAAAGGTAACAAAATAAGACCTCTTTTTATCTGGTAAGAGTTAGAACTGCTGTTCCTGAAATGTGTATTTCTCAGACACAGAATCAGTTTAGCACATTGTTAGCTTCCAAAAATAAATCCTGCACATGCTACACAGAAAAATAAATCTGAACAAGGACAGACATGCCAGGAGAGAAGACTGTCTGCAACTGTCGATGTGATTCTGTTCTGGTCCCCTGGAAAGCACAATGTTCTCAATAATTCTGTGGGCTCCCATTACTGGAGCTTTTCTGCACCAAAAGAGAAACTACTAAGAGACCGAGCACAGTTTGAATCATTATTTAAAAAAAAAAAAATTGGGGTCATGCTGCCATTTTGTTTTGGTGTGATGATAGAGGTCTTTTGTTTAAAATGCTCCTGATTTAACACCCATCATGTTGGGGATTTATTTGGCTTTTCAGTGTCATCTCTTCAACCCACCTGGACCTACTTGGTCTCACTTTTTTGGCCTCCCTGGACCCCTCCAGTGTCAAGACTTTAGCCTCCTTGGAACTCTTTAAAATCCCCTTTTCAGATTCATTGGATTTATCCAGTCTGAGCTCTTCATCCTCCGTGGAATTCTCCAGTCTCACTTCTTCATCCTCTCTGGACCTTTCAAGTCTCTCATCTTCATTCTCCTCAGACTTCTCCAGTACCTCCTCTTCAATTTCCTTAGAGCTCTCCAGTCTCACCTCTTCAGATTCCTGGGAGCGCTCCAGTTTCTCCTCTTCAGTTTCACTGGACCTATCAAGTGTCACTTCGTCAGGCTCTCTGGATCAGTCTGGCGACAGTTCTTCAATCTCTTTAGATCTCTCAAGTGTTACCTCTCTATCCACAGATTTCTCCAGCCCTACTTCTTCAATCTCTCTAGACCTCTCCAGTCTCACTTCTTCGTCCTCCACAGATGTTTCCAGTCACACCTCCTCAGCTTCCCTGGACTTCTCCTGTACAATCCCTCCATCCTCACCAGGTGTCTCCGAGTACAGCTCCTCCACCTCGTCAGAATCTCTAGACCTCACAGATTTTAACTATTTCATGTTTCAGCGCTCCTCTGGATTATCTTCATCGACTCCTCAGGATGTTTCCAATCTCATCTCTACACCTTTTCTGGATGTCTCCAGTCTCACCTTTCAGGATGCTTCTTCCCTTAGTCCCTCCATTTCTTTGGACATGTCTAACCTCACGTCCCGAGTTCCCCCAGACCTGTCCACGCTCACATTTCTGGATGTTGCTAATCGCACTGCAGCGGCTTCTCTCGACCTCTGCATCTAACCCTCCTAACCGATCCCCTTCCCTCTGCAACCTCCCTCTGTCCTTGAAACTTCTCTCCTTCACCTGCTCTCTCCTTTGTTCTCTCGCTGAAAATTCTTACCTGAGGAAAGTTTAGGGCTTTACAAAATATCTCCTGGCATCTAAACTGGGCATGGAAACAGGTCATACAAATCTGTAACGGTGCCTTGGAACAGCTGCATACACATCAATGTTTAGTCTGGAATTTTTGTAGAGCTCAGTTTCTGTCACTGATTGATATCCAGTCTGCCTCAGCATGGTTGGTACCTCTCCCAAAGGTTTAGTTCATGCTGAATTTTTCAGTTCATGCTGAATTTTTATCTATCAAGACCAACAAATAGTAAATAGAGCTCTACGTGTAAGTAATTGCATCCAGGTTGTGTATCTCCATTATGGATTTGTATCTGAGTTAATTTCACAGAATTGCAGGCAGAGGCATTTCACAGGGAGGTATGGAGAGAGAAAATGAGGTGGGAAAAGAAAATTGTGGAGCAAAAAAACAGGTGAGATATGGGTTAGGGAGAGGAAGCAGAGAAGCCATGGGGCAGGAATAGAGGGGCACGTAGCTGGGAAAAAATGTCCAACTCTACTGGCATGATTTTTCTCTGCCAAGCCATCAATGGGGCCTGGGCTGCCCATGAGGCTTAAAATAATCTTAGTGCTACTTATTTTACCTATCAAATCATCATATGTTCCCATTAAAGAAGCATTTGCATGTTACATCCCCTTTCTCAATATATGTAAGTACTGCAGTTACTTGTCTTGCATCAAATATGCTGCTGAAGTAGCACAGAGGGGCTTCCCAAAATCTTTGGTGCTGTCTTGTATATTTTTGTTATCATTGTTATGACTGGGGCTTTGAAACCAAATATATTTCCTTTCAATATCACTGGCACCTTTCTGTGTTAAAAGTGCAGAAACATGTTTGTCATAACAAATATTTTTTAATTTATTTCATTTTTGCAAACTGGAAAACTTTGCTCCAATATGCCATGTCTGTCACAGAAATTAAAATACGTTTCACACAAAAATAAAGAAGAAGACAAATGCATGAAGTAATTTGTTGAATGCATGAAGTAATTGTTTTCTGCCTCATTTACACTAGTTATTTCTTTAAAATTAAGTAGGAACAATTGCAGTATGTGTATTTAAGAAATTAACCCAAAATTCTGTAGGAGCAGAGTTGTTTAACAGTTAAAAAAAATACAGATCACTGGTCCAGATCTCACTGTTGTATGCTGGAGACAGACTGACATTTCTGGTGAACAGTTGTTCTTTTTGTTCTGGTGGCTCTTCCCTGACATTACCGTGTGGATTGTTAATTGCAAAGGTTCTGGACTAAATGAGATCTCTAATAAAGCTGAAAATTACTCCGTGTTTTAAAAATGGTTTGATTTTGGATGAAAGGAAGTGAAAGAGAACAAGACAAAAGTGCAAGGATTTGTTTAAAAGCCAGTATTTAATCTCCTTAAGTATTTTGTCTTAATTATTTAAATGAACATTAGGTTAGGACCAAATTGCTTACGTGTCAAACATGATTTGAACCGTCTAATAGCTTTTTGCTTATTATATCTGGGAAATTTACTATTTTTTTCTTTGTGTCGATAGCTTTTAGTTTACTATGTTGTCTTTTATGGATTTGTTTAGAGGAAATGATTGAATTTCAGGTGTTTCTATCAACATCCAAAGGAAACCCATGGCAAGGCACCGTGTCCGATGGGACAGAACTGTCACAGCTTGGCCACACACAGATCAACTCCAAAACGAAGACAGTCTGTTTAAAAAAAATCACTGGCTCCACATGCTTGTAAAACGTTTTTTTTTTAAATGTCTTATCTAGAAAAAAACAAGAAGGGATGGCACAGAGGGGTGAGAACAGATTTAGGTGCAAAAGACACCCATTTAACCACTTGCTCGGATCCTTAGATTACAACAGGATTACTGAGGAAGGAGTTAATGTGTAACTAACACAAGTGCTCTGTAACTAGCCATGAGCCTCACAGAAAACGTGGCCTTTAACTTATGTTCTTTAGGTAATTGACATCCAGTGTATTTCCGGCAAATTACCAGCACTGAAGCACTGAAGCGGCTCCCGTGGTTTTGACAGCCAGGCAGTCCCCGGCCGGCCACAGGCGGAGGTGGGACCGTCCCATCCCGGGAAGGGCGCGCACCTCGGCGCGGNGGGCGGAGCCGCGCCCCGGAACGTAGCCCTCTGATTGGGCGCTGGCGGAGGCGCGCGCCCGTGAGCGGTTCCCGCCCGCTGATTGGCCGACGGGCGCGTCCCCTGCGGCGCGCGCTGACCTTGCCCCGCGGAGCCGCAGCCATGGTGGCGTACTGGCGACAGGCCGGGCTCAGGTACTGCTGCGGCCACAGCCCCGCTGTGAGGGAGCGCCTGGCGGGCTCACAGCGCTGCCGCGGGAACGCGGGTTTGGGGCGGGGGAGGCGGGGTTGGGATCGGGCCCTGGTCTCACCGCTCTCTGTCGCCCCGGCCGCAGCTACATCCGCTACTCGCAGATCTGCGCCCAGGCTGTGCGGGCCGCCATGAAGCCGCAGTACAAAGCGGAGGCGGAGAGGGCAGCGGTAGCCACGGTGAAAACGGTCAAACCCAAAAAGGAGTGAAATGTAAGTGGGTGGGCTGGGCTGGGTGCGTGGTTGGAGCTCTGTAGTGCAAGAGTGGCGTTAGCGATAGTCTGTAATGCTGAGTCCATTAATCCCGATACCTGGAGATAATCGGCTCGATTTCCAGGCATGGGAGTGGAGGGGATTGCGGCTGGTGTGGTGCGAATGCGGGCAGGTGTTTGTGACCTGATTACGTGTGCGATGGGAAACAGCCGAATCTCATTAGTGAGGTGAGATGTTCTGTCTGTCAAGCCCTGCACTGAACCATTTGGGGTTTGGTCAGACGTGTTATGGGCTTACACAGAACAGCTGGGGTTCTGTGGTGATGCTCACCGTTTTCTCTGTGATTTTCACGTGTTTCATACTTGCTAAGCCAGCAGACAGCCTCTCTGAACTGCTCCTTCCCCTGATCAGCAAATTTGTTGTATGGGTTATCTGCTCTCTGTGAGACAGATGCTGCTTGTACCTTTATTTGTGCCATTCCATACATCACAAGCAGCTGAAATATTTTCTGTTCTGGATAGAACAGCTTCTATTCCTGATCTGAGATTAAATATTATTATCTTTTGTTTAAAGTGTGCCTTGTACACATTCTTGAATCAAATAACTTGTATTTTTAATGTCTTGTAGGAGCTGATCTGTGGTGAATAACAGCAAACTGCAGAGCTGTAGGCGAGCTCAAGGCTGCAGTGTAATGTCATCACATGAACTGTAGAACTTGCCTGTGTATGTAAATTGGTATGCAAATAAATGTAATTTCTGAATGTGTGGAAAGTGTTGTTCCTCTTGAAACAAAGTTTCTGTTCTGCAGAGGCATTTACTTTCCAGTTCTGTTAAAATAAAAGACTGCTTTTGGCACAGTCTGGACATTAAGTAGCAACATTGTTTATTTTTAAGCCAAATCTCTTTTTGAGTGTCATGCTGATATTTCAGGTACATAAATGAGTGAGAGCTTTGATTGTAATTTAAAACTTTTCTGTCTACTTCATTTCAATTACTTTGGAAAAAAAAAATCCTGGCTAAAAGCTGTATTAACAGAGAATATAGCATATAGTTTTGAAAACTGGAAGTAGGATAATTGTGCCGTGGATGTGCTGCTGGAGATCTAATCTCCAAGTGTGAGACACTGAGCAGTGAATCAGGAACTGGGGGAGCTGGTGTCATGTAAGAGGTGGGGAAGAAGACACAGGAGTCTGAATTGTTTATCCTCATTGCACTTTGTCAGGACAGGGAGGAGAGGGAGCGGGACACATGTTCCCTGGGAAGGAGGAATGGAGGGGGACACTGCTCTTGGCTGGGAGGCAAAGCTGCTCTTCAAGCTGTGTGGTTCTGGGGGAAGTTTTTGCATTTTCCTGCTGCTGTGTGTCCTCACGGCAGGGATGACATTGTCCCACTGCACAGGAGAATTGGCTTCAGGTTCCTTCACCAAGACTGAGCTCAAACATGACGGATTACTTCAGAGTACAACAACCTTTGTTGAACCTTTTCATTTAAGAGTATAACTGATTTAATTCAAAGTTAGTTCTTGCAAGAATAAACTATGGGGGTTTGTCTATCAAATGTTTCAAGTATAAAACTTTCATAGAATGGTATATAATCTTTATTTAAAAGAATATTATAAATACATTAAGTAGGCAGCTGTGATGTCAAGAAATTTTTTTCATCGAAGGCAAAATAAGATTTTGTTTTAGTGACTGCCATAGAATTTATATTAACAAACTACAAACCATTCTATGTCATTTTTGTTGTACTGAATGTTAGAAAAAAATTTACAGTAGTTAGTACCTAGGAAAAAAAAATACCACACCAAAACTTTTACACAATGTCACAACTTAGTGTGCTAATGTAACTCAACCTGTAGTTAGAAATAGAAACAAACCACACCATGATAATGAATCCAAGCTCTGCAATAATATAAGCCAGCAATGTGATAGAACAATTAGAGTACTTATAAAATAAGAATGTGCATATTCAGTCATTTGCCCCCTGTTGTTTCTGCAGATCTACATCAGTCTGTGGAGTGATAAGAGTCACTGCCGTTGGAGGCCTCAGAGAGATGCACGTGTTCCTAAAACAGTAACGAGTTCACAATCAGCAGGGACTGTGTTTACCTGAGAATAAATAAATGTGATGAGCTGACAGCATATTTTGCTATTGCTTATGATCCTGATCTATATACACAGGCACAGTGGCTGTATAGTACATTCAGTATCTGGTGATTATATTCTAAAAGTGAATCCATTTACAGGAAAGGCTGGTATGAGATAACGTGTCTTCATAGTGGATCGGTTTTGGGAGAGATTTGATCTCAACAGTTGTTTAAGACAGTAAAGCAGAGCTGCCATTAATTTCAAAAGCACTGTGTTGTAATATCAGATATACTTGGCCAGATGCACAGAAGAAGTTCTGAAGAAATGTGTTATTTTGGGTATGCAGATGATGGCTTTTGCTTTGTCTTTAGTGAATGTGAACAGGCTCAATTGGAGAATGTTTTGATACTTTTTACTCTGCTTCCTTTTCTGGCTTGGCTTCTGCTTCCACTTCTACCTCTTCAAATTCCTCCACGTCTGCAGTGGCATCCTGGTACTGTTGATACTCAGACACAAGGTCATTGGTGTTACCTTCTGCTTCAGAAAACTCCATCTCATCCATGCCTTCCCCCGTGTACCAGTGGAGAAAGGCTTTCCTTCTGAACATGGCTGAGAACTGTTCGGACACCCTGATGAAGAGCTCCTGGATGGCCGTGTTATTGCCAATAAACGTGGCTGCCATCTTCAGCCCTCGCGGCGGGATGTCACACACGGCCACTTTGACATTGTTAGGGATCCACTCCACAAAGTAGGAGCTGTTCTTGGTCTGGATAGACAGCAGCTGCTCGTCCACTTCCCTGGTGGACATTCTGCCCCTGAAGATGCAGGCGACGGTGAGGTAGCGCCCGCGGCGGGGGTCGCAGGCTGCCATCATGTTCCGGGCATCGAACATCTGCTGGGTGAGCTCTGGCACCGTCAGGGCCCGGTACTGCTGGCTGCCCCGAGCTGTCAGCGGGGCAAAGCCGGGCATGAAGAAGTGCAGGCGAGGAAAGGGCACCATGTTCACCGCCAGCTTCCGCAGATCCGCGTTCAGCTGGCCGGGGAAACGCAGCGAGGTGGTGACGCCGCTCATCGTTAGGGACACCAAGTGGTTGAGGTCCCCATAGGTGGGATTGGTGAGCTTTAATGTCCTGAAGCATATATCATACAGAGCTTCGTTGTCAATGCAAAAGGTTTCATCTGTGTTCTCTATCAGCTGGTGGATGGAGAGGATGGCGTTGTACGGCTCCACCACTGTGTCAGATACCTTGGGCGAGGGCACAACGCTGAAGGTGTTCATGATCCTGTCGGGATATTCCTCTCTGATCTTGTTGATGAGGAGTGTTCCCATGCCTGAGCCTGTGCCACCACCAAGGGAATGGATGAGCTGGAATCCCTGAAGGCAGTCACAGCTCTCACATTCGTTCCTGACCACATCCATAACGTTTTCAATCAGTTCAGCACCTTCTGTGTAATGGCCCTTGGCCCAGTTGTTGCCAGCACCTGAATTACCTGTGAACAGAATTACAGAAAGAGCAGCCACAAAGTTAACACGAGAATTTTTAAAGGACTTCCAAGGCCCTTTTGGGACAGTTGCCTGCAGTCAGTTTGCTGGCAGTGTGCTGTACATACCATGGATAAAGTTGTCAGGTCGAAAGAGGGGCCCGATTCTGCTGGACCGGACACTGTCCATTGTCCCAGGCTCCAGGTCCACCAGGATGGAACGGGGCACATATTTATGGGCTGGAACAAAACAAAATGAATGCAAATAATCACTGCTAGTGGTCAAAGAAACAGGCTTACAATAGGCTCTGGAACGTCCAATCCACCTAGAGTGGTTTAGGCTTTTGTGGGTTTTTTAATTGCTTATTTTACCCTCCCTGTTGGCTCTGCTGAGCACTTACAATAAGCCTCATTGAAGTACACGTTAATTCGCTCCAGCTGCAGTGGTGAATCCCCACAGTAGTTCCCAGTGATGTCAATCCCATGTTCCTCACCAAGCACCTCCCAGAACTGCAAAAGGAAAGAGGTGCAACACACTGAGAATGATTTATTTATTTTCAGCACACGTTCAGCACCAGCTCTGGGAATTGTTCCTGAAGTAGGGGATGCTTTGCCGTTTACTTACCAGATCTCTACCCCTCCCAAATAAATTCGAGGGGAAAGTTTAGCAGACCATTTATGCTGCTTAGCTATGACCTCTGCACTAATAGGTGGAGGCCCTCAATTTGTTCTCTTTATAGTAAAAGAAAATTGATGTTAGTTTAAAATTTTAAATAACAGTTACTTCTCGGTATGAGCTTAACAAAAAGGTTGTGAGGGTGTGGATTAGGAGTCCTGTCATGCACAAGTGGGACCATGGCACAACAAAGCTGGCACAGGCAAATTTGTACATGAGCAAGCCTTTCCACAAACAGCTGCTGCTCCTAAATGTCCTATCTTGACACTCATATGGATGTGCTCTTGTGCTGGGCTCTTATCTGGGCAGCCGCCACAGCAGTGTTCATGCAGACACACCCACCCACTGTAATGACCAGGCTATTCTAATATTAAAGATCTCCTGTGTTAGCATCCAGCCCATTTTGAGTGTACAAATACACCACTCTCACCAGGTGCATGTTCCATGCTTCATGTTCCATTAAAAGGAATCAAGGTTAGGTGTGGGAGAAGGGAGGAAGAACACAGCAGAACAATCTCTCAACTATCCATGTCTTAAAAGACCTCCCAGCACAAAATAGATAATCTTTGGACAACTTCCTACTTATCAATTAAAAAAAAACAAAAAGGATGGACACAGCATAGTAATTGAGGGGTAATTTTACTCCTAGCCCAGAAAGTCAGCAATAGTGACTACTCCCTATGTCACAGCATGCCAGCGTTTGAGCTACACAAAAATACTCCAAATGACACCTGTGTCTCACAGGAGGCCAGTGACACTTTGTGTCATTCTACACTCTAACACAGGTTATGCTGTTGATTAATATGATCTCATATGATCTTTAAGATCCCTTCCAACCCAAACCATTGTATGATTCTGTGATATTGAAGAATAAAATGTGGCAGAGCTGCTGCATGGCTGAACTAAAGTACCAGAAACACAACTTCACAGCCCTGGAATTACTGGCTCTGTCACTTGCCCCAGTATCTTGCAGAGTATGTGAGTTCCCCCTGGGAACAGGAGTCCCAGCAGGAATGCTCTGGTGCATCTGTAATCACTGGGCCACGGTTATTGCAAATGAACATTAAACTTAAAGGAGCAAATCCAGCTTTTGCCTTTCATAACAAAATATTCATGTTCCCTGCTAACATGCCATGCTTCCCACCACTGAGTTACAAAGTAATTGTCACCCCAAAAGTCCCCATCCATTGATGTTGTGTGACCTGCTACCTCTGATCTCCTGCTAATAGTCAGTGTTGAAAAGAGACCTTACCTTGGATCCAATTTGGTTCCCACACTGGCCAATCTGCAGGTGCACGATTTCACGCATTTTGTGTGGCTCAGACCTGTCGGTGGCTACAACCTCACCCAGGCTTTCCAGCTCCCCAGAACAAGCCCTCTGCCTGCTGCTCTATCAGCTACACCCAGCACAGCCCGGCCCAGGGGCCCTTTTATACCCCAGGGACTGTCACTCAGCCAGCCAGGGGAGTAGCCAGCCCCAGGCACTGCACCAGGCGCCAAGGGCCTCTTCACTGCCTGGGTACAGGTACCACAGCACAGGTGCACCACTGAGTGGCTTGGAAGGCAGCATTGTCACATGCACCCCTTCCCAGTTCTCTGTGCAGCAGTGTGGTGCATGAATATATGTGCATATTCTGTTTGTGTTACATTATTTTATATTAGACATAATATATATACAAATATATGTGCATATGTAGAGATTATAGCCCAAAGTGAGTGATCTTAATTTATTAAGCACATGTGCTTCTGCCACATAATTTAAATTTTAGCATCATATGAGTCATAGAGGACAACACCCATAATAAAAATGGTAACAACTTGTGAGCAGGAGCCTCCTATAATCACAACATGCAGTGCATTGCAAGGCAAACTCCAGTTCACTAACAAGCATCATTCCTGATGTTTGACTGCATGAAGAAGGGGAACAGGAGCAGGAACAAAAAATACTTTGTAACACATAACACTGTACTCTCAGTGATGCATGGTCCTTAGTTATAAGAATCCCTCATTTTTAGCCAAAACTTGAATTAACTTGTGACTAACTTGCACATACACTCTTTCTCTCTCCCTCTCTCTCTCCATTTCCTGACATTAAGAAATACAGAATTTCTAATATTTCTTAATTTCTTATATCTCAGATGTACTTCAGAACTTGCCAGGAAAATGCTAGAGGTGAACACCCCATTTCACTGAAGTTCTCTGAAATGAACTGTAACATTCACTGAGTGAAACATCTCCCTGTGCTAAAGGAATGATGTGAGGCAGAACAAAACTCAGCACAGTCATGTTTGGCTGCTGATAACCAGGACCAGTATCACTGAGCAGCAGAAGCCCAGGGTAAAATGACTTCTGGAAGCCTAGAGCAGTTTCATGACATGTCAAATGACTGTCACTGCCTTGCAAGTGTTCCTTTTAAGGATGGGGAAAGGAACTATAATTAGGAAAGCACCTTAAACTATTTAGCATAAAATGGTGACAGTGGAAGGGCTTGACTCACTGAATGTAACTACTCTACCACTTTCTGGGTTGCTAGAGATAAGGGATTTCTGTGTTTTCATATGGTTCCAGAAGAAAAATCAGCTTGTTCCAGGCTTCCCCTCCACTTGATGACTTCCACTTCTCCCACCAGCCAATGAAGGAACAGACAACTGCTCCTAACACAGAGTTCAGCACCAGAAATGCATTTTAAAAAAATAGAGAGCAAACATCCATCATCCTCTGCCATGCTATAAGCATACTGAGTAGGGAGCAATAAAAGGAAGACTTCAAATGCAGATAGATTCATTTTGTTTCCTTAAAACACAATCATTTTATCATTTTATCATTTTTCAAAAGATAAGTATTCTCTAAGTCATTCAGTTTACCCAGCAAGACACACAAAACGTTCTGTTCCATTGCCACATTGTCAGTATTTCCCACAATAGCTTTGGATATCTTCTATAATTCCCTAAGAAAATTCTGGGAAGGTTTTTTGAACATGTACTTAAAAAGCATATCTCATTTTATTTATGCACATTTCATACTTGTTTTCTCCAACCATCCTTAGCTAAGAGCAATAATGCACATCTGAGCTATTCAACTGCTGCATTCTGAACAGACATCGACACAATGTCAATAACAAATACTAAATAAATACAATATAAAAATATATAAATTTGTATTAATTTATAAAAAATATAAATT
>VXBC01000598.1:231907-338497 GCA_013399945.1 Ploceus nigricollis | reverse complement strand
GGGGCGCCCCCGCCGCCCCCGCCGGCCGCAGGTGAGCGCCGCCCGGCCCGGCCCGGCCCCGCCCGTCCCTCCGCTCCGCCCCTCCCACCGCCCTCAAACCCCGGTGCGGCCGCATCCCGGGAGCTGCCGCTGTCCCAGCATGGCCACGCCGCTCCAGCCCCTCATCCCGCTCCTGCTGCTCTGCGGCTGCCTCTGCCCGCCCGCCCGCGCCGGGCTCTACTTCAGGGAAGGGCAGCACTGCTACAGACCGGCCCCGCGAAAGGCGCCCGGCCTCAGGTGAGCTCCGGCCCCTTGTGCCCTCCCGGGCCGCANTTTTTAAATACCCGCCCGTCGTGCTCCGGGGGTTGCCGGCGCTACCTCCTCGTCCCGTCCCCCCGCAGGACCTACCCCCGCCCTCACGAGTACCTGGACGTGTCGGCGCTGCCGCAGAGCTGGGACTGGAGGAACGTGAATGGGGTGAATTACGCCAGCACCACTCGGAACCAGCACATCCCCCAGTACTGCGGGTCCTGCTGGGCCCACGGCAGCACCAGCGCCTTGGCAGGTACCCTCGGGCTCACCTGGAGGGCTGGCTCCCCGCTGGAATCGGGAGTTTTCGGGAAGCAAAGGAAGTTTAGCTTCAGGTTACTGACAGCTGGTATAAGGTGCTAAATCACTGCAGTGACTAACGCAGCAAAACCGAGGCTGAGATGTCTGTGAATACACCAGAACAGTGGGAATGTCCAAGGTGAAGGCAAGGAGGGTTGGTTTCAATACAAAAAACAACTAGAGTGGGGCTGTCTCTACCTTATCCAAAGGCAGCAAGGGGGAAATGCTGGTGTGTGGTTAAAAACCTGTTTGCACTAGGAATGTGGCCATAGCTCCTCCCAAACTGCTCTTTAGGTCCTGGGGTAAGAGCTGGGGTTTCTGCCCTCCCCTCAGAGGTGTGGTGATGGCAGCAGCAGATGCAAAAGAGTTGTCAGGTCTCCCTTCCCCCTTCTGGTACCTCACTACAGCAGGGGCTCTCCAGCCATGCTGGCAATGAGGAAATGAAAGAAGATGCCTCTTGTTGGGTATTTGCTACAGGAGCCCTGTCATTCCATAAACTGACCACCACAGCAGACACATATGTCTTATTTCAGCCTTTTTCTTAGTCAAGGGGAAGTAGTGGTTTGCTACAGATAGAGAAGTAGTGGTTCTAGAGAGAATGCATGATTTGCATGCAACAGTTATGTGCTGGAGAAGCACCACTTGCACCGGGAGGCTGTAGGGAAATTACCTCTGAAAGAGAAACAGAGGAAACTGGGGAGAAGGGGAAAGATACTGCAAGTGTGAGCAGACAGCAGGAATCATGCAGCATACAGGGATGTAGATATGTGTAACACCTGCCAGGATGGAGTGAAGATGGTAAAATACAGCAGCTTGCAGGAAGATTAGGCTGGGATGATAGCTCCCTATTCTGTCAAGTTTATTTGAATGTTGTTGGTACTAATAGGATTTAAAGTACTACTATGGCATCAGTTAAGACTGTTAATGCAGAAAAGCAGTTTATAAATACTTGTCAGGAAGCTTTTCCGCCAAGTAAGCTTGTTGTTTCTGACAAAAGGAGGCAGCAGGGTGGTGGTGCCTGTCTGAGATGGCAGAAAAACAGTGAGATGCTGATGTAACAGCAAGGAGATAACTCTGAAAGATTTTTCCTGCATTGAGACTGGCTCACAGAGCCAGCAGCCTGGGCTCCATGGGCTTATGTTTATGCATAGGCTTATACATAAAATCTCCACTCCTGTAAAAGATGCTGCTCAGAGCTGTTTTTATGATGTGTGTTTGAAAACTCTTCACTGTCAAAGTCAGGAAACAGATCTAGAAGTTTTCAGAAGCTGTGGCTTGAATTAAAAGAGGTCTAGGGCTCTTCAAGGCTTTAGGCAGATCTTACTCATCTCCATGTTTTTGCTGAGTTTTTAACAGAAAAAACCCTCCTAATGGAAACCCACAATAATAACTCAGCCTCTGCTTTGAATTAGGTCATGCTGTGCTCCTCGCTGCAGACAGCAGAGGCTTTTCCAACCACGAGTGCTGCTGTCTGCTCACATCACAAGCACGAGTGCTGCTGTCTGCAGCCACTTACAGGCTCAATGAAGAGGAGACGGTTTCAAAACCAGTTGCAATGTGTAGCCACCCATGTATTCCAGCAACAAACCCAGTTTCTTATCCTTGCAGACCGAATCAACATCAAGAGGAAAGGTGCTTGGCCCTCTGCCTACCTGTCTGTCCAGAATGTCATCGACTGTGCTGACGCCGGCTCCTGCGAGGGCGGGGACCACTCGGGGGTCTGGAGGTACGCCCACGACCACGGCATCCCCGACGAGACCTGCAACAACTACCAAGCCAAGGATCAAAGTAGGATGTCTCTGCTTTGCTGTGGGATTTCTTCCCAGGTTCAGCAGATCTTAGTGTATTCAAAAAAAAAAAATTTGGGTTTTCAGAGTACTGGTTCCTGCTGTTTGACTGACAGAACAGGTTTTATTTACGGGCCTGTGTGTGTCTCCTGCTCCAGACAGACAGTGTAGCACTAAATCATGCTCAGGCAAGTTTGCACAGCTGAATTGTTTTAACTTAATCTCTTAAATCTGTGACACACAATCTCTAATGTACTGAAGTATTTACAAGTGTCACCTCAAGCTGAACAAAGATTAACCTTTGGCTGGTCACGTATGACTGGAATGGTTTCTCTATGTCCTCAACAAAGTATTTATACCTGTGAAGTAAAGAACAATAAGTGGTGATAATAGGGACTTTAAATGTGGTTTCCAGAAAATAATTGAGTTCACCAGAGAGAATATGTATTAATAATTACTCTGAAGTTATTAATATCTGCCTCAATTAAGTTATAAAAGCTCAGTGTCCTACAATCACTTCACTTGAAGAAAAACACCTTCCTGCAGATTACCTCCAGTGGTAATCTCACCTCTGTTTTACAGAGTGTAAGAAGTTCAACCAGTGTGGAACTTGTGTCACTTTTGGAGAATGCCATGTGATCAAGAACTACACTCTCTGGAAAGTTGCTGACTATGGGTCTGTCAGTGGAAGAGAAAAAATGATGGCAGAAATCTACACTAATGGACCAATTAGGTAAAAAAAAAAAAGATACATGAAACTCAGTGTACATTTTCGCTCTAGCACGTGTCAGCAGCTCTGCACTAACATGCAGACTTTAGTTTGTATATAAACTGAGATCAGAATTCAAGATGCAAGAAAACCATTTGGTTTTTAGCCAGGCCCCTGCCCTGATCCCCTTGTATGAAACCTTCTCTCTCTGTTTTCTTGCAGCTGTGGCATAATGGCTACTGAAAAGCTGGATGCCTACACGGGGGGACTGTACACAGAGTACAACCCTGCACCCACAGTGAATCACATCGTGTCTGTGGCTGGCTGGGGAGTGGAAAATGGGACAGAATATTGGATAGTTCGTAACTCCTGGGGTGAGCCCTGGGTAAGGAGACATGGGAACACACTTTTGGCTTTGGAGGGTGGGGTTTGTCACTTGCAAAACTACAGCCTGTGGATATAAAACTGGAACTTTCTTTGAAGTAGACTACCAGTTTAAAAATCACACCTTGTCTGAAGACAAGGATATTTGGCCAAGGCTCTTTGAGTAATGTCAGCTCTATCCCAAATTCTGCCTTTCAAGGATGTGCAGCTCCTGTTATGGGCAACTGTAAATTGCTGTTAGTTGTAGGCAAAAATCCAGTCACGTACCTGGACTGGATGAGTGGGATGTAAATTCACCAAAGCAGGTTGCCCCATGACTCCAGGGTTACACTTCAGCTTGAGTGAATTCCTCCATTCACTTAAATCACTCATCTTTGCCAGACAGAACAGACTCACCAACATACAATTGCTACAGCTGTGTTTCCTAATTTACTGCAAATTAAATCCTTCTCAGGGTGAAAGAGGGTGGCTGAGGATTGTGACCAGTGCCTATAAGGGTGGAAGAGGAGCAGACTACAACCTGGCTATTGAAGAGGACTGTGCATATGGAGATCCTATACTGCCTTGATTCTACATGGTACAGCTTTTTGTTTAGGTACTTTGTTTGGAAGCTTCCCAGCACAACCTCCTCTTGTTTAAAGAATAATAGCCTAAGACTCCTTCACAGTTCAACACCATCAGGCAGTTCTGCAAAATTAGCCCAGATGCAACACACAATGCCTTCAAAAAATACAGAACTGCCCTAATTTTATTTACATCTTGAAGTAACTCACCCATGAAGGAGTTGTCTACCTTGGTGCACAGTATTAAAATCACACTGACTGAATCACAGAACCTGTACATGTAAATATCTATTTTTTTAATACAAATAATGTAGATGTACTGGAAAAATATACTCAATATTTGGGTCTAGAGCTTCTTTTAAATTCTGTGATAGTACTGACCAAATATGTTGCAATGATGCAAAAGCCATGATACATGGCTGGTAAATTAAAAATATTAATGTGTTTTCTTGACCTCCTGGTGAGACAGTGGTGTTGGAATTCTTAAAGAATGAAGTTGCTTTTATCTACCAAAATTATATAATGGGAATTACTTTAACCAAAAGACAATCTAAACACTTCTTACTTAATTAGTCTTGTCTTTGCTCAAATTTCTTGTTTTAATATGTGACTGTGCCCTTTTTCTCCTAAAGAGGCAAAACATAAATTGCCATAACCCAGAACTCCTCACTAATATGACAAATCAGTGCCATGTCAGATGTTACTACCTGGCATTGCTAACTGATTTAATAAACAGACTTTTTCTCTTACATGACTGGGTATTTATTATAAGAGCTTATTAAGAGAGGTGTGTGGTTGTCTCCACCTGGGTGGTGCTGCTTTCACTGGTCTTTTCCTTCTGAAAGGCCTGATGGACAAGTTTATACAGCAGTGATGCTGCTTCAAACAACAGCTGGGTATGAACAGGATCATGTGACAGCACTGATCACAGCATCACAAAGGTTTAACAAGTTAAAAATCATCTACAGGGATCAGTGCAGAGGAACTGTTTAGAGGAAGTGATACCAAGCTGAACACAGGAAAGCAAAAATAAACCTTGTTTAAACTGTTGGCAAAGCTGCAGTGGACACAGAGGAAACTGCTTTTGATATCACCAAGAGCTTGTACAGGGCTGTACCCTAAATTGATTATAGGGTGAATAATTTCTGTTGTTAATTCTACAATTTACTTAAATTCTGAAAACTAGGTCACATGCAAATTTTAAATGGTGAGAGTTAGCTGGAATAATTGTAAATCTTCTATTCAAAGATAAGCAAGGAAGTTCAAAACAGCCTCTACAGAAGCAACTTTTGACCTTTTCAGGTGATTTCGTTTTTAAATTCACATCCAGCTGGACTTAAGAGTTTCAGTGTCTTTTAGAAAGCAGGTTCTTCAGAAAACTGATGTGCTTGGAAAAGCAAAATGTGCTTGTTTGTTCAAGAAAATTACTGTTTGTTTAAAAGTGAGGGGTGTAAAGAGGAATCCAGCCCAATGAACAGAGAGAATGAGTCATAATGAAATTGAAAGACATCTCTGAAAAAGAACAAACACCTTTATTTAAAGGTAAGTTATATTGTTGGGTGTTCTGCCACAGTTTGGCATCAGCCAGGACAGAGTAGAGATCAGTATAAAAACAAAGCCACAACAAGCAGGAATGAAATTTCGGCACACGTTTCATATTCTGGGACAGTAATGACATGGTAATGAAACTTACCAGTAACATCTGATGCATCTATTTAGCAAAAAATAGATTCTGAAAGGTAACACACTCACATAGAATTCCTCTCTTAATACAAAACTAACCTTGGTTGTTGCAGCTCCTCTTGTGTTACACAAAACACATTTTTTGTTTTCATGTAAGATATTTAGAATTCTAATACAATGCAAAGGGGAGGAACAGACATTAGAGCTTCTGTGCTGCAGGCACAGAGCAAATCCCACAAATTCCTATTTTTTACAACTTGCAACATCAAAGCCCAGAGCATTCAAGACCTATTCAGAGAACTATCTGCGAACTGTTTTTAGTAGGAATTACCTTACTTGTTCTTCATATTTTGTTTATTACACAAAGAATCAGTGACAAGCAACCAAAATAATGTTCTTTCAAATAAATCTGTTTCTTGCTGTCCATCCTCTTTGATTTATACTGATTTGTGTAAAAACAGAAAGCCCTTTGGTATCATTCCATTTTCCAAATGACATTAACAGTTCTCTGATATGAAACACAAACACTCCTCTGGTAAGAATTTCAAGGTCACCATGCAAGTCAAGCAGATGCCCTTCAGCCTTTTCCTCCTTGTTTCAGGTTTGTTGGTTTTGTTTGCCCATTTTAGAACCTCACTGGTGGAGAGCATAGCAAAGCAGTGATCATGAGCTCTGGCTGCATTCTTGATGTTTTCCACTGCTTAGTTCATCATAATGAAGTTAGATTTGCAATGAGCTAAAAAGGAGAGGAAAAAAAAAAAGACACACCGTTCAGTACATTACTATGATTCTGATGTATGTATTTGCATATGGATTTCTGTATTATGTAAATAATTAGGCTTTTAGGGTCTGGACAGATGTTTCTAGTTTAGGTATTATGACAGACAACTTTCCTTCCTTTCCTTGCTGCAGTGATAGTTCCCAAAAAGCAGTATTTATCTTCACTTTCCTCACTACTACCCACAGATTCTTGATCACAGGAAAATTGCTAAACAGGGGCCCCAAAAGGGAAGTTGTCTGTGAAAATAGCTGGCAGGCATTCTTATATTTAGCAATCTTCCTCCTAAACATTATTTGCTAGCTGTCACAGACACAAATGGAAGCAGATATGCAAGTAATAAATGTGACTTACCTATGAACTCCGTGACAGGATCATGTTCACCTTCTGTTTTTATAGTGCCTGCAATACTTTCATTCTCCAAGATTGGAAGAAAAAGCTGTACAAAGTCTGAGGTATATGGAGGAGCAATCACATCAAGCACCTGAAACAGCAGACAAAAACTGATGATTCTTGCACTTACAGGGGGAGGAGGGACAGTATTTAATTCATACACCAGTCTTGGAAGCATACAAGTAGCTGGATGGAGAACAAGAGGTCTCAAGTGCGAGTAATTAGTTATGTATTCTCAGGGTGCTCTATTGAGTACCTTGTTACTTCCAGAAGTCAGGATCAGTAGGACTAAGTCACATCCTGGTGAACACTGAGACATTGCTCAGAATCTAACCTAACTTGAATGATTTCTGAATATCCAAAACACATGGAGCTGATTTTAAACTTGATCTCTAGACTTTAGTAAACAGTTTTTGCTGCTGACCTCTGTCACAAAGTATCTGATGAGCGAGATGTCCGTGTCCAGCTTCTCCAGGCATTTGCGGATGTAGCTGACGACAGGCAGGACGTACCCTCGGCTCAGCGAGTGAACCATCCTGTCCAGGAGAGTCTTCTTCAGCTCCAGCTGATGGGGAAGGGAAGGAAGAGCCAGCACTTTAGAACTTGCTCTCAGAGTGTACAATTTTTATTCATTCAATATCTGCTATGCTACATTTTAAGCACTTCTAAATTAACCCTGCTGTGAGAGGAAAAGCTGTTGAATTGGGTAAGAGTGACTGATGTGAAGTAACAGAAACCACTGAATCCTCTGAGTATCACCTGCTCCATCACATCCAGCTGAGAATGTTCTGTTTCAAAGAGCTTGACAAGAAGTTGCAGAACTTGGGGATGAAGCAGCTGATGGCATGTACTGATCTGCAAACAACACAGCAAAGTGAGATCCTTAGAACTGCAATTTAAAACACAATGCAGGCAAGTCTGCATTGATGTTCAGTGCCAGACAGAAATTCATTTAGAAAAGCATTCCATCATTTCTATGATGCCCAAGTTTTCCTGGCGTAAATGCTGAGCTGACAAAACCAAACAATTTACTCTGAATAGATTCATTTCTGCATATTTACTGCCTTACTGCCAATGCCAGGCACTCAGTGTTACACAAGAACCAGAACTGTTCTTGCTCTCCAGCACAGTTTTACAGACACTCTTACCTCATCCAGCAGTGCCAGGTGAACGGGGGTGTGATCGGTCTGCAGCTGGAAGTACCGTGGCTCTGACACTGTCCAGTCCACCCACTTCAACACACCCATAGCCACCACTGGGAACCTACAGAGAGACATCACTTCAGCACAGCAGCATGAAAAATAAATTGAAGTTTTATTAGGAACACGAAGTAATCTGCCATCATTTTCCAGTGGCACAGAAAAGCATGTTCTGCCACCCAAGGAGGTCAAGTTGTGTGTGAAAGACAGGATTTATGAGTCATGAGAGACTCCCAGCCTCTCTGCTCACCTGATGCACTGATAGAGAGTGCTCAGTTCTGCAACCAGCTCTGATGCCCCTTTGTTCTCATTGCAACACAGATTGTGAACAGTCTCAATGGCTTTTGAGGTCGACTTGAGTTCATCCTTGTTGATGCTGACTCTCTTGTTCTGCAAAATTATTGCAAAGTTGGAATGCAAAAGTTGCAGATGTCTTTGGTTATTTAAGGAAAGGAGCTTAACCTGCAATAAACCTAGGATTGCAACCTGTGTCTCAAAATTCAGACTCACATATAAGTTTCAGAAGAATTAATTATGAGTGAGCTGAAGTACAAGGATGTTTGCTTTATTAATTCTCAGTGCACTCAGACTTTTGTTTGATCATCAGGATCTACACTTTTTAATCACCTCAGTTGAAGGCAGAAGCATTTCATATTAAAATAAGTAAACTAAGCTGAATGAATTATTTTAAACAGAGTGACTTCACAACCAGACACTTTCTTCAGCACAGGCAGGCTGCTGCAGGTAAAAAATAATATTATTCACAGAAGCAAACATTACCTTTTTCCACATCTCTACAACACTAGCTGCATATGCCAGTATGTGGATATATTTATGTTTGTGATCCTGGTTGATCTTAGCACCTGGTTTAAACAAGGACTGCATGAAGAGGTCCAGAAATGCAGGCACTCGAATCTGTGAGAGAAAGAACATTTTATGAGAGCCTGAGACTCATGAGGTGACTAAGAATGGAGTTTCTGCATTTGATATACCTTGCATAGAACAAGATAAACACATTTTCCTTTAAGAGTACATTAAACAGTTTTCTGAAGAGTCACAGACTTTTGAAAGAAAAAAGGGAAAAAAAAGGAATCAGTTACAGACCATATTTCTAAAGTATCAAAATCTTGCCTTTTCTTACCAAAACCCATGTTAGAACAATGCAGTGAGAAATGTGAAATTTATAATTTAGGCCTGCTTATAACAAACTGCTAAAGTGGGCAGGGATTTTTTTTTCCTGAATTTTTTTTGTTTGTTTAAAGAATTAATTCATTGCCATCTTTATTTCCTATGGAAACGTTAATTTAGTTATCTGTAAAAACACAACTTGGAATGATTCAAAAACCCCAACAGAAGTACCATGAAGCTGATGCAAACCAGAATGCAAGTAGCAGCTTCACTTTTAGACATTACTTAAAATTACAGAGGAACAAGTGAGTGCCAATTTAATTTTTGTGTCCATACAACACTAAGCACAAGGCACCCCATTTCTGAGTGCTTCTGTAACAGAAGTAAGTTTCAGAGGTTACAAACAGGTGAATACTGACCAGTTCTACTGGAGGTGGGTCCATGCTTGTAAACATTTTGAAGAGGACAGTGATATCTGCTGGATTCAGAGCTCCTTTGGACAGCATTGCCCCCAGAGCCTGGCAAGCTCGGGGGTAGGAGGCTGCAGTACCCAGTGCTAAGGTGATCTGACTGGCATCGTGGCCTCTGCAGGAAGAGCAAACACACACAGTGACTTATTTTCTTAATTCAGACATTTCAGATGAAGTCTCACTGAGTCAACAGGGCATATTCTATGGGATGTAATGCCTTAGAGTAATTACAGAATTAGGCCTGTGTTTGCCTTGTTTATTTCCAAAATGTTAACAGAAAAATAAAAATAGATATTTTTTAATAGACAGAAACTTCAAGTCTTTGCTTTTCCAGTTTCAGGTCTCTCTGGTACAGGACACTGAACTTTTCTGCTGTCCCACAGCTTCAAGCCCTGCTACAAGAACTGCTTTGTTGCAGTTAATCTGCTAAAGATTCTCCTTTTGCTGGTGAAAGGTGATGAAGAACCAGCAGAAGCCAGCAGAATTTCCAGACTGTGGTGAGTTCCATTTCCCTGTTCCCACAGCTGCCACTCACTTCTCGTGGGCGTAGCGCTGAACCTCCTGGGCGATGCGTCGGACAGCGGAGCCGCCCTGCTCCTCCTGGGCCAGGATGGACATCATGGACTGAGCAAAGAGGTAAGTGTGTTCTCCATGGCACACCATCTTCTGTGAAAGCACAGCACAAACCTCACCAGACAGCAAGAAAACATCCCAGTGTCCTTCCGTGATTACATTGCCGTGAGAGCAAAAGGGGGAAAAACAAACAAACAGCAAAATCGCAAAGGAAAAAAAAACCAAAGCACAAACAACTAAAAAACAAAGCCAAAACCCCAAAAGCCAAGAGGAAAATACAGAAAAGCACTGACACCACACAAGAAGAAATTTCTGAATTGAGAACTTAATGTCTCAAATTCCAAAACTGAGAGGAAAATTATTTTCATTTGCCAGAGGACTGACAACAGGGATCACAGTACAAGTGAAAGACAACAGTTCTACCCCCACCTTTTTACAATCCATTTAATAAATATAAAAAGTGTCACATAAGCAACCCAAAGAATTCTTGGTCACAGAATGACCAAAAAGCACAAATTTCTGGGTTTAACTCAGATATACCTTCTCTTCATAAGCTTTTGTACGACATCAAGATTGGCTACAATCCCACAGTGATCTCTACCTCCTAACTGGAAAGCAGAACACTTCTTTTTAACTATAAAAAGGGAAAAAAAAACCAAAAAACCAAAAAAACAAAAAACCAAACTTACAGCAAACTCAGGGAGGTTTTTCTCAAGGTTTTCCTCTCCTCCATCTAAAATTGTTGCCAGAGATGTACGCAGGACTCTGGAAAATACTTCTAGTTGCTGACATGCTGTTGAAACACTGGTAATTTCCCCTTGATACCCAGCATCAGATATAAGCTATAAAAATAAAAACATCATAGAAATCTTGTTATTTACATTTCTATTTCTGATATCCTAATCTAGAAGAACACAGAGAATCTAAGTTTCACCTCTCATACACTGACTGGAATTCACATTTATATTGTGGTTTACAGAAAAGGAAACCAATAAAGATGTAGCAAAAATAAAGCACAATAATAAAAAATATAGCAGAGCACACCAAAATATAACATTCTTTTCTTGTCACAGAAACATACAAAACTCACTGAGACGTTCCACTGCACCAGAAATCCAGAATTTTCAAACAGAGATCACAGGAAAACAAACAAGGGAAAAAAAGAGAAAAACCCCACACCTCAACAAAAATTGAAAAAGCAGTACTTCAAACTGGGAAATTACACTTACTCCAACCTGTATCACAAGTCCTCCCACCTAGGTGTACTTCTACTAATTAGTATTAGCAGGAATATATAAACGATACAAGCAAGACCACAACTAATATTTGATGCCAGAACAATTAGCCCTCTACGGATATTCTTACTCATTAGACTTAAGCATAGTACCTTCACAGTAAAATTAAGCATTAAACAATCAGGATGGGCTTCTGCCAACTTGTAAAAAAGATCTCTCCACGTGGTATGTGCTATCATTTGCTCAAGCCAGGCTGGAGTCTGAAAAGAACAGAGCAACACAGAGAAATTTAAGAATGTCTTGTTGTCAGGATCATAAAAAGCAAGGCTTTTACCTCTCAGCAATCCTGTGAGTTGTTCTACAGAGCTTTATTACAAAGGAGGATGCATTCTAAATTTCCAACTTCTCTAAACCTCTGAGGACTCCAGTCAGACAGAGCTGGTTTTCTGAAACCAGTTGTTCCTCAGCCAAAAAGCTTTGAAGATTCAATTTCCCTTCACTTCACCACTCCATCAGATGGAGGCATCTAGGAAGGATCCTCTGTAGGGACAGCAACAGGGATTGCATGCACACCTCTCCTTCCTCTGTAAAGATGGAATCTGCTTTCCGAGGGTCAAAGTGCTTGATCAGTAAGCTCTTCAAGTGGTTCTCTACAGTCTCCTGAACCTGCATTGGCTCAACACCTGCACAGAAGGAACAAAACACTTGGCACATGCAATGCAGTCCAGTGGAACACAGCAGCAGCATCCCACATTTTCCAGTGAGGACAGAAACTACTCCAGAATTTATCAGCACAGAGAAGATGAGAGGAGAGCCATCAGTTCTACTATTGAGCCACACTGATACAGATTTTCCACCTTTTTTTTCCTAAATGCTAAACTGTTTAGGATCTCAGGCAGGTCACAACCTTCCTCTTTCTCTCCTCATCAGACACACAAAAAGCAATGCCAGTCATCCCCAGGACTGTTAGTGCTGTAACAGCAAAATGCAGGGGTGTCTTAACCCAAAAGGGATCACCAGGGCTGGGGCACAAAGCCACGTTACTACACACTAAAGTTCATCCTTTTAAATATTGGTTCTCAGTAGCTTTGATAGTATTCTACAAAATAACACACAAATAGCAATGAGTAGTTCTACATTTCTGAAATCAGAGTACAGTAATTCTGGTAATGTAATAACAATTACATAATTAATTCCATTACAGAATAAAAACACTGCTTATACTGTCTACATAACAGCACCCTTGCCCTTTGAATGAAATTAAAAAGAAGCTATAATTTATGCAGTTGTTTCAACTATAAAACCTTTTATAACACAGTTTGCTGGCCTTTCATCAACATATTGCTTCATTATTCTCCAAGTGGAATAAACCTATAATTATAAAGGATTTAGCCACATACAGGATGACAACTTTATAACAATCCACTTCCTGTGTATGATCAAATTTGCCACAAATTCGGATATTTCTGACAGAATATAGACCCAAAATACTCTGTATCTTGTATCATACCTGTCTGAATGAGCCACTCTGCCAGCAAATTGACAGTCTGTGCCACTGCAGTGTAGTTTTCAGAGAGAAGCTGAATAACATTCTCTGGAGATCCTCCTGCTTGGAAATATCTGATGAAAGGATTACAAAAGAACTATTTGAGTCATATTAAAACCAAAATTAAATAGAAGTCTAAATTTAAAGGAAAAACAACAGCACCATTTATAGATTTGCACACACTTCCATATGAAGTGACACCTCTAACACACTATAACACACATCAGGTCACACTCACCTCTTTAACGTATTAAATATAGACGGTTCCATTATATAATCAGGCGTTGAAAATTTCTTCAGGCATTCCTGCTGGACTTCGGCATCATCTTCTCCCTCCCCATCCTCATCATCTTGCTGTTCACAAGCACAGTCAGGTCAGCCTCCCTGTCCCGTCTCCCCCCACACTCCCATATTCAGGCTCTTGCCCACAGCAGCACACACACCTCGGCTCAGCACCGCAAGCGACCTGCACCCCGACAAACAGCGATTAATAACGGAGAAGGCACAAAAACCGCACCGCCTTTCCCGTTTAACCCCGGGCCCCGGGCCCGGCGCAGCCCCGGCCCCCTGCCCTCACACCCGGCGCTATCGCCTCAGCCCGGAGCCCCCGCGGCGGAGCGGGAGGGCCCGGGGGCCGCTCCGGGTCCTTCCCGGGGAATACTCCAGGATTCTCCCGGAGGATGCTCCGGACCCAGGGGAATGCTCGGAGTCTGTGCCCAGGGGTTGCTCCGGGACACGCTTNCAGGCTCTGAGGGGAGGCGGGCAGAGGGGACACACTGCCTCAGGGGGCAAAGAACCAGTGGAACTATAAAATCAAACTGCCCTGCAAAGCCTCCCAGCGCAGCAGCAATCTGACGGGAATTGCAAGGGAAGAGGAAAAAAAGGGATGCGTTGCTCCAAGGGGTGTCTTCTCCAAGGGATGTGTTCTCCAAGGGATGCATTCCTCTTCTGGTTGCAGCTGGACAACAGCAGTTCCCTCCCTCTCTCACATGGAAACATGAGGAGGATGTTGAACAACAGCAAGTTGATAGGAATGATGAAATGTTATGGTGGAATAGAAAAACTGACAAGCAGGAAAACAAAACAAGGTCGGGGGGGTAGGGTAACTCTGGAGCATGAAAGTGGGCATCTCTGGGCAGAGCAGAGGTGCTGTGAGAGCCACGTCCCCTGTCCTGGGGCAGTTCCGTAAGCAGGCAGGGCAGCCTGTGACACAGGATTTGCTCCCCATGCACAGAACGGGATCCCCAGAGCACTGTGCTCACCCTGGGACCTTTCCTGGGGATGCTGAGCAAAGATAACGGGTCAAGAGGGTCCCCAAGGAAGGGAGGGACAGGGAATTAGATGAACAGGGTCTACAATGAAAACTGGTCACATAATCAGGCCTCGGGCAAGGAGAGAGGCATTTTTGAGACAATGTGAGAAACAGTCCCTTTGTTTCTCTTCATCTCCCATTCTTCAGCTGTGTGAGTTTCACTGTGAGAAAGGGGAGGGTGAGGGTGTGTTCTGGGATTTGTAGGCCAGCCAGGAGTTTTGCTGATTAATTATTTAAAAGGTCCTTTATTCTCATTCAGTTTCTAACTGAAAAATAGTAAAAAGAAATTACATTGTCTTCCATGCATTGCTTGGTAAGAGAGGCCAAAAACTCCCTGCTCAGAAATAAGTTATAGCATCTCCAACAGACAAAATCCTTGTTNTCCCGGGGAATACTCCAGGATTCTCCCGGAGGATGCTCCGGACCCAGGGGAATGCTCGGAGTCTGTGCCCAGGGGTTGCTCCGGGACACGCTTGGGGCTGCGGTCATCCCTCACCCCGCTCCCCCGGCGCTCACCGCGCCCCCGTCCGCCTCGCTGCCCCACTCGGCCGCGCTGCCCTCGAAGTAATCGGCGTCCTCCATGGCTCCCCAGGCCGGCCCTCCCCGCCCGGCGGCCGGAACGGGCGGGGCGCCGCGGAATGGCNGGGGTAGGGTAACTCTGGAGCATGAAAGTGGGCATCTCTGGGCAGAGCAGAGGTGCTGTGAGAGCCGCGTCCCCTGTCCTGGGGCAGTTCCGTAAGCAGGCAGGGCAGCCTGTGACACAGGATTTGCTCCCCATGCACAGAACGGGATCCCCAGAGCACTGTGCTCACCCTGGGACCTTTCCTGGGGATGCTGAGCAAAGATAACGGGTCAAGAGGGTCCCCAAGGAAGGGAGGGACAGGGAATTAGATGAACAGGGTCTACAATGAAAACTGATCACATAATCAGGCCTCGGGCAAGGAGAGAGGCATTTTTGAGACAATGTGAGAAACAGTCCCTTTGTTTCTCTTCATCTCCCATTCTTCAGCTGTGTGAGTTTCACTGTGAGAAAGGGGAGGGTGAGGGTGTGTTCTGGGATTTGTAGGCCAGCCAGGAGTTTTGCTGATTAATTATTTAAAAGGTCCTTTATTCTCATTCAGTTTCTAACTGAAAAATAGTAAAAAGAAATTACATTGTCTTCCATGCATTGCTTGGTAAGAGAGGCCAAAAACTCCCTGCTCAGAAATAAGTTATAGCATCTCCAACAGACAAAATCCTTGTTCAAATCTGGTTGCTCCGCTAATCAAGGGATTTGCTGCAAAGTTCAATACAGAGAATGTACCCCAGCACCTGAGCTGCAGCACAGCAGAGTTGTGCTGTCCTGTGCTGCCCTACAGTGGTGAAACAGCCCTTCCTGAAACACTGCTCCGACAGTCGGGATAATGTTCTTTTTGCTCTGCCAGCAGAAAGGAAAAAAGACTTTTTTTGGGGTAAACCACACGGATTGAAGCAGAGCCACAAGAGACAGGTTTTCCAGGTTTTCCACTGCAGGCAGGGGGACAGTGAGGGCATCCCGGTGCCTGTGGTCGTTTTTTATGAGGGATGAACTGGGAGTGAAGTGACAAGCTGAGGCTGGGAGCCAATGGAAATATTCTTGAGAAAAAGTTTTTGGCTCATCTCCATTTGATTAGCAGGCAATTTCCATCCCAGAGATGTGAGAAATAATAGTGAACTTGGAACAGACAGTGTGATTAACCAGTCAGAGGTTCCTAAGAAAGTACCAGATCTGAATGTAATCCATCCCAAACCAAGAAAGAAAAAGTACTGAGTCTCATAAGAAACATCTCTACACCTCCTGTATCAGCTATTAGGTGTAAGACAAATTCTTTGGAGGTGATTTCAGAGTAGCCGTTATAATACCTTAACAGAAGGTTCAGAAAACTTCAAATTGGAGAAAAAGTGAGTCCAGGACTTAACATTCCAATGAAACTGAATGGGAAAACCACAAGTCTGAGACTTCATGAGGCTTAGGAGGAGATCCTGGTTCTTCACAGAAAGTTCAACTAAACACACTTTGCATGACAATTTTTATATAGGTAGGAGAATCTTCATTCCCACAACCAAAATTTGCTGTGCATCTCCTGGGCAGGACATTGGGATCTGCAGCCTGGAGAATTTCATTGTGCCAGAGCTTATGGCCTGAAGCACTCTTAGCCTCAGTAAAGCATTTTCAGAGCAGGTAAAAGTTTTGTCTAGTGACAACAGTTGGACTTGTGGGACTTCAGTGGTAATTATGCTACAAAACTTCCTGCTTAATTGAGTAGAAAATGGGAACAGTCCCCAGCACCAACTGCCATTAAGAGACATAGTGATATTAGACATTCATGATACAATTTCAGTGCCTGAATCTTAAAACTAGAAGTTTTCCATCTTTATATATTTATATCTCTTTATTTTGATTGCAGTAACAGAAAAAGACTTTTTTTAATATATAAAGAATTAACAATACTCAAAGCATTTACTTTCAGCTTCCCTTGAGAAGGAAACTAGAGATCTGTAACAGCCAGACATTTGCTGAATAGCCCTTTGCAGAATTGCAGTATCCAAGCTTGCCTCACTTCAGGTCAAGAAACAAGAGGTAAAATCAGATTAAACCAAACAGTTTCAAGATATCACTTTAAATGTGATGAAATATTAAATGTGCCAGAAATTGATTTTGCTAACTAAACATTTACAATTTTGAATGGAAACAATGTTGGTTGTCTCTTGGGTTTAATTGCATTCCCCCATATGGATTTGTGTTTTACAAAGTATCAGTGAAATGTTCATGACTAAAAGCACTTAGATTTACCTGAATGTCCCTGAAAGGTTTCATTATGCAACAAATTAATGCAACAAATTTTCCCCTAAATGCATATTTGACTACATTTTATGTGTAAAATATTCTTGAGTGACAATTTCTATCTAATGAGATTTTGATGAAGCAGAGAGCAAATTTTGAGATAAAGTTTGAGACAGAAAAAATTTGGAGCCTGATAAATATCCAGTGAAGGTCAGCCTTGGTGTCTCTGCTGCATGATTTGAGGAAGCAGTAAAGGCATTCTGGAAAGTAAAAGTGTGTGAAGAAGAGCCAGATGTACAGGAACATGGAAAAGTACATTACTTTATCTTTTTGTACCTTTTTTTTGGTTGTTATTTAACAGAAAAATAAACAAAGTATCAAATGCTAAAGTTTCAATTCCAATTATCAAAATTTGCTTGATTTTTCACCAAATTATTTAACAACTGTATTTCAGGATTTGCTGCCTAAAGGGCTGAATGTAATACAGCTGATGAAATCATCCAACTTCATTTGGTTCCTTCCTAAAATATAGAAGAAAAATCCCAAACAGAAGAGCCGACTTCCAACAAAACCGTTTGCCTTTTATTCATGTTTTTTAAAAATATCCACCCTGGCATTCTCTGTCATTCCCTCTGCTCCTTGCCCTCTACAAATTCTTTTAGCATAAATTTGTATTTTTGTACTTGTTAGCCCTTTACAAAGCAGCCAATACATTCAACTAGAGTTAAGGTAATAACTTTCCAATGGAGTAGGAAATTACAGCAGCATCATTAGGCTAATGAGTTTTGGCTAAAGAGTTCTTCCTTCTCAAGCAGAGCCTCAAGACGAAGCATTTCTGTTTGTACCTCAAGGACTGGTAACAGTTATTCCAGACATTGAACACACAACACTTCACCACATAACCAAGAATATTCTGAGACAAAACAAGGTGGTTTGGAGGTTGCTGATGTGATGTCATTCTATTGTCCCTCGAATGTCAACTTAAAAGTTGGAACTGTATTTTATACACCGAGGATTGCTAAAAACACTGAGCCTCCCAACGCCCCAAGCGCTTCTCAAGACGAGCCTGTGGTGGAAACATTTTCTTGCTTTAAAGCAAGTTCCAGTTATTTTCACGCTGATCATTAAACTCACCTTTCACTAAACTATCTCCCAGCTCTAATGGTGGCACAAAGTGCCCCCCTTTTTTTTTTTTTTTTTTTTGCAGTTCCTTAACTGGATAACCCTGGCCTTTTGGGATAGATTCATTCTCTGACCTTGAAAATTTCTATGAGGATCCCAGACTGGGTCACTCACCTAGGGAATGAAGAATTTTCCCCCTAAATCTCTTTTTCAGTATCCAAGGTGATGGATTTTGAACTTTGAAGTTGTCTCCTACCTCTCTTTCATAACTGCTCTATTCTCTTATCAACCACACCATTACAGAGTGAGGGGGGTGAGGACAGGAGGAAGCAGCTGAACCCAGAGGCAGCAGGGTTTGGGTCATGCTGCAGGACAGAGCAACTGGCTGTTAAGTCTCCCAGTTTTAAATCAGAAACAGGTTCACAAAAGCTGCTGCTCGTGGCTGCTCTGGGCTTCCAGACTGCCTTACACAGACAAACCTCTGTAGCCCAGCAGAGCTTTGCCCTGTGAGAAACAGAACTCAGGGTTAGCGCCAAAACTGTCACAATCTGTTACTTCATTTTGGATGTTGTGCCTTCAAACAGTAAGAGAACAGAGATTAAAACTACTGAGATATTCATTCACCCCCCCTCAGGACACATCTCCATGGCTCCACCTCAGCACCAGTCTGAAACATTTCTCATTAATACTGTGAGTTCTTCCACAGAATTTAGTTCTGTCACCCAACCCCTAATTTGCCTTTTGTGGAAGCTCTTCTGATCTTGCCAACAGCAAACCGAAAATGTAGCAAAAAAAGAACTGGAATGTGCCCCCCTGATGTGGCAATTCCCAACCCTGATACAGCTGCTCCTCCCTCTGCCAGCACTCTGGCATTTCAGTTGCAAGAATGATACAGTTCCAAAGTCACATCAAATACCAGAAAACTACAGATAGAAACATTGTACTTCACTATTAATAATTCACATAAAATTCACAGCCTAAAACAACAGTTTGCATGACAGAACAACAGAACTGAGAGAATTCCCAACATTACTGCCTCTGTCCTAGGCTTATCGTTCTCCAAACTTGCGTAGTAGGAAATTTAAAACATTAATTAGTCAACTTATTCAATGAAATGACTGGGTAAATTAAAGTGAAGAGATAAATTCACATTTTAATTCTGAATTTGCTTACATTTGTCTGCTGGTACCCCAGCATAAAAAAGCATCTTACACAAAAATCCCTAGTGTCACCATCTTCTCCCTCAAAAATTTATCCTTCTCCCTGCCTGGGACAATGTTCAAAGGTTTTATTTTGTTCTGTCATTCAGTAATTTTGAGTCAGACTTCCTAAGTGAAAAAAAAAATTAGGAAAATCTGTAAGTTTGTTTTTTGGTGGATTTTTAATTATCTATTACATATTTGGTCAGTTATCCATGTTACAGAGGTACCAATGCTGTTGTTACCCTGGGGAATTCCCTGTTTTCCACGAGACCAGGCTAAGTTTTTGGGACACAGAAGTCAGACAAAAACCTCCACCTTATTATTTTTACGTTTAATGCAGTGAGAGATCTTATTTGCCTTCCCACCTCCTCCCATGTTGCTTTTCCAGGTCAGATTTGTGCTTTATACTGCACCCATTCTGCTCAGCTCAGTACACTGAAAGTAACCAGGATAAAAAGAAGTTTGAGCTCTTAATGAGAATCAGGGATCAAAACAATTAATTCCAAAGCCAGTGCTTATGGCTCAAATTTTAGCAGTCTGTGCACTACAGTAAAATTCTGAAGCAGTTTTTCCCTGACACACATCCACTCACAGGACTGAAGCCAGCTGAGTATGACCAGGATTAAAACAGGCTCACTCTTGGAATTTGTCTTGTCAGTCACCAGAGGGATTTTTCAGTGTCAGGCTTTCATTAGCAGAGCTTCAGAAATCCCCTTTGTGGCTTATTTTATTTACAAAGATGCTTCAAAGTTTGTCACAGAACAGGAAGATTTTTTTCCCAGATGAATTTTCAGAGATAGCAAGCTGAGGAAGAAGGGCACCGTTTGGTTTTGGACTGCAAACAGATGTTTGCTTATAAATATTTTTGCTGTTATACAAACCCAACATGTATTTTAGAGATGAGGACCTGCTCCTGTGTGAGATTTCCACTGATAGTAATCTATGGCCCTGATCCTGCTTATTAAAGTTAGCAGGAATTTTAACATCTGCTTCCATGGAAGAGGTCTCAGGAGTGCCAGCATTGTTAGGAATACACACAGCACATTAGGTACAGTTGGGAAAGAAGAGAACTTACTCTCTTCCACAATGAGTCACATAATTTATAACTTAGAACAACTTTATCACTCTTAAGACATTTGTATAGCACCAATCACCAAGAGCATTGTCACTAAGGCACTGGACTGGTACTCAGCTGTCACGGGCTCTGCCTCCAGGTCTAGGGTCAATCTCCTGTGTTTATGTCTTTTGTTTTTACTGGCACATAACTTTTGACATTGGAAAATAAGATAAATAATACAAAACATCCTCCATCATTTACAGGAACAACACACCACGACGAATTACAAGGTGCTCAAGTTCTGAAGCCATGAACATAAATAGATCTGTGCATAGATTTACTGGCAGGAGGAAATTACCCTGCAGGTATCAGCTCGGTGCAGCACAGTGGAGCAGTGTTAGCTTCCCTTCCTCTGGAGTTAGGACACGCCCTCAGTTAAATCCTGCCCTGATGCCACAAATCAAACCAGTTTTTAGATAAATGAAGAAAAGCCCTCAAGGACTCCTGCCTATGACAGCTGATCCAGGATGCCTTCCTAGGCTTTTGCATCAAAGTCTGCTCCTATCAACTTGCACAGCTCTGGCTTCAGCCTCTGAGAGCAGTTTTTGATGCTTTCAGAGGCAGCTGAATCCTTTTTTAGCCTGTAGTGGATTTATCTCTCCACATTATTAAAAAAGAAAAAAATCTTTAGGAGTTATCCCTACTCTGCTGCACCACACTGAATGTGTGCTTTGATGCACAAATTACTAAAAGCTCTTGGGTTGAAATAAGTTACTGCAAATGCACAGTAGCTGATTTTGAAACCACAACATCTCTACAATTTATTATTATTTTTACAAAATACCCAAAGTGATCAGACCATATTGTAGGTTACTGGCTTGCCGAAGGTTGTTTTAAAATCAAAACCATTTCTGAGTTACAGAAGTGCCAAAAACAATCTTGAACCAGGTTTGTTTGTTGTTTTTTGTTGTTTTCTTTTTAAACCAACCCCCATCCAACAAAACAGTTGTATAACTTAAAACAGAAACAAGAGTTTGTGTTGGAAACTGTTGAAAAACCAACCCACCAAAATCACGCTTGAGCAGAAGCCTTGTATGGCAAAGATTCAGCTTAGGGCAGTTTAGTGCCAACCCTCCATAGGTTTACAATGGAAATACTGACACAACCTCAACTACAGTGATGCAAATGTGCCCTAAAAACACTGTATTTGCTTTTATTAATAAAAGTGGTAGTGTTTACATTTGCAGGTATCTTACACTTCAGCATCACGATGAATACTGAGTAGAATGAGTTAAGTTTTGGCTGTAAGGTCAGAAGTTTCCAAACAGATGAATGAGACAGAAGTGACAGTCCTCAATCATGAAAACAAGAAGTTCAAATAAATAAATAAAACAAAACTAAGAAATATGGGTAAGCATTAGGTTGGAATGGTTCAATTAACTGCAAATTATGGCCACTAAATTAGAGACAGAAGAAAACAGTTACTTATTAAATAGCAAGCATTAAAGCTTTATGGTTTTGTATTTTAAAAAAAAAAAAAAAGGAAAAAGAAAGCTGTTAAAAATAAGACTTGCATTTACCAGGCCACCAAACTGCATGGACTAATAAAGAGACTAACAAAGGCAATACTGAGACATTAAGACACACACACGCTCCGTACTTGTGCAACTCAACCATATTCAAAACAATTGCCTTTTTCCTCACATAAGAAAAAAAAAAGCATCCCCTAAACATATCTGTTCATATAAAGCTTTAGGTTTCTTAAACTGTTGCTGTCTTATATAGCTCATTGTTATTATGTGTCCTCCTCATCAGAGGAAGAAGCTTATTTTGTTAATTTTTTCAATGGAGGTGCTTTGTTTCTCTCAGACAAGAGATTACATTCCTCACACCACTACAGGTTTTCTCAGTTTATAAATTTGGTGTTCACACCAACTCCTCCTTAGGCTTAAAAAGATAAGGGTTGGCACTAAAATAAAGATTTTGGCTCCTGTAACTAAAATTAAGGCTCACAATGAATTTCCTTTCCACTACGTGTGTCCCATTTTTACCTAGTGGAAATGCCAGCCCTTCACCTACAGGCACTGGATACATTCTGAATTGGAGGGGCCTATTTTCAGTCATGTTTTCTACAGTTCTACAAAGTTCAGGTGGCAACTGTCTAAACCTGTGAACAGGAAAGGCGAGTAACAACTGCAGCTAAATTTTTTCAACTATTCGGTGTTTCTGGAAGTAATTCTGAATTGAGATGGGACAGTAACTCCCTCACATCCCTGCTCTCCAGTGAAAATGGACTGTGTGATTCATTTTAAGACTTTAGCCACAAAAGCAAATGAAAAGTCACAATTCTGAACAGTTGCAATTCTTAGTATTGAAAAGGCATCCGATACCTGAAGCAAATCTAGCTGCACAGACATCACTGACCATGCCCTCACTTGAATTTAAACTGGATCTCTTCCCAAACAAAGAAAGCCAACGTGGTCTCTTGGGTGGAGGGAAGCTAGTGTGAAAGGCAAAGAGGCAAGAATTTTGGTGTTTGTTTTTGTTTCTTTTCCTTTTAAAGTCACTGCAGTTAAGATCCAGATCAGTTTAGGGGTGTAAATGAAGGGGGAACAGGGGTGTTTGAGTAATATAGGCTAACACTGTTCTAGATGTGTTATTACAGCTGTAATTTCTGACTCTGTACAAATTGTACACGTAGGTTTAGACACATGAAAAAGTAACACACTCACAGAGACATAAAACACCTAGGTATAAAATATAAAGCAGTGTAGTAGTTACTAAAATTACATGCTCTCTTATTGCTACAGTGATTTTTGCTCTTTTTTCTTTTTACTGTACCACATGTTGTTCTAAGCATATAATTTGCATAAATTATTCAAGTTTAAGAAAAAATCCACACATCTTCACTTTTAAGCTACTTATATAGTTAATATAAAACAAAAAAAGGTTCTAAAGTATCTCTTTATTAAAAGAGAAATAAAAATGTCGTTTGAAACTGGAATTCAGTGGCCAAATCCAAGGGCAGTGCACACCTTGTCATTCCGGTAGTCGTTGCCCACGCAGCGCAAGCCGAGGTTGGTGGGTATTTGGCCCAGTCTAGAGATGGTCACCAGACCTGCATGATGCCCTACGTGTCTGTTATTGTTCTGGTTTTTTTTTTTTGTATTTAGCAAAAAAAGGACTATGAATGACCAAAGACTAACATTTGTAATTTGTAGCAAAATTTGGTTTTATGTAGAAACAAGCCATGTTTTGCATTTGGATAGAGATTTAAATGAATTAAAGCTAAAAATTAAAAAGCATGATGCTGCAACATCTGGTCACTTGTTGAAGACCTCACTTTTAAAGTGGTTAAGTTTGCACAATTTATACTTTTTTCTTTTTTTTTTTTTTCCTTTTTTTTCCTTTTTTTTTTTACTAAACAGTATTTTTCCTTCTTTTATAAACCAGAAAAACTAAACTACAGATAAATTTTCCCTACCTTGAGCTAATGCTGCAGATAGGGTTGACAAAGCTGTACAGCGCAATCAAACATACTTACATCTTAGCTCATTGTACAGGTACAGCCATAATCAAGGCACAAAGATCTTCTACAAGTTATTTTCAATAAAGTTGTACAAAATAATACATTTTACAGTCTGTACAAGAATAATAATCCAGCAGTAAAATAAAAAATGAGGGAAGGGAAGAAGAAAAAGAAGGGAAAGACTGTGAGGACTACAGTCTAGATAATGATTTTTAGAGCAGACGGGATCATCAGTGGACAAACTGAAAACAGTGTGTGGTTAACTCTTTCTGCAATCACAGGCCATACGCAGTTCAATTCATAAATGTCCATGGTTGTCTTTAGACCACCAAGACTGGTTTTAAAAATACCCTTCTGAAAGGTAGCAGTTGGTTTTTGCACTGTCTAGGTCTGTTGGAGAATTGTCAGTATTTCCGCCCAAAGCCACGTTACAGTCAGAGAACCAAACTCAAGGGTCTGTCTTCAAACTTGGTCTGTGACTTGGCACCTTCGTTACTCGGATGCAGTGAGTGATACAAAGTGGAGATCACGGGTTATAGGATTATGCCCACAGCAGTGCTAAATTACCTAAAGTTTTCTCTCCCCCAATTTTTGTTTCAACATTTTAATTTTTTCATCCCCAATTCTTTCAGGTGCTCCACATTCAGGGTTTTTAATTAATTAGGTTTTATTTCTTTTTTTTTTTATTTGTTTTGTTTTGGTTTTTTTTTCCCTCTCTTTTTTGTTAATAACAGTGTTAGGGAATCCTCATGGAAATGGCCTTTTAAGTGTTAGGGGCCATCTCAAACTGTCCGAGGGCTACAGAAGCAAGCTTAGAAGTGCTGCTATTGTCCAGCAAGGAGAAAAAGTTGAGGGGTGCAAATCAATGGGAGATTCAAACAGTTCTCTTCCACCCTATGTGGGCAAGGGTGTTTTTTTTCTTTTTTTTAATAAGGAATAAGGAGTCCAAAACACAGAAAAAAGTGCTCTCCATCACAACAACTCGTATTGGCGAAGGTGCATGCGCTGAATAATGTCCCGACAGTCATTGAAAACCCTCCGGATGTTCTCTGTGTCCACGGCACACGTGAAGTGAGGGTAGCAGTAGTGCCTTCCATCTCCACTTGCTGTGCTGATTCTCTGTGCAGAGCAAGAGAGAGACACCGGGTTAAAATGATAACCCACTGGGGGAACCCCAACCCGTCCCCAGAGCTCGGCTGAATGAAGGCGAGGTGTGCATGTGTGAGCTGTGCCTTCCAAAAGTGCAACTGAGTGGCAAAATGCCCACAGAGCTTTCACCTGAAACGTGAAATTCAAAATGATCAGAATTATACGGTGGGTGGTCACTGCAAGCTGGGGAATTTCAGAGAGGAATGAGAACTCTGGAAAATGCCATTATTTATATGCAGCTTTGGTGGATTTAGCAACACAACTCCTAGTCCATTTGGCCATAAAAAAGCAGGATTTTACCTCCCTGTATAAAGCTTTTATCCCTGCTTTACACTTACAGAAAGCCTCCCTCAACTTTTTGTTTGGCTCCATTTTAAAATGAGTCCACAATTTGATTGCCAGGCTCACCATTACAAGTAACTGTAACAATATTAAAAAAAAAAAATCTACATCCATTATAGCTTCAGCTGACCAGTAATGGGAAAGATAATACAAAAAGAACATTAATATCTGACAAAGGAGGCATCTCTTGATTAGTCTCTATCTTTAGAAATAATGCATGGAATAAAAATCTGGCCCCATTAGTAACAGCAGGACTTCACTCATCATTCTATTTGGGATTTCTTAATTCTCACCAATTCTTTTACTATTTAATTATGTACAAACAAATATCCAAAAAGCAGCTAAGAAACAGTAGTAAAGCTCACAATATAACAGTGGTTGATGCAATGTGGATGTTAAATACAAACGACACAAAGAGTGACAGCACTTTGCAATAGCAGAAGGTGAGCAAGAGCTTGGGTTTGAGAAGAATCACAGAAGAAACAGGCAAAGAAAGGAAATACTTACAAGAAACTCGTCTCTAATAAAATACTTGGCCCTTGTAACTCTGGGATCCTCACCAGGCTCTGGTGTTGCTGATTAATAATAAAATAAGCATCTCATTAAAACAGGTGTTTTCTGGTAATAGCACCTAAAAGTCTCAACTTGTTCTGTTTTCTGCTCACATATGACAGAAATACACTTGGCAAAACTGACTGTGAGACAAGACAAACCATAACATTATTTAAACCAGCAGGATTTCAGGAGAACAAGGGAATATTACAATGGCCACAGTACCAGGCATTTGGCAGGTAAGAGAAATGTCTACAGGCAGGATTAGGGGGAGTCCTGAGGACACATTTGTGACAAAATGTCAGACTGTCATCTACACCAAAGTAAAAGGATTTTGTCACAATGAAATTATTAATATATTAAATGTTTAAAAGGCAGAAATCTCTCATTATTAATACTTTAAATTCAACATTACAATTTGGCTAAAAGACATTGATGATTACATCTACTTAAGAGTTTTCAGGTCTTAGCTGAAGCTACCAAAACCATCACAAATGTGATTAACAAGGAAATGAAAAATTGCAAACAAAACTTAAAAATCTTACCATCATCTGGTGTAGTGTAGCGAGCAAATTCTGGAAAGTAGTCTTCAATTTTAGATTTCCCTGCCAAAACTTTCTCTGCTAGCAAATCTTGTTTATTCAGGAAAAGGATTACTGAAATGGTCCGTAGCCACCTGTGGAAAAGGGAAACCAAACACTGTGAGGAGGCACAGCCCAGATCATACAGAAACTTGAAATAAAGTAAGTCACACAACATGTCTGGGGACAAGGTCATATGACACACTGGAATGATTTGGAAAGGTTCCTTTTATACCTGAATCCCAAGGGTGTAATTCCAGGTGTGCACCCTGAGGGTGCTCCCCACTTTGTGCTGTTAATCCAAACCCATCCCAGGGGAGCATTTCCACCTGCCAGAGCACTGCTCCATCACTACTTTAATTACTTCAGCCTCAATATGGCAACCACCAATTAGCAGCTGTGCAGAGCTCTTTGCAATGATCTGAGTGTAATAAACATTAGAGGTGGGAGGCTGTGACCAAAGAACCAGCCCAGACTGTGCCAGGAAATGTGAATAACAGAGCCCCCCGTGCTGTTAACCCTGGTGGGCAGCCAAGCACCACACAGCTCCTCACTCACCTTCCTCCTCAGGGGATGGGGGAGGAGGAAAGGGAGAATGAAAGCAAAAAAATCTGGGGGTCAAGATAAAATATAAATGATGACTGTTTCCTTAGTGAAGGATAAGTAAAAGCGAGAAGACAAAACAAGTGATGCAAAGGCAATCACTCACCACCTCCTGTGGGCAGACCAATACCCAGCAAGCTGGGTAACCTCCCAAAATCCCCTCTTTTCCCCCTTACTGCAGAGAATGATGTTATGTGGCATGGAACACACCTCTGGTCAGTTTGGATCTGCCCACCTGTGTCCCCTCCCTGAGGATTCACTGCAGGGACAGAGTGAGGAACAGAGAGGGCTCTGCACACACTGCTCAGCAGCATGAGTGTGTTATCAGCATTGTTTTGGGCAAAACCCAAACCACAGCACTCTATGAGCTGTTATGGAGAAAATGAACTTTGCCCCAGCCAGGCCCCTCCATAAGTGGTGACTGCAGCGTGAGGCAGGACCAGCCATCTCAGTGAGAAGAGCCTTTCACAGACCTGTTGTTCCAGATACTCTTGAAGAGGTTTAGTGCTTCCTGCAGCCGATTGGTCTGATTGTCCTCTCGTATCACCATGTTGTAGCTACTGCTCGCCACCACAAATATGATAGCAGTCACATCTAAACCAAGAAATACCCTTTAGTTAATGCCAAGCTTCAGAAGAAATATCCAGGAATCATGAAGTTCAGTAAGAAGCTGCCAGATTTTCAGCTCCCTGCAGAGAACAGGCTGGGATGCTGTTGCTGACAGCTTTTTAAGTACCAGGAATCAAAAAACAAAGAGAAGAAACTATGGAAGACAGGCAAGGCAGGCCCCAGAACAGAAGCTGACAGAATGACAGAAAATGTAGGAAAGAAAGGAACTGGAGCAAGAGAGAGAAACTGAAGAAAGCCAAGAGGAGAATTTAAAGATGATTTAAAACCTGTAAAGAAAATTGGAAACAACTATGAGCTATCAGGAAAGGACAGGGAGGTCCTTGGGGGAAAACCTCAGGACAAACAGCACTTTTGATTTGTGTAAAGAGTAGCAATAACAACAGCAGACTGCAGTGAATTCATGGTTAATTGTGGTCCCCCTGTAGTGAGTTTTACTGCTTAGAGCCCCATCTCTTCCCTGGGAGGCACTCCCAGGATCACAGGATCAGGATCCCTGCCTGCTCCAGTCCCTCACTCTGACTGCCAGGCTCATCTGCCTCGGGCACAGCAGCAGAACAGATGAGTCAGGCCATGAGGTAACAGGAAGAGGAAGGAGCAGAGGTAAAACCCAAACAAATCTGTTACTAACAGTAAAGAAGAAAATATTGCCCAGTCCTTAGACACACACAGGCAGTGTCCAGGTGATTCTGGAACTGTGGCAATGTACCATGAATTCCAAGTTGCATTCTGCTTTATTTATCTCTAGGATCACACTATAACTTTTATTAAAAAAGGTGGACTTTTTTGTGTAACTTCATTGCTATTTTGTCCAAACAACAAAGAAGAAAAAATATTTTCACCAAGTCTAGGTATACAAAAACCTGTGTGGAAAAAGGTTTCTCATCTAAACAGATACAGAGTAAAACAAAGAGCTGCAGTGAAGGTACCTGTCACACTTCAGGACAGACACAATCTGCCTAATTTCAGTCATGTGGGAATTAAACCTGACCTGAACTCATGGGAACACTGGTGTTAAGAGACTCCAGCTCTCACCAGATGTGTCTAACCAGAACCAGACAGATGCTCCCTACAACCTCATTCTGCATTACTGGGCCATTGCTGATTCAGAAAGAAGCACCACAGCAGAGGCAAGTGGCTGCAATTATACACAAAAATGTGATAATCTGATTTTATGCATGTAATAATTATCCTATATTTTGTATTTTGCATAGGCACATCCATATGTAAACCTGCATGTGGAGGACAGAACATGGCTTGGAATTTCCACTCTCACAGCTGGCAAATAATGCACAAAGCCACCTCCAAAAATACTGGATTAACTGAAGAGAGGGAAGCCAAAGAAAAGACAAGCTGAAGTTATCAAATTCAAATTCCTCTCCACCTGCATTCTCCTTGAAGATGTTCTAGGCAGCTACGGGAGCTTACGTGTCAAGAAAAAAACTCAATCCTGTAAGACTGTTAGATAACTCCTTATTAAGCTACATGGAAAGATGATGGAGTTCTAGCACAGTTGAGAAAATGAAGATTAGGCACTACAATTCTGCAGAGAACTATTTTATAAAGCCACCAGAAATTCTCATCCTACCATTAAAACACTGGATCCATTTTCGGCGTTCATCTCGTTGCCCTCCAACATCAAACATACTAAAAAAAAAACATAAATCCAGTCAGTCAGAATCATTTTGTGCTGGGTTTTTTGTTTGTGTCTGCATGCAAACATAAAAGGTAAGAAACTTTAGGACTCCTGTGTTACAGAAGTTAAAGGGAATCTTGGATTACAAGAACCTGAATAGGTAAGCAGTCCATGAACACACGCATGGAGAGAAAATAGATTTAAAACATTTTGTTCTTTGTGATTTAAAATAAAGCACACCAACTTGCAGTTCATTTTCAAGCCAGACTACTAAATTAAAAAATCATAAAATACTTCCTTTCTATTAAACACTGATACTTGAGAAATACAGTAGGCCCAATGAATATATGGTAGGCTCTCCTCCCAGTTTACCTTGTTATTCGTCTGTGTTGTATTAAAAATTGTAAAAACATAAAAAGGAAAGAATTATACTTACTGAAAATTTACTTTATCCACCTGAAACTTGGTTTCAAAAATTCCTGATGTCAAAACTCTGCATCTGAGAAGATCCTAAAGCATAAAGGGAAATGCATTGATTCAACACAGATATTTGGTGAGTTTCCACATATCCAGCAATGGAAAGAAACCCCTTTTTTTCATGCTGTACTACAACACCAAGGAACAGCACTGGAATGTTCAGTGCCACAAAAGCATGATGGAAATCTTATAAGTGATGTAACCTTGTACATCATTTATGTGTATAAACATAATGCAAAGGACAAAGCCATTTTTACTGGAATACTAAATATGTCCAATGCATGGCAATACCTGAAATGGCAATTAGAAAATGCATGAATTACCCCCAAAGACGAAGGGGGCAGATAAATTGTGTAATTTCCTCACAAAGCTCCACGTACCTGGTCAGACGGGGTGTACTCGTTCTGTTTGACTATGTCAATCTTGTCTAGAAAACTGGGGAGAGGAAAGAAAAAAGAGAAACTCGTCACTCTCAAATCAGACAAACTTCCTGATGCTTTAGTAACTGACAGCTCCCAGGTAAACTCTGGTGCATTTTAATGCTCTCAGGCTCACAAAATGATGAAGAATCGCACGCTGGAGAGGCAAAATTTGGTTTTTTGTGCTCAGGAGGAGCGTTCCCAGCAGCAGCCGGCAGAGGGCTGGGAGCAGCTCAGTGAATCCATCTGGGAATGCCACGGAGCCCCTCCCGGCGGCTCCCTCCCCACAAACACCCGGCAGTTTAATTTAGGTCATTTATTCTTACGGATCCCACAATGGAACCTGCTGCTATTAACGGTGAAGCAATGACTCAAGCAAATTGCCCACATGTACTTCCCCTGAAAGTAAAATGAGTATTTTTAAACAACTTATCAACTCTATAGTTCTTTAGATAAATGAAAGCCCTGCAGCAATTTCAGTACAAGTTCGGTTAAGTGAGAGGGGACACTGATTTTTCTGTCAGCTGTTCTATCAGTGTTTCAGTTACTTTCTGGAGCAGCAGCAGTAGTTGGCTAAATGGGTAATAAGAGATATATTTCATTCAAATTCATTAGGTACTACCTACAGATGATAACTCTGGAATATTTAATTCTTTTTATCAACTATAACATCATAATTATCTTTCACTTCAACTCAAAGAGCAAAAATCTCAAGGAATTAGTGAATTCTGCTTCGTTGTGGTGGCAAACCAGCAGCTCAGGATGCAGATTTTATGGTGTTTGTCCCCAGACCCACTGCCCAACACCAGGTCCTCAGCCAGGTGCCCCCTTGCTCAGCCCCTTCCACTTCAGCAGTGCCTTTACCCTGAACATTAATGATTAATCAGCCTTTAAATCAATAGGCCTTGAGCTCCCTTGGAAATTCCTCTGCATGAATTGTTTTCTCTCTGAAGCAGAAATCACAAAGGAAAGGTAAGTTTTCCCTGCCTCCTTTAATGTGCACTAACAACAGTCACAGCTTCAACAGGAGAAAAGGGAGCCCTGTCCCAGATTCACAAATCAAAAACCCAAAAAACTCCCACTAAAGCCACCACACGACTCAGCCCCAGTTTCAGCCCCAACTGACTTCCTAAAACACCTAATGAGGAGCAGGGAAAGGGGGAAAAATAATCCTGTATTTTGACAACTGCTTCAATGCAATGCCCTTTTCTAGATGATCTTGCTTCAGCGACACATGAAAATCAATTTTTGTTTAGACTAATTACAGAATTTTAAACATATTAAAATGTATCTTAAGTTAACACGCTACAAAAACACGTGAGACAAAGTGCAAAGATCAATTTCCATCATGGAACGTGACATGGCCACAGACTCACAAGGATAAAGTGGTGACAAACTGTGCTCCGCAATTTGCAAGCTGGATTTTTTCCTCATATCTTCCAAGCTGTTAAGTCATTTTTTTTTTTTTTTTTTTTTAAATCCAAAGGGAAGATATAAAACTCTCTGTTCAGTACACAGAGGATGTTAAATAAGTACAAGAGCCGTGAGTTCCAAGTAACACGAGTGTTTCCACCCCATCCTCTCCCCTCAGAGCAGAGTTTCAGAATCACGTGGCAATTTCACAAGTTGGAGGATGCTTGAAAAATGTTCCGAACAGAACATGTTCATCAAGATACAAAGGTGATTACTGCAATCACCCAGCCTTTCTGCATGAATTTATCCAAGCAGAACATTTTACGCTGGGTCCCACAAGAGGTGGGTTTTTGGTTTTGTTTTGGGGTTTTTTTTGGTTGGTTTTTTTTTTGTTTGTTTTATTTTTAAACACTCTGCTAATCAGCTTAATGGATTTTGGAAACTAAAAATTAGAAAATAACAACAAGATATTGCTAAAACCTGGAACTGAAAGTACAAACCTCTCACTGTTGTTTATCAGACTATTTTTAGGCCTATGATTTCCTTGAAAAACATCAGCCACATAGGAGCAGTAGTACAGTACTAGAGATGAATTCCAACAGCAATGCTCACGGCCAGGTAAAACAAGTTCCAATGGAATTAACATTTCTTCCTTCCCCCAAAACAAGCTCCCAACATTCAGCAACAGCTGATACTCTCCTAACAATGCTCCCTGGAGAAGGAAGTCTTTCACTGTGAGACAGTCACCAGAAAACCCCTCCTGCTCCCAGGGCATTTTAGGGAAAATGGAGCACAGTGATACGTTCCAGGAAGATTTCCCCTTGTGCCTTTCTTCAAACTCTGCTCCAGCAGCTTTAGAAAGGGCTAAAGGCATTAAAAAGCAGTTTGATTTTTTGCTCACGTGTAAAGAAAGGGGATTGTTCTTTCAGTTGGTCAATGTAAAAATAAATGTGAGGAGAAAAGGGGAGCAGAAATTTGATCTGCTCTGATACACCTAAAATAAGGAGCAACAGCGGGAGCATGAGAGTTCAGAAAACATCAATACACTGAGTTCAGAGACTTCTCAGTCAATGTTAGTCAAAACCAAACAATTTATCCAGTAAATTAAACTAATAATCCAGTCAGATGAGAACAAAGCCCAATTCAAAATAAACACAAATTCACCATCATTAATTTCTATTTTTAATTCTTGCTATGCTCTACCCAAAACATAAGTGAGGCCACTTGAGTACTACTTTGTGTGCCGAATTCACTGCTGTGAGAGATTGTTCTGAGCCTACTGGAGACGTGCCCACCATCTACTGTGTCAGCAGTGAACTTACAGGGAGAAATAGAAGTGACCTTGATGAAATAATTCACATAAAACTGTCAAACCACAAAACCAAATTTTATACTGTGAGCAAGCCTTGAACCAAGTTACAAAGTTAGTGTTTTTTTTGTTCTGTAAAATCTTCCCAGAGATTATATGGAAAAGCTATTTTCCAGAAAGCAAATAATTCATTCAGCATTGCTGCCAATTCTCACTTTGGGCCACATTCTGGACATGACTAAATAACAGGATCAGCTACTGCTCTGCAAAATTCTGTCACGTAGTAAGAGGCTCTTTTGCCTGTGTTATAAAACATTGATACAGCTCTGACACATGCTAACAAAAAAACCCTCAAAAGACTTCAGGTTATTTGTAGTCAGCGACACTGAGAGGAAGCATCTCTAGGGCAGCACAGTTGTGTCTCTGAGATATTAAAATAAAAGGTATTAACAAAAAATTAAACCAATCTGAAATAAAAAAATATGCTGCATTTTTGTGTCCCCTTTTTTAGCTTAGGGAAGGAAAACCACACGTGAAATGTTCCAAGCAGATCTTTGTGACAAATAAAGTGTCTTTAATTTTAAGGGCAGATTCACAGAGAGAGCCATACAGAGACTTTCCTTAGCTCCAGCAGGTCTAAGTAATTAAGCCATACATGTATCCTCAATTCTTTCAAAATTTTAACTAAAATCTATTATGTCAAAACCATGTCCCAATTTTCAGATGAAGATAATATGCCAGTACCTGAGTTATTCTGGAGTTCTTTCACCCAGAGAGAGCTGCTTTATCCCTATGGAGGGAATTTCCTGAATGAACAGAGCTGCTGACAGACAAAGAACTGCAGCTTGTTTTCCCTGCTGGAAAGGTGGGTGACACACGAAATCTTGCACCTCTGAACCAGCACAGCTTCACTGGCTGGGGCAGCAGGGAGGGGAACTCAGGCTGCCTTTCCTCGAGCATTTCCTGACAGCCTGCTCAATAAACAGTAACTGAAATGTTACTCTCTCTCATCTGACAAAATGGTTGGCACGCAGGAATTTTTTTTTTTCGGCTTTGTGAAGAAGAGCTTTTGTTTTCAGCCTAGAACAACACTGGAAAGGTGTCTTAAACTGACAACACACCTATATTTGAAGAGCTTTATTTCCATCAGGTTTTTTTTTCTGGTCAAGTCATAACTTGAATTTCCATATAAAATGTCTCCCTTAAAAGACACAATCAGATCTCATCTTCAGTGTCAGAAAAATACTTCATGAAATCAAGATTTCAATCCCAACTAAAGACAACATTTATTTATAACTTATAAGCCTCAACAGTAGCACTGAAACTCTGCATTTGTGAAGTTCCTTGCCTCTAAAAAGCCTCGAGGTGTTTTACAGACAGTAAATCAGACTTCCAGCTCCCGCCTGCCTTCACTGAGGCTGCATTTCCTGCCTCCAAAATCACACCCCAAAATGCACACATGGCACAGCCCTATTTTAAAGGCAGGCACACCGAGCAGTTAATTGCCCCAAGTCTCTTGAGTCAGTGGAAATGATTTTCCATTTTTCATTTCCACTGAGTCATGTGTTTTCTACCAAGATATTACTAAGAACCCACCAGAATATTACTTAGAATTATCAAGATTTTACTAAGAATTATGCTGGCATTTCCCCGTATCACCTCTAAAACAGTCTTTCCAATTCAGGTTTCTATGACCAGAAAGAAATTAATACTTTTTTACTGATCACCCTAAAGATCAAACTGTGCAAATGTCCAGTGGATTTTTATTTATCTACACCCTATCAGAACTACAAAGTACTACTTAAAGTAGTTTTAAGCTGAAATTTAACTCAACATTAATCGTGTTTATTGTAAACAAGAGTGCATTTTTTATTTTTCAGAACAGACCGTGCTTTACTACTGCTTTCCTGCCTTTTTAGTCCTTGCCATAATCCTTCATGTTATTCAGCAAAGCTTTCTAGAAGCTCTGCAGTTAACTATTTGATAAATTCTTTCTTCAGCTATGCTGTCTATGCTGAGCCAGAGACATAGGATGAGTACAAAGATGGAAAACTCCCTTTTAAAAGGGTATTTGTGTGTGAACAAATGGATTGTCCCTCAGTCCTCTGTCCCTCTGCCCCTTTCTGCTGCTCAAAGCAAGCAGGGGAGAGGAGGGAATCCTATTCCTTAAACAGGTGATAAAGATTTCAGCTCATTTGTTTTGAGTTTTTTTGAGCAGGCAGAGCTACAGGAATGATGCAAATAAAACAAGCAAATGTTCAATCTGCTGGTATCTATTGAGTCCTGCAAACATGGACAGCACGTGAAACCAAACTTGTCAGGTTTTTCCTCAAATTAAATTAAAAATCTAAGTTGGGACATCAGTAGATTTTGACTGTTTGTTTTTTACAGATGTACTGGTATTTTCTATTGTTTGCAAAGGGGGAGCTTTTACTGCTGAGGTGGTCACTGAAAACGCGCCACAAACGTTACTGGAAAATTAAAAATGCTCAGAAAGGCACAGATCTTTTTTCTGCATAAACAAATTTAGATAAGGAGAGATAAAATAAATTACAAAACCCTTGCAATTACTTTAATAACTTTACAATTAGGAAAGAGAAAAAATCTTTACAGAGACAGGCACGTAGGGACAGTACTGTACCAAGTATTATTGGTATAATTAGGAGAGCACTATACTGCACCTAAAAACATCTCATATACGATGCTCCTGTAACAACATTCTCCATGTCAGTCCTCAGACATAAGGATCCCATTGAAAACCAGATTTATGTTGGAAATGAACCTTGAAATGTAGCGTAAGACGTGAACAGAAGTAAACCAAAAGTCTCCAGAAAACTTTCCCAAGAAGCTGCAAACACTTTTTGATTTCCAGTTTCAAGTCAAAGCATTATTATGATTACCTTATCGAAACTGTGAGTTGCACAGAAAGGTTTACAAACAGTCTAAAGCTCAGAATTTAATTATAGATGGTGTCAATGCGTACATATCCCAGAAAAGTGATTTTGAGAGCGGCCCCAGCTGTAATTCCAGAAGAACCTCGAGCATTCCAGCCACTTGGAGGCGGAGGGGCACCATGGGTCTAATTTTGAAGCAAATAATGAGAAAGCTGAAAAGTATGACTCCATATATTTGGAATCATCTTGTGGTAATCAAGGTTACAGTTCCTTATATGGTGTGGAGAACATGAAGCACACACAAAAAATAGAGCATTAAAACTATGGGGTACAAAGAACTGCAACTATCCCAAAAAACCAGGACGTGCCAGCAAAGCCCCCTTTAGTTTTGTGTCTCTGGGAAGTTCAAACCTTGCCCCAAAAACGAGGCTGGTTACGCACCCAGCTTCCCAAAGTGCCTAATTACAGCAGCATAACCCGCCGGGAGGCATGAATGAGTTTCACACAAACCCAGCAGAAGGCAAAGCAGCCCTTCAAACACTGCCTGCACTCCAAAAGGGAAATGGGGAAAAGGTAGGAGAAAGAGAAAAATCTATTTAAAGAGGTTGTAGTTGTCTCTTTCCCCCGCCCCCCCCAGCCTGTCTAAAGTTAGTCTGGCTTAGAGGATGCACTAACTTTCCCAATCAGTTTTACATTACAGCACAAGTCCAGAAATAGCTCCCAGCCGCCTTGGCCTCTAGCACGGTTGCCATGACAATGGAACCACAGGGCTATAAATAGCTCATCAGCACCAAATCTTGTGAGACACATCTGGAATGGGGCCAGCCCAGCCCCGGCCTGACAAATAAAAATAGGCACAGGCAGTTTCAAAGGCTGGAAAGGTACAATGTGGCTCGGGCTGTGCGGAGCAGGGCAGGGAAACGGGTTTGATTGCTTGTTAGCACGAGATTTATTTGATAGGAGATTGGGAGAGGTATAAAAGTCACTTTATTGCATACTAAACAGCCAGCCTTTCTCTAAGGTCTATTTTTCTTTCTTTTCCCCACCCGTCTGCAGCACAACCACCCTGCTTTTGAAACTGTAACAATGCAGCCTTTTGCCCAGGAGACCATTAAAATAAGGAAAAACAGAAGGAAAGAAAAGAGATCTTCAAATCTTCCCCCCCACAGCTATTTCTGTACGTTTTTGGCTCAAGTGCATCGAGTGCTCCTGCGGGTCTGACAGGCATCCTGGCTGGGATCCTGCCCAGGCTGGAGCGCTTTGCTCCAGCTAAAATCAGTCTCAGGCTGCTCCGTGCCTCCAGGAGCCTGGAGAGGGACGAGGTTCCCAAATCCTTGTGCCAGGGCTGCTCTCAGCATCATCCCTTTGGACCCTCAGCATGGGACAGAACCAGAGTCACAGCAAATCCCATCCTACTTCCCAACAGCTCCGTGCCACCCAACTGCCTCTGGAGCAAGCATTTTCTTCCACTTGGTGGGTGAGAAAATGTCGTATTTTTAGCACAGGCTCTTGATCAACCCATTCAATTACATACAAATTATCTGTGTGGGAACAGAATGTTATGTCAAAAATGTTATTCAGTGTATTTGTCAATATTACTCAACAGAAGCCATTTGTATAATGAGGAGATTCAATATTTTCTCCAGCACAGGGAAGCAGCAGCTCAGGAACCAGACTGAAGTTGTGAGACTTTGTTATTTCACAGACACTGGAAGTACTAAGTCAGCGTGATATAACACAGAGAACACCACCCCCAAAATATAAAATCCTAGTTGCTCTATCAAAAACCAATAGAGACTACAGATGGTGATCAAGAAACTGCAACTATAATAAGCATTAAGCCACAGTAAAATATCTTCTGTCTGCCAAAAAGGCACCACGCACGCGCTCCACGCAAGCTGCACCATCAGCCCACAGGATTCCTTTAGGTCCCTACATGGATATTTTCATTGCTAAAAATTGTAGTTACTTCCACCCAGGCTTTGAGCTGTATGTAAACTTCCCTCCCCTCCCCCCTGCCTTTCACCACATCCAGTTTGCTCCCCTGCACACCTCAGGAACAGCAGCTTGCACAGAAGGATTTTGAATAATGTACTTTAAAACATGCAATGCAGGATTTATTGGTTTTTATAAAGATACTCTCCAAGTTAGTCTAAGAGCCTATCACCAGCTACAAGTTTTGATTTAAATCATATAAAAAAGAATTTTTTTTTTTCTCCCTTAAGAAAACAACTCATACATCACTGTAAGACAGCCCTTTCTAGCCCACATAAGGGACGAACTTTCTCATTTTGTCTGGGAGAAAGATGAAGGGGAGAGGGCTGTAGAGCAGCAAACACTACACGGGATGACCCAAACCTGGCCAATATTGCAGTCCTTCACTGCAAGGGCTTCCATGGCACTCCCAGTCCCTCTCTGCCATTAACTCCTTGCCTTGACGGGACGATCATTACGGAGGATTTGTGCTCCTTCACACTGGCCAGGGGCCCTGCTCACCCCAAATCGTGCATTCCCAGCCCTCTCACGAAGCTGCCCTGCACAGCCTCCCCCAGGAGAACCAACAGGACCTCAGGCCAGGCACGGGGAGCTGCTCCAGCTGCCCTCGCTCCCACTTTTCCAGTGTGCAGGGAGGTGTTCCACTCTCACCACCACCAAACCAGACTGATTAAACCACCTTGGCTGGACAGGCCTGGGGATGTCAAATAACTCCAGAGCAGCCCCTCAGCCCAGCCCAGATGGCTTCCCAGTTTGGGAACACCAGTGGGAGGTACTGGTGCGCATGAGATCACCACCACGCCATCCCATCCCATCCCATCCCATCCCATCCCAGGGCAGGCCGGGGGTGGGAGGGAGTGGGGAGGAACATGGTGCAATCCCTATTAATTTTTTTATTTTCTCTCTTAACAAGGCTGCAGAAGGAGACAGAAACCTTGGGAAAAGGCAAAGCAGTTACATGTTCGTGCAACAAAACTCCTGACTCCACTTTGCTCGCTGCTCCTCCAACATTTCCTCCTGAATTCTGGAGCACCATACACACCAGAAACTTGGGCTTAATTAATGAACCTGTTTCTTGCAAGACACTATGAAATAGATATGGAATATTTAATCTTTTTTACACTTCAAAGCAATTTTGCTTGCCTGCCTTCATTTTTACTTATCCTCATTTCTGTCCTTCCTGATGCTGGAAATGGTTTTGACCTCCTGTGACTCTCAAACACTGTCATCTTAAAGAATCTGGGTCCTCCACCAAGTTTGGTATCTTTTCCAGTTATTTCAGCAAAAGCTCTGCACACGAAAGACCACAACTTTTAATTTTACACAAGGAATTAAAACCTGAAGTCTAGCACTTAATTGTAAGAAAACAACAAATTGTTTCCATGGTCTTCACTATCTAAAAACCAACAAGCTGGACTAGTGACAACTCCAGTGTGGCTGCTGGTGAACTTCTCTCCCACCTGCTCCCCCTAAATATCCAGATTTTTAATATTGTTTTTGTCATGCCTTGTTTTCTGGAATGTGGAAAAGTATCTATTAACAAGGCCAGGGATTTTCCTGTTTTAAACCTTTTTTTAATTATAAGCTAAAGTCACAGACCTTATATACTGCAGAAGAAACAAAAAAATGCATCAGTGACTGCACCCCTCCTGTGCTCTGTGGAGATTGAACTTGGAGAGAAACTTGAAATGTAATAATTTTTCATAATCTAATCTAATTTAAATCTGTCAGGTTCAATAAGGATCTTCTTAGGTTTAAGAATATTTGCTGTTAACTTAGACTAAGGAGTCTGTTTAAGTAAAGTCCAATTCAGAATGAAGAATTTTTAATGAAATTTGAATAGGAATGTTTGAAATTCTCCATATTTGATTTCAAATAAGGATATGAAAGCTTCCTTCAATCCCAGATGCTATTTTTAATATGGCAACAACCTATGCACGTTATAGGTGTAAGTCCTCTACTGTAGGCTGCTCTGAGCAATTAAAACAGGTGAACCTACTGGGATATCTTTCATTGTGTTTCAACCAAGTATTTTTATGAATCTTGTCCTCATGGTCTGTAGCTCCCTCCAGTGCCATCAAATCAGTAGAATTGATTTCAGCTGAAAAATTAATGACATCACTAATAAATAAAATATTATGTTAACAATTTAAAATATTAATAAAAGTGCATTCAGATGATAAAAGAATTAACAAGCTTAATACTCCATACTAGTTTCCCTAAACTGAAGAAACAGAGCTATCTACAAAACCAGATAAAATGAACGTTCAGACAGTTCCCACATTTTTTCAGCTTATGTGTGGCTTGGAAACCTAAACAGGGAGAACACAGAACCAGGCACTTCCCCAGTTACTACTGGAAAAATGGGCAACATCATTTGTAACAGGAATTTTAGGGACAAGGCTAAGTGGAGCTGATAGGACCTCACGTGACAGAAAAGGAATTTTGAACCAAGCCCGAGTTTCCGCAGGAATTAAGGAAGCAGTGATAGCTCAGGGAAGGAATCAGGCCCCAGATGAGCCCAAACAATGGGAAGACAAATCTCTGCTGGGTTCTGAGCAGGGTGGTGAGGGAGGACTTCACTTCCCTATTTAAATACACTAGTACAAAGATCTTCACAAAAATAGTTTGCATATATTTAGATGCAAGATACAAATCCAGTGCTGGAATCTTGTCTGCTTGGGAGCACGCTCTGCTCCCAGCTGAGACTTTTGTTTGGTACTTTAGGAAGTTGGGTTCTCTGGCAAAAAGGCAGTAATTTTGACTCTGATGCTGCTGACAGGACACTGAAATGTTCATTTCTGTCCTGTGATGCTGCGGGCAGGGCTGGAAGGGCCTTGGACAGGACCGAGTACCTGCCAGTACCTGCTGGGCTGACAGTCCCACACCTCACATTTCAGCTTTTGCTCTCCTCAGAGGAATGTGGCCTCCCCCCCTCCTTCTTGTTTAAACGTTCTGCTTTCAACCCAGCAAAACCAACTCCAGGCCTCTGTAAAAGCAGAGGCACAAACTGGCACCTGGAGTTGAAAGCATCTGTAAAGAGAACAACTCTCATCTGGAAGTGAGTTGTAATAATACAACAGTTATTATTTTTTAAATTTTTCTTGAAAACATTTGCTTGATCATGAAATTTAATACCAGGCATATTTAAAAAATATAATTTTAAACCAGGCAAATGATACAGAGCTGCAACAGCATTTTATAATGTGAATTTTGAGCAGCACAGGGACACTCATTTTTGGCTACAGTGAAAAGCAAATATCTGGTTCTGTGTTCTGCCACACAAAAAATGAAGAAGTCAAGTTTAAGTGCTTGCCTGTCCCTGGCACACATTACACTCAGGCAGATAAAAGGAGCAAGAAATCAAGCTTGAAGCCAAAATCAAAGGTAAATAATAAAGGTGACCACACTACTTCTGTGGAAAAGCCATTCACAGGAGTCACCATGGTTCTGGAATAGTGCAGTCCTCTTTTATTCCCCATGAAAAACCTTTCAGTCATCCAGCTTCATTGTTCTGCTTTTTGTGGAGTGTTTTGCTACTCTTAAAAGGAAAATCTAATACAGACCCTTTGCTTACGCACGTGTCTGTGACAGCATCAACACACAGCCACTGACTGTGCAGTGACTCCACAAACTGCATTTGGGTATTTAGTGCTTTTAAGCCTGCAATTAAAATGGACACCTCGCAGAATAATGTGGCTTTACAAAGACTCACAAACAGCCCTAATTTAACAAGGGACATGACAAGCCATTTTAAAATCTTTAAATACAATATTTTGGCCTTCCTCCCCTTCCCCACTGACCTAACTTGACTCAACTCACTCTGAAGCAGAATTTAAATCATTACAAAAATATGAACTTTAAATCTCACCTCTGAAAAGACACAGCTGGCTATAAAAGACCTTAAAATAGTACTAAAAGCTCTAGTCATTCAAATGACTGTAATACACAGTAGGACAGACTTTGTATTTACAAAACATATTCTAACATTCGCAAAATGTGTTTTTTCATGTGGACTTTTCTAAGCTGTGTGTTTTTAATGCTGCAGTCACAGAGAATTTAGAATGAAGTGTGCACAGGAAAAGTAAAATCCCTGACAAGGCACAACCTCCGCCTGTTTCCTCTCTCAGCCAGAGTCACGTCGCTGGGCTCGGCTCAGGGAGGTTTTCCATGGCAGTTCTGGCTCACAGAGGAGCACTGAGGTGCTGCAAAACACGGAATCCAGACAGGACTGGAGTGAGGGATGTGGGTGAGGGATGGGGAAATTTTGGGACAATTCTTAAAATCCCTTATTCTCTAATTGGCTTGTTTTGCAAGGTTACAATGAGGAAGTCATTCGGCTGCTTTGGGTGGAATTAGCTCTTTTGAACTAGCTTTATTTGCTCTATTTATTACCTACATAAAAGTGTTGCAATTACTTAAACCATTACTAAATGTATTATTCACAGAACATAACTATTTCAGCGTTACAATCCCGAAAGCTCCTCAGCAGCAGAAGGCACAGTTCTATCTTGAGGTGGAACCTTATACTCAGAAGAATTAAGACTGATTTAAGATTCAGGAGGTACCAGAGGTGACACAGACACACCACCCTTCAGCATCCTCACTGGTCTCCTTGTTGGCAGCCTTGACAGAGGCCAAGGACTGGGACAGCCTAGGCAGGGAATCTTCTCCTACAGCCCCATCCCTCTCTCACACAGCTCTCTGTGCTCCCAGGCTGTGCCAGAGCCCTGACCACAAACCACCCTTCAGCTGAGGCTGGAGAGAACCTCTGAGCTGAGCTACCCTGGACAAAACTGCTCACTTTAAATTCCTGCCACGTTCTCTGGAAACCTTAACTCCAGTCCCACCTTTCCTCTGGGGATGGGGGCAAGGAGAACAAGAAAAGAAAGAAACCTTCTAGCCACTGTTGTCATGAAGCAAGTACCAAATGGTGCCCTACCTGTGCAGGGAGCATGAAACAAACACCAGGAGCTGGGGAAGAACTTCACCTCAGTGGGCATTAATTCTGAAATTCCAGTGATACTGGTTTATGGTTTTTTGGCTTATTACACTGAAAAGAAAGTATCACAGAGCTATGAATAACAACTCATTTTTGCACCACCAGTGGGTGGACTCCCCACCCCCCTGCACTCAATCACAGCCAGGCAGCAGGGAATCCAAGGGCAGGAAAAGCCAACCTGAAGAGCCCAAGGTATGCACTGAAGTTCCAAAAAGATCTCCAAAATCCCCTGGATGACTAAAAGCCATGATTCCAGTAGAAGACAAGCACGTCTTCACCGTCTCTTTGTCTGCAGAGGGCAGTGTCTCATGTTTGCATCTCAAATGGATGAAAACCTAAACCTAAATTACTCATTAACAGACTACAAATTTCCTCTTCTACATGAAAGAAACATTTAAACAGTCTCAGGAGAAGAACTGAACTAAAAAAGACACTAAAAGCCATGGGTATAATTGCTGCTGTGGGAAAGACAAGAAGGGGTCTAAAATGGTATTTCTCTTCCCCAAATATTGTGCTTATTCCCACATCAACATTTGTTAAGTCCCAGCTGGGGCTCTTGGCTGCCCAATATCCAAGCCTGTTATTTTGCAAGAAGACATAAACCCAGCAAACCTCTTATAATGTCTAAAGAAGCACTAAATGATGTACAGCACCCTTCAGATTGCAGTCTAGGTTAAAATATATCTGCCTAAAACTTAGTGGCCATCAGTCACAGCCCACAGATCTGGAAATAAATATGTAATTCAAAGCTGTGCTGGGAAGCAGAGGCATGAGGCAGCTCCAGGGGAACAATCCTGGGCTGGCTCACCTACTGCTCTGATACCTGCAACTGGCAACTCTGTGATTCCAGAGTGCTGGAGACAATTCCAGGATTTCCATTTGTTCTGCATGACTATAATTAGAGCTTCCGGATCATGGTTTACACTAAGAACAGCAGCAAAGGCTTCAAGGTGGAAGAGACTCAGATCAGATGGGTCAGGAGAAAGTCTGCAGAGAACACTCACAGGTTCTGGTGAAAGGGAGGTGTGTTCCTACATTACCTACCCCCTATCAGGTGCTTATTTATACATACACAGTCTATAAACACCATAACCATATGTGAAACACAGCTTTTATCACATAGCAGCACTTTAACTCCACTTCCTGTCCTCAGCAGCAAATTATTAATTCACCACAAAAAAGGGGTGTCTGAGCACAGCAACTGGTACATTACACAGAAGTTAATAACATGCGACTACTAAATATAGCCACTCCTGCTTTTCTTCTACATTTTGCTGCCTAAGAGATTTCTGCAGCATCTTGCACACATTGGCTTGCCCTGCATGGATGGTGATGCTCAAAACTAGTGACAGGTGCAGAGCTTTCAAAACAGCACTTTTCCCTCACGCCATCCCACCCACGTTCAGCTCCAGCTTGTAAAGCTGCAGTTATCTGCTTTGTAGGAACGCACACGCACAGGAAGTCCAGGGAACAGACTGCCAACAAGCAGATGAGAAAATTAAAAAAGATCTGAGATGCTAATAAACCGTGCCAGAATTACACACTGAATCTAAATACAGGTTTTGAGGGAACACCACCGGAGTACTTCTGCAGATAAGCATATCCTTCATTTTAATTAAGGAAGAAAATTTCCCTCCTTTGAATGAGCTCACTTCCATTGGAGAGACCTGTTTTACTAACCTATCTTATGATTTTCCGTTTCTTTGCTTAAAGATAACCGAGTGGGGAAGAAAAAAAACCTTAAGGCCTATATAATTTACATTTGGGTCACTGACTTTCTTGGTTGTGGCTCCAAACATCAAGCCTTTAAAAAAACCCCACAAGCCCCACACTGCTCTGCAGCTGAACTTCCTCCTGTTACCTACATTCATTTTTATCAGCACAATCTGCGTATGTTCAGTGGAGTTACAGTCAAAAAGTATCCCAAGGGAAAAAAAAAATCTTTGACTAACATCACAGTCAAAAAATGCAACTTTTAAAAAGCTGTCTGGACACAACCCTGAGTAAGGTGCCTGATGGGACCCTGCTTGAGCAGGGAGGTGGGACTAGGTGGCCTCAGTGTCCCTTCCAACCAGACCCCTTCTGTCTGATCCAGTGATTACTGGTTTCTAAGAAAGCATGCAGGGAATCTGCCATACATTTACACAGACAGACCTAACTCTGCAGAGAAAAATCTCTCTCACCTTTCTGCATGTCCACCATTAATCCATTATGATGCCTTGTGGTGTGGATGTCAGGAATAAATGTGAAACAGTTCAGAACTTAAAAAAACCCCGTTGCTTAAACATGGGTATTACCGCCTGATTCACCCTGTAAACCATGTATGTATAAAAGCAGCATGTGCTTGTACAGATTCTGCTAATTACAAGGGTTTGTTTCAAAAAAACACCGTGTTTCACACAATATAAACATGGTAATTGTCACATTATCTCACAATCTACATTGTGATTTCAATTATGCACAACAAAGGCACTGCTCATGAGAACTGAACTGAGAAAGTAAATCACACCCCTCATAATAATAGTAACAAACCTGTGTTCATTAGTGTTTGTTTGTTTTTAAAAGGTATTTGGTCAACTACTACAAACATCTCTTGCAGACTGGTGGAAAAGAAAAATGCACTGGGTGCGGCATCAATCTTCCATTTGTAAGACTTGTCTTGAGGGAAATCAGTTTCATATTCTTCAGTGCCACGTGACTTTATCAGAAAACCACAGTGCACAATTTTGGCATAATTAGCAGGACCTTCTGAAATACAGCCCAGAAGAAAGCTCTGAGGGAAACAAACACGTTTCGCATCATTAGGGAAAGTTAGAGCTGAAATGGAGGTACCAGCCTCTGCACACAACAGCAGAAATCCCATCTATTTTTAGTTCACAATTCCAATAAGAAAACAGCTGGGAGTCTAATGAAATTATCTTGGTGACAAATTTAATGGACTGAACACTAAAGTTACTATTTTTAAGCAAAGTTCCTAATTATCCTTCAAAACAAGAAGCAATTAAGCAGCAGTGGAGCTCCAGCTTCCCAAGCGTCTGCAAGGCTCGGCTCCAATCAGATTGAAACTGGGAAGTGGCTCAACACCTTTCTGATCCTAAAAGTTGGTTGAGGGCCAGGCTTGGGGTTTGGTTGGGGTTTTTTTTAGTCTAATGAAAGCAGTTCTGCTTTGACCTGTCCAGTCCTGCCTCGTGCTGCTTTCCCTGCCTGAGCTCCGCGCAGCTGCAGGCCTGACACCGCGCCCGGGGAGGGGAGGGAAGGGAAGGGAAGCGGAGCAGGGACGCTCTGGAGGGAGCTGCTGAGAACCCAAATGATAACACACTGCTGGATCACAGAGCAGCTCAGCTCCGGGGGAGAGAGCTGGACAGGGAAGTGCTCCAGCAGCAATGGAGAAGGGCCAAGGATCCCACCTAGCAAAGAGCTCTGAGAGAGCACAGAGGAATTCTGGTATTTTCAAATTTACTGGAACAGCTACATTAATCACAATAAAGCAAGTTATGATCTGACATGTTCTTCTCCAAAAAGCTTTTTGAAACTGGCCATTTTAATTACTGTTTCCCTTGGTAACTGTTCCACTGTGGCACTAATGAGTCTGTTGTACTTGTAACCTCACATAAAGCTATTCCACACTTCATACATACCACACACCTTATTTTTGAAACAAATTTTGAACAACAGAGGCAGAGAATTAGAGTTAGCATTGAAAATACATAGATAATGTACTAATAGCTGCATTTTAATGAGACATGGTAAGATCCTAGAATCTGAAATGCCCATTTGGAGAATATATCATGGTAAAACACAAGACCTCTAAACCCGTCCTCTCACCCCTTCCACCAAACCACTCCAGCGTGAGATTCAAGATCAAGAATCTTGATGACAAGACCTTGATCAAGATTCTTGATGACATCACAATACTTCTTGGCATTAGAACCATGAAAGATTGATCATCCTTCATTCATATGACTTCACTTAAAACCTCACACTATCCAAAATCACCCAAGGGTTTTTGCAGATGTGAGCTTTAATAATCCTCTGGAAGAAGAGCTGTATCAAAGCATCGGTTTACAAATGGGGAAACTTTGTTTCACCCAAGCCCTGTCTGGGATAACAAAGTGTGTGTACCCTAAAGCAGTGTCCCACCCTGGGACAGAGCTGAACAAGGAGTTCTGCAGAACAAACAAGGAGAAGCCATTCCAACCCAGGGAAGAAAAGGAGTCTGCACACCTTAACTGCAAACTCTGTTCTTCTTCATGGCACACACAGTGATGTTAGGGAGAGCTAATGAAAACACCAAAATAAAACAATCAGGAGGCTCACTCCTGAGACTCAGTTTGACCAAAGAATATCCTGAGAACAGCCACACTTTATGAAGCTGTGTAAGAAAATTGTCTTGCCACACACAAAGCTTCACAGTCCCTTCACACACCTCCTGATCTTGTAACATTATAAATGTATAATGAAAGTCCCTCTTAGGTACCTTAACAGCAGAAGTGGTGGACAGTGTGATCCTCAGAAAATTTGCAAGTATTACCAACACTGGCAATAAACAAACAAAACAGTTTAACAGTTGTGGGAATTTTGTACATATATTGCTATTTTCATTCATTTATAAAAACTACTTAGGGTTCTGAAGGACCTTTTTTTTTGAAAAACACAAATCTCTCGGCCAAGATCCCAGAGCAGACCTGGCCACCTGACCTGGGCTGGATGTGGCTCCTGCCAGCATCACGCTCCTTTAGCAGCCCAGGAGCCAAGGCTCCTTCCCTCCCCCAGCTGCAGGAGGCTTCCTAAAAATAGTCCTTTGCCAGCTTTTACTGGGGCTGCAGTTTACATGAGCCCTCTGGGGGAAGGGGAACCTTGCAGAGTACCCAAGGCACTCACTGAAAATTTACTGGGCAGCCAACACGTTTCAAGTGTAAATTATCATCCAGACACTGAAACTCCTCACTTCCATAATGAACACATTACAATTTAGCTTTATTGGTGCATATCCTTCTCAGAGACTTAATTAGTGTACCACAATGCAAATACAGTTAACAGAGATTTATATTTAACTACAACAACTTAGTTTAACACGTTTCAGCTACAAAATCAATGTGTACTATACTAGAGAGTAATCAGTTCAAAATCACAAAACCTATCAATGACATCCTGCTATAAAATTACTCTTAATCACATGTAAAATTAGCCAGCAATTTCTTTCAGTTTATTTAGAACTTAGTCACATACTAAAAATACTGTATTTAAAGTTACTTAAGCTCAGGTTCAGTTTGAGAACTTCTTCATCTAATATGAGCTTAATCTATTTTTTAATTCCCAGCCTGCCCCTCCTGAAGTCAGGATTTTATGATCATGTTCTCTGCATGCAAGCACATGGTCTCAATAAACTTTTGAGCCTGCTGGTAAATTTATACCAAATGTCCTCCAGACATCTTTGTCAGGGGTCTCAAAAAAACAGTAACTTCAGCAATACCTGTGATTGCAGGCAAGCACCCAGACAAAAGAAATTTAAACTGAAGTCCCCAGTGAAGGAAGGAAAGGCTTTGGCATATCACCCAACAGTGGAGTTCACAGAGGAGGAAAACGAAGGGGAGAACGTGCAGTGCTCCCTCTCCCCGGGACTGGCAGTGATGGATCTGCAGAGTTTCAGCCCAGGGAATAACTGGGAATCGAACCTGGTGCTTTCACACTGTACCAGCAAATGCACTGGCCTCATTTCATCCTTGGATCAGGAATTTTCTGTTGCCTTCCATCTTTTGGAACACAGTTGCTTTTACTTCCTTTTTAAAGCAATTTTAATGAGGTTTTACAGTAGCTTTTTAGGTCTTACGTTTGATAAAAGTATTCTCCTAATTGTCATCCTGTAATCCTGAGATGTTCCTTTTCTGCAGCAATGCAGCTGAGCCACAAGAGCTCTCATAAAACCCTTTGTGCTCCAAAAGCTGTCATGCCTGCTCACGAGGAACACCACCAACAGCAGCTCCCAAGGTCAGGCTAAAAGCTCCAGCACCCACTCACCCAGGTGAATGAACTGCAAAATCCTAAAAATACGGTCCCACCTGCGTCAGGAGCGTGGCTATCGGAGCACCAGGGATGCACATCATTCCTGCAGCCGTGCTTTCTGTGGCTTCCACAGCAGCAGCAGCAGCAGCCAGACCTGGGGGGCCCCTGCCAGGCCCCCCCAGCCAGTCCAGCACTGCATCCCACAGCAGCTTCCCAACCCTCCAGGCACAGAATCCACCCAGGAACAATGCTCCGGCCTCACACGGGCCATGCAAAAATGATGCAACCAATGCCACGCTCTTCCTTGTTTCCTCAAGTGTTTATTTATAGCTTGCCCTGTATTTTGTGCCTGCAGATCTTCCTCCTGGCAGGAGGGATTCCTAGGAAAGGCTGCTCCAGCCCCTGTGGAAGTCTTTTATTCCGCTTGTTCCTGTCTCACACTGAATTGTTTGTTTGAATCACAGCTCAAAACTAACCTCGTTTGGGGCTTTCTCTGTTTGCACAAAGGGACCTTGCAAGAGCCTGGGAGGGGGAGTGAAAATTCATTCTCAGGAACTACTGTGAGTTGTAAGAGTTGCTTGGATTGATTCTCACCATTTGACAGCCACGGTGTTTCACCAGTACAGCAATCCAACACTGCTATTTCATTAAGTCCAATACTCACAAGTCAAGATGTCATTTGCTCTGCTTTATAATAAACTTATGGGAATTTTATGGTAAAACTGAGCATATTTTTTGTATTAATGGGTAAAACTTAAAAAAAATACAGAAGTCTAGTACACCTAGTCATACACCTGCATGACAAACTTACAGAGTTTACAGTCACAATTCCTCCTCTCATTTAACTTCTCACCCTAATTCATTCTGACCAATTCATTTATGACATTCATCCATTCCAAGTTCAGACTGATCACTACCTGTCTTCACAAAAACCAGAGGATTGAAGGATTACTGTGTACACAACAATCTACTATTTCACTCATTCCAATTTCCTCAAAACATTTGAGCAATGCAATTACAGAAGTTCACTTGTAGTAAACTATTACTTTAAGGTGAATTTGTTGCACTTTCCTTATCAGAAAAAAGGCATATTCTCTGCCTGATGAAAATATGACTAAAAATAAAAACCCAAGGAGTATCATTGCAAGATCCATGTACAGCAAAGCCAAATCCAAGGATCTGAAGCTTTCAGCATTTATGTAGCTTTGCCAACTTCTCTTCAGCATGTGTCAAACCCCATCAAACACAGGGCCTGTCCTCAGTAAAAGCACCAAGGGTGTGTTCAGCTCTGCATGAGCTGCCCAACATTTACTGCACTGCTGGGATCCCCTGGCTCCAGGAATGTGTGCCATCACTGGCAGGATGAAAGGCTGCTCAGCAGAGCACCACGGAACCCACGCCACCAGAGACACCTGTGAAATCTGTTGGTAATGAATTCACTCACAGGAGGAGAGTTTTGACATCATCTGCTTCAAGAGAGTGTCTATTAGCGTGGATCCAGCCTCTTGAATTTTTCTTAATCTTTATAATCATGAAAGAAAGATAGAATTGTGTAGTAATGCTGTGGTAGTAGCTGCATTTAATGATCTTATGGAACAATGCAACATCCTAATTTCTTCAAGACATTATTTTGTCCATAATAACACTTATGAATTGCTCAGAATGGATTGCACATTGAGTCAGGGCTGTGAATACACACATGACATCTTTTTTTTCTTTTTACTAATATATTCTTAGTTGTTTGAAAACTACTGGGTTTTTTAATTACGTGGAAAATGATTTATGCAATCTCAAAACTTCACAATCAATCAATCAATCAATCAACAAACGTCAACCCTACATATCTCCTTGACTAGAAGTTGGTAACATACTTTTCAGGGTGGCAACTCTGTACCTGTTTTTGCAGCACTAAACCCAGGTCACTTTAGCTTTAGGCACAATGTGCAGAGCCAGTGTTGTTCACTAATTCTCATTCTATTACAAACTTGTACCTATCAACAGAGCAAGAGACCAATACAATATTCACAGAATCTCCTCCAAAAGCCTTAGTGGATAAAACATGTTTTTTCATACATTTCCACCATATTCACTCACACTATGATTTAATGCCACAACAAAAACTTTTGAGGATGGAAAAAACTACAGTGGGAAGGAATGAGGAACCTGTTGCTATTAAAATGCAGAAATTAGTGAGAGTTTAATTAACCAAAGGTTTTGGCTTATATTCCATCTCCTGCTGCATTGCATTGCAACCCTTTCCCACCACCCACAAAAAAAAATATTCCACTGCATTTGCATTTGTAGGTTTGCAGAGAACAGAACCACAAAAAACAAAGCAGAAGCCTGAACAGGTATCAGAAATATGTTGACTTAGAAGTCCAGACACTACTGAGCCAAACAGACTTGAAAGCAATTACAAAAATATGCATCTGACATCTGTTTTTAAAAAGCTCAAGATTACTTTCTCTTTTGGAAATAGAAATCCCTGGGATTGGGCACATTTTGTCATGTTTATCTGTATGTTTAAAATCTTGCATTGGTGATGCAAGCATAATATTCTTATCAAACAACACAGTTTGCCATTTCTACCACTAGTAACAAGGAATCTGCTCTTCTCTTTACTGAATTATTTTTAACTCTGTTAATTAACATTATGGGTACAGGCCACCCATCAAGAAATTTGGCTAAAGAAGTTTTGTCTGCAGAATTCTGGATTGTAGCCAAATACTTTTAGTACAGAATTATCTTCTGAAGATGCATCACTTAGGTTTATGCAGCAGTACTTACTTACACATTTACATTCTTTGCTAATAACAACTTTGGTTTCAAAGCCGACTAATAAAGTAAAATATTAATGGAGATACATCCTGAGCAAACTACACCCTGGACTCCACTCCAGTATTCTCCTCCAGAGAACTAATTTTGTTATCTAACCCTGCCTTCATTACACTCCTGATGTTCCTCTGACATTGAAAATTAAACCCCTCAGTTAGAAGAGCATAGCAATCTACTGACCAAATCATGTGGGTGTTTGCTTCTGATCTCAGAAAAAATTACTATTTTAAAGACAAATTTTACTTAAATAAAATGCTAACATCCATGCCAAACTTTGAAAAATACTCTTAATCAAGTGCAAGCCTAACCTGAACAAATGTGAATTTTGTCTGAAACAAAGAAATAGCTGTTGTGAGAGCAAATCCATTCACATGTGAAAGCAAATATAAAACATCAATTTCCACTGAATCAGGCATCCATGAACACTAGAGTTTATCCTTAACCTTGCAGGCATTAGTAAGTGATGCATTTAAACTAAAAGGCAAAGTCTGAGTATTTGGACACAGAACTGTGTCAAGAAATTGGGGAAGAAGTGAAGAAGTTCCAACCCAGCTTTTTCTTGCTCTACAACCAGGTCTGCCCTGCCTCCAGCTGAAGGCAAATCCTCAGTATTTACAACCAGGCAGGGAAAGGAAGTTGCATCTGCAGCCAGAGGCCAGAAAGGAACTGGCACATTCACAGATGTGTGGAACAGAGGAGAAATAAAAGCAGCAGATGAATGAAGGCAATGAATCCAGGGGGCTGGAAGTGGCCGAGGGAGTGAAAGTGGAGGCAGAAATCAGATTTCTGGAGCAAACAGTTAAACCCCTTGACAATAATTCAGGATGATGCAATGGGCATCACACAAACCTCAAAAGGCTGTGGTACAACTTCTTCAATTATTCTCATTTTGGACTTGTAAAGGTCTTTCTGCCATTATGGCCCACCAACTTTGTATCTTCCTTATTGCAGCACCTAATTCCTAACATTCAAGCAACCTATTCCAGGACACCTTTTGGTTTATCTTGCTTCATACTGGCATGTAATTTATTTTGAAGACAGAGGAGTTGATCTGGGGTTGAGTGTAGCTTGAAATTATGAATTTATGATTAGCTGTGACAAGAATGGGAACATGTGCTGGATTCATAATCCATTTATTGGCTAAATTTAGGTAATCTGGTTTTCAGAGCACTTGCCAGCAGGCACATCCCCGCTACTGACAGTCAGCAAGAGAGGGCACACATGTGGAGGAGTTGGGTGTATTTCAGCTATTATATATTTGGACTCATGGTGTTGGTAGTGACTTCATTGAAATCATGCAAAGACAGGAGTTACTGTGCTCCCCATCATACACCTAATACCCCACTGGACCGCAGAAAATGCACAGCCTGGGCTGTATTTCTTTAATTGAAATTTAACCTTGTTTAAAACATGATCTTCTATTCCCTCAAGCTGAAGATGAGCAGGAAAAAGACCCTAATTCAGTTATCTCTAAGCACTCTGGAATAGAGTAACGTGGATTTTGTAATCAAGACCAAAAATTAGGAGTTACATGATCTGGGTCTACTCTTTGGCTTGCCAAGGAATTCACACAGCAGCAGGCTGTGTCAGTTTTATTCCAGCAAAAGGGGACATGAATATTATTCTTCCTCAAGGGAATGTTTAAGAATGTAATTGTCACTGTCCGTAAGAAGCTCATGTATGCCAGGAATACAGGCCAGGGAAATTCCTGTCCTGTTGAATGTGAGCACTCAGAGGAGCTGGAGACAAGAGAAACCACTCTGTCAAAATCAAAGAAAATAAAAGGAAAAAAAAAAATAATACGGATAAGAAATTAGACCAGCAATAGCACCCCTGATAAATCAGGCACTGTTTAAAAAGGTGAGACTTTGAGCAAACACACTTTACTACATGTTCCATGAAAGGAACTTTGTCATGAAGAGAAATCAACATGGAAGAAAATCATTAAGTGCACAGATTGGGGCTCTTAACTGCTCTCTGCAAGTCTGCAAATCCAGAAATAAAACACACCATAAATCTTAATAAAAATATAAAGAATTCACAACATCAGAAATTAAAAAGCCTGTGTGTCCACGTGTGCTGATCCTTCAGCAGCCCTGCACAGCAGTCGGCTAATAGCTGCACTCCCTGCCTTTCTTTGATAAGTATTTTAAAAACAAACATCTTAAAAAATACTCCTCATAAAACCCTTCTGGAGGAGCCTGGCACAGTTTCAAGGTATCAGAGAGGCTCTGCTGGTGCTGGAGTTCCAGAAACGTGACTCTGCACCTCCAGAGCCTCCTCCCCGCGCCTTCTGCCTTCTCCTTCCCCGAAATGGCAGCGCAGGAGCGGAGCGGGCAGGAAATCGCGTGAGAAGGGCTCCTCGTGCTGCCTCCAGCCCTTCCTGCCATGGCGGGTGTCAAATGGGCTGCACACGCTGCCTCTCGCTTGATTTCCTTTTCCACCCCAGCCACAACCAGGAAGAGCCAGCGAGGGGATTCGCAGGGAAAGCGCAGCGTAAAGTGAAGCACAAAATCAAATGAGTGGCCAAGGCTAGCTAAAGCAAAAATTCAGGGATCTGTGGGCACAGCCTAATATTAGCAACTCTAGAAAAAGCATAGGAGGCTCATGTGGTACTCAGGCTTTGCTCCTAAGTTGCTGAAGAGTTAACCCAGAGGCTCCTGACATCAATGCAGGTTTCCTCAGGCTTTGGGTAAGACCTGCCAGGACAGCGTGGGCACCCTTCATGTCCTCCTGCCACAAACAGCACATTCCCAGGGACAGATCCTGCTGACCCTGACTGCTCTGCTGGGTATTTGTGAGGCTTTAAAAGCAGAGCTGCTCAAATGAAACCTGAGGTAGAAGCATTGGCAACAAGAGCGCTTCAAAGAGATCCTGTTTGTTTGTATTTGACAGAAGGCAGATTTGACAAACAGGCTTTGGCACATCACAGTGGAAACGACTCCTAGATTTTTAATAATAAGTAATATAGTCTAAATAAAATGTGACCCTGTGCCTCCAGGGAAGACATATGAAGGATGGTAAATAATTCAACACCGTTTGGGATTTTCTGTATTCTAGACACTTCTGTCTTCTTCTGTTTATTATTAGCCAAGAGCAGGATCACATGGCAGCTTCATACAAACACTCTGTGCACATCCCTGCAAGATGCAACAGCAATGAAATTTGGTCTCCTCACAGATAAAGCTCCCTCCTCACCGCTGAAATACAAACTGGTGACAATGTCACAGACCATGTTGTTCTAAATGCAGAATTGAAACTGATTTCTTAGTAAGGCCACTTAAGAAAAGGGAAACAAGCCTTCTTTCCTTTCTCTGCCTCTCAAGACTGTAAAATATGCCTGGGCAGGAAGTACAGTAAAGCTCATGATGAGCAGAGGCAGCTACTCTTTCAAAATGAGCAGGGCTTCTCCGAAGTGACATTTTCATTTAGCCAGTGAGCTTGAGGGTTCAGGGCAGGATACCAGAAGGGCTCTCCAGCAGATGAGGTTACTGGCCAGCCCTCCCAGCTTCACACCTCCAAAGATCACAACTGCAGGGAAATGGGAAGCCAGGATGGTACCTGTGGCTTTTGGTAAAGCTGTCTTTTCTCAGCCAACACAAAGAGAGACTCGGTGGAGCAACAATCAGAGTGTGTAATAATGTCACTTCTTATGGGAAGACACTGGAAGTTGTAGAGATGCAGAAGGAAGCACTGTACATTTAAAGCTACTTCTCCAGAACAGGTGAAAAATACCATTTTTGGACTCTAAACCGTCACACTGGAATTAGGGAGATAAAACATTGAGAATTAATTTGTTCCTACTTTCTTGGGAATGAACATGCAGCAAAAAGTGGCTTTTCCCTCACGCTCTGTCCATCCAGGAGAGCTCTTGACCTATCTGCAAATTCCCATCTTTCCTGAGAACAAACTCTGCAGAAGTTTAAGCTGCCATCTCCTCAGCACCTTTCTTTTCCAGATTCTCCATCCCTGACTCTTGGAAAGCCCTTCCTTCTCCTGGACTACAGCTAAGCTGTCTACATGTAGAACCAGCTTTTATCCATGGAAAGCAGAACAAAAGACAGGCAAAACTGATTTTTAAATGTTTGGCAGAATCTCCTTGCAAAGCTTCCTGTATAAAACTGTGTCACAACACTGACAAAATCTCCTTTGTTAAAAAATTCAGAATGTTAAATAAATCCATACTAAGACAAACTTTACACTAAGCGATTCAGTCTTCAAAAAACGGCAGTTGAAAAGAATTAAATTTTTTTTACAAACAACTCTAAAAAGTTAATTTTTGTGAACAAGAAACATTGTTTAAAATTTTAAGGCAAATCACTGAGCAAAGAATCCATTAATATTTAAGATTTTATTCCATTTTCAAGAGCAAGAAAGGATTTTTGGAAGCCAGACTCATCTTGAAAAAGAAAAGCCACTTTTCTAGCTCCTATTTTCAGTGTAACTTTCTTGTTTTAAATGGGGACTCCAAAAGGGAAAAAGTGTTCAGAACCCAAAACTCCTCTCTGAAAGAATGGACAACCCCAAAAGAATTTGCTCAATATTCTTTTTTAACTTCTATTAGCACTAACAACAGTAACTTGCACATTCATATTAAAATAGCCCTCCTTTAATGAATCTCAGACACATTTTGTATTTTGCCTTTGCCACATTTTTGTTAGTATATGCTCACCAGGTTAATTTAAATGTATCAGTCAAGTCAGATTTTATAGGAAGCAATTTTTGTTAGGTCCCTTGAAAATTTAATGTGATAAAAACAAGCTCAGCATTTCAAAGTGACATTAACCTCCAAGATAACATTTTTCCATTAAAAAACTCCTACTATGCATATTTTGTTACGAAAAACAACACCACTGCATGGTCAAAAATGCCAGAAAGGACAAGACCTGTCAAAATTAACAATTAGAAATCTCCTTCTGCAAGACTGTAGTGTCATATATGTTACTATCATATTGAATAAATATTAGAATTATTAAATATTTTTAGAAGGAGACAGCAATTTTATTTCCTTTAGGGAAAAAAAAATCCAATTTGTCAGCAATGTTCAAAGTTTATTTCTGGCTCAACAGTCCATGATGTAGAATTAAGTGTTCCACTAGATGGAGCAGGATGGTAAAGCCATCATGAGGGCCACCTCCCCTGCTGATCCATGGAAAAGTCAATGTCCAGGGATGATAAGAATTGCAGCTTTCTTCTGTGCATTCAGGGCAGAAAAAGGGCAACACAAAACCCTCTTAGTGCTTAACAACTTCCTTCTTCCCAGCATAGAATTAACAAACACTAACCAGAAACAAACCCAGCTCTCCCTCACTTCTATCAACTTTCCACTAGAAACACAAAAGTTACTGGATGCAAGTCTGAAAATGAAAATCTTTGTACTTTTTTATTTTGTAGCAAGTGAACTTGCAAAAAGCTCCATGCCAAATGATCAAACATTAGTCACCTAATGCAAAAGACATCGTTACACATCAAACAAATTCACTCTGGAAACAATGGCAAAACTTCAAAGAGGCTCCTACAAACCTGGAGCTGTGCAAGGCACAGTAAAATTATCTCTCTTGCCTCTTTTCAAACAGAGCTAATTGTTGATTTACCTTTAAGTCTACCTAAACAAACAAACAAAAGAAGAACCTTACAGATTTTATTTCATCAGATGTTCTTTAATAGATTCAGTATTAGACAAACTGCAATTGCCATCACCGTGTGAAACAAGAAACCTTCATTTTCTTGACTATTAAACCTTATTTCAGCTTCTCCAAAAGAAGCAGAATATAAACTAACAAAAACAGTTTTAACCATTAATATTTCAAATTTAAGTCCTGCAATTCTTGAGTATGCACAACAAAAGTACCAGGAACGGTCACAATTAACTCGAGCACCTTGCCATAAAAAAATCCTGAGGCAGAGTATATTGCTGGATGTGATAAATAACTGCAAACATGCAGCAGACTCTCAAGACAATACTAATTATCCCAGCAGTATAAATACCAGAAGAGAATGACTCTTTCTCAGATATGTACATGAAGGCACACAAGCAGAACTCTGGTGACTGATCACAGGCTGCTTCCCATGACTGTCACTCCCACCTCTTTGTTCCCAGTTAAACAAACTGCACTAGAAACCAAAGTGACAAACAGGTTTATTTCCCACCAACATTCTCTCCAACTTACTGCAACTTGTGCAGCACCTCAAGCTGACATCTGGAAAGGATGGGCCAAGTGGAAGAGACAAGAAATTTGGCCTTGCAGACAATAAAACTGTCCCCTTACTAAGGGGCCTCATTAAAACCTTCTGAAAGACCTTTTGAAAGCACCTGTAGATGTAGATATTGATGTAGCTATTCCAGTGTAGATACTGTCTAATTGAACACCAGTTTGTCCCACCTCTCTGAACAGCTGATTACCAAGAATTCATTATGCACCACACACTTTTTTTCCAGGGATCAGGGAAAGCATCAGGACACCAAAGCACTCCCCAGCCCCCAAGCCAGGGGCAGTGCAGTGCAGCAATACTCACTACTGTGCACAGTCAATCAGCTGGTACTCGTTGGATCTCTCGTAGCAGGCTTTCACACCTTCATCCTGCCAAAGTGTTTTTGTGTGTTCATAGAACTCCTGAAATGGAAAAACAGTGTTATGGGAACGGGTTAGAGATGAAGAGAGTCAGCAAATAGCAATGTATCATTTCGTTTTGCAACGAGCAGGAAACAGAGCAGATTTAACAAAAATCTTTAACCATGCTTTAGAACCTCACAAGTTCAGTTGGCTTTCTAAGTTTGACTTCAACACTTTGTAACACTTAAAGAACTGCTTCTCAATCACTGATTGAATCCAACCATCTCCTGTAAGAAGGGTTAATGTCTCATTAATATCAATTTCATTGGCAATTTAATAATCAATGCTATAGTAACACTTGTTCTTTAACTCACGGTGTCACTGTATTTTACATTTATGTGGCTGTCGTGATTTTTTTTTTGGTCAATAAAACAGTAGTTCTCTATAATTCCCACATGAATGACAATGATAATTAAGTTTCACTTGACTTTGCAAGCCAGTGGGGATCTTCAGGGACTGTACAGACATCTGTATCTTACTTAACTCTGTACCACTTTCGTAAATTTATTCTTTTACAGTGTAAAAAGACATTGAACAACAGAAGAAAGACAGTGATACAAGGCCAGACTATGTTTTGTCTCAGCCTTAAAAACTGTAAGCCAAGATATGAAAGCAGACAGCCACAAGCTAACAACACAAGCAAAAGCCCTTTTCATTCTGCATATGAAAGATGCACTTTGGCTCCACCAGTGCGTGTGCCACACAGGACTGAACTCCTGGTCATCAGTCTAAGAGCTCTGAATAGACTCAGAATGAACAGCAGCAGCCTGGTGACTAAAATACACACAGACACCACCGTGGGCATTCCTCTTATCAACAACCATGGGTGTTCCTTGGCTATCTCTCAGAGCTTTGAAGTGTTTTGGGTAAAATACTTTCATTCTGGTTTTAAGTGGCAAATAATTTATTTTTTTAATCCAGACCAGTGCAAAACCTTTAGAATAGTTGCATATATTCTGTGACTCCCCATCCCTTTTCTTTACAGAAGAATTATTTTAAAGAAGAAAAATGTGCTGGTTTTGCTGCTTCAAGGTTCCTCCATCTCTTGGGATATCAGTCTCTCACATTCCTTTACTATCAATGTAGTACAAAGAAAGGGGACACATTCCAAAGTTTCACTTTGAAAAGAGTTTTTTAAAAAATTCACATTCCTACCAGAATCTTAACTAACACCTGAAATGTAGCAGAACAGTAAATCCTTTAAATTGTATCTTAAAGATGTATAGAGGCATCTTATAGTAAATTTAGTGCTGCTGATTTTCAGAGCACCCTCTTCTTGGCAGGTATAAGATGCATATGTGTTTGTGTGATCACACAATTATGAATACCAATGATGGAAGCAGCACATCAAATGCAAATCTGATTGTCCTTTTATTGCTATTAAGTATTCCTTAGCTGCACACACACAAAAACAAGAGCAAACACAAAATACACATCTAAAATTTTGTTCTGATTTCTTTTAAAGAGATTATGATGTTTATATATGGTATTCGATGTCAGCTTGCTCCCTGCTTTTATGAACTGTTCATGAACAAAAAGATCAGTTAAATTTCTTTCAAAAGTAGGTAAGAAAATTTTACTTGATTTCTAGTATTTGCAGATTGCACGACCGTTTGCTTTTGCTATTAAAGGAAATAGAAAATTAATCAAAATCTTAATTCCAGTCCTCAGTTTTCTGTCTCCCACTGCTCATAGGATACTTTAATTCTGAAGATTTCCAATTTCTTGGCAAATAGGGGACTGTCAGTAGCCTTCAACTGTATTAGAGCACAGTGAGGAAAATATCTTTCTAAAGGAAAAGGGAGAAGGAAGAGAAAGTAAAGGAGAGAGGGGGAATTATCTGCAATCTCACTGTATCTGAACCAAACCCACTTTGGGGAATGTTTCTATATTTGTTTTCAAAAGTAACAGTTGTTCAGTACAGAACATCATATGGCTCACTCAACTTATGACTACAAGGCTGGGAAATTGAAAAATGGAATCAGCAATTGTACAAGATTTTTTTTTTTATGAAATAGCAGTTGATTCAATAGATAAATCACAAGGCAATGATAAGTTTACAGAAAAAGCAGTAAAACATTCTTCATCACCAAAAAATGTAGGTATAAGGTGAAAAAAGTCAGTGCTTTAATAAGAAAAGTCACAGCACAGTAAAACTCTGCCACAAAAACTCTTCCTAATTACTGTTTCTCACTACAACTATGACACTTTGGTGGAAAGCTGATGTAAAGCAATTATTCCAAAGACCTTTCAAACTCCATAATGTCTTACATTTGGAGTAGTTTCTGCAATCAGATCTTAAAATGCAATGAAAAATAAAACCAGTTCCTGGCCCGAGCATAAACCCATTGATAATAGAAAGCCCAGGGTTCAGTTTACCAGAACAGTTACATATTGTTTAGAAGAGTCCTCCCCGTTTTCTAAGGGCAGTTTTCACTTCAAAGAAAATACATGAATTACAGTAATGGGATAAAGATCAGTGTTTGTGCCTTGTTAGGCCAAATTAACAGTAAAATATTTAAAACTGCCTTTATGCCTGTCCTGCTGATCTGAACTATAACCAACAATACTCAAGCAAGCTTCTCAGTATGGTTATTAACTGTCCATGTGGGATGGAAAAAGAATTCAATTCCACATTCTTTGAACTTCTTATTGGGGTTTCAAAATCAGGATCTACAACAAGCAAAGAGCAATAGATCATTATACTAAGACACAGTGGGGTTTCTTTGGGATGGGTTTTTGCTGTTACTTTTGGTCTTTCTTTTTCTTGTTTGTTTGTATTAATTGAGTCTTAAAAAGTGAACTACATGACTTGAGATGGTCAAATATGAAGGCCTTTCATTAATACACAACCTTCTGTCTTTAGGCCACATCAAATACATCTTCACACATGCTGGGACTAATGCTGAGCCAGCTCACACAGCTGTGAAGCAGGAAGGTGTTCACCCAAGCAGAGTCAGATCCAGCCCTGCAGAGCTCACCTCCTGCTGTATTAGAATCCTCCTTACTGTAGTGGCTGATTTTGGAATTAAGACATAGTAGCTGGTTGCAAAAACCCCAGATTCTCCCTCCTCTCCAGTACACCTACACTAACCACAGCTCTGAAATAATATTTAAGAAAAGGAATAACACAAGAAATCCTCAGCATCCCATTTGAGTCATGGAATGTAGCCTGGGGCTGCTCTCAGGGAAGGCAAGTAAAACCACAAGATTTGTTATGTATTTAGGTAAAACAGGGGCTTCAGAGGCCACTAGAAAAATCAAGTTAGCAAAAGGGTTGGGTTGGCTTTTTTTTTTAGTTAAATAGGTATAATTTGTATGAGGGCTCTAAAAATAATGACTTAGGAAACAAATTAACCAAAAGTAGCAGGAAAATTTCCTGAAAAGAAATAGCCAGAAAACTAGTCCTTACATGTCTGGTTCTTGCTTCTACAGCACTGATTGATTTGCTGGCACATTCTAATATGATAGACTCTACAGCAGCATCAACAAAGGTTTTTCTTGCACTAGAAAATGGAACTCCTAACAAAACAGCTAAAATAAACAAATACTAAAAATAACAATTTGGTTTGAGATTGACATTCCACAACAAACAGGATTTGAACATTAGGATCCAAATGATCCATAGTATTTGCAGTGTATGACCATATTATCCATTTTTGCCCTATGCATTTAAAATTAAAAAAAAAATCCAAATTATGTGATTTTCCATTAAAAAAATAAAATGCTGCAGTGTCACAATACACACCCAAGATCCTGTTTAAAGTACAGCTGAAGCTGTGTAAAGCAACAAAAGTCAACAGAAGTGGTGACAGGATGGCACCACCAAGGAAGGTGAGGAGTGAATTCCTCCTGAGCTTTATGTCAGGATTGGAGCATTTATTCACCACCAGAACAGACTTTACACGTCCCACAACGTTCACATAGCCCTAAAGAGGGAGAAATCCTTGAGGAGAACACTCAAGGAAAGGAATGTCAATGTAACACAGATCTGAAGGGAACCAACAGGGCCTGACTGAATCTGCTTGGGCTGGGCAGGGGCATAGTTTGAATTCCGGGCACAATCCCCAGGAACAGCTCCACTTCTGGGAGTCCATAAAAAGCCCTGAGAAAATCCTCTGGCTGAGTAAACTTCTCTGGTCTTGCTTAGATAACTGAAGGAGCAAGGACCACGACTTGGTGCTGCTGAGGAAACCTCATGTCTCATGATACCATAACACCACAATGGTTAAAAAGCCACATTTATGTGAAATGTGTTTCATTATTAATGTTTTATTTATGAGGCGTCAGTTTCCCCACCTACTGAAAGCTTCCCAATACAATGAGTCAATAGGCAACATTTGTAAATCACTTGCATTCACTTACAGGAATCTCTGCAGACCTCTAGAAAAAAAAAAAAAAACCATCAGTGGAAATGTGGAAGGGATGCTTGGAAAATTGTTCTTTGTTCCAGAAAGATCTTGCTGACACAATTCTGGATTAGAAAAGGGGCAATGCAGAGTCTAATCAAGTTTAAAACCTACTTATATTAGAAAATTTCAGCAAGCTGAATAAATGGCAGCAGGTAAATAGTGGTTTTGATCAAAGTTAAACTACAGAAAGTGTTAAAGAACTTGGGGGTTGAGCACTTTGGTTATTAAAAAAAATAATTCCCAAGAGACAAACTCCAGGCCTGGGAAAAAATAAAGGAACCAAGATCTGCTTTTGAGAAGCATTTTAAAAGGATAAAATACTAGTAGAAAGAATATAACTGGTCATACTGTCTACAAGGCTTCGTTCCCTCCAGATATATAAATACTCAGGAGACTTTAAAAAAATGTTTATGAAGCAATGTTTTATAGGCATTAGGATGTTGGCAGGGAAAAACATTGGCACAGCCCATGCCACTGTGACACCAAATTCACAGGAAACTTAGCATGGACATGCAACATTACCTTTTCTTTGTAAAATATAATATAGGGTGGATCCTTCAACAGAACAGTTTATTTACTAATTCCAGCAAAAGTCAATGCCATTGAAAAAAACCTTACCTTACTAAAAGGTGTGTACAACCATTATACAATGTTGTGGTTAAAACTGGGATTCAATTCCTGGGCAAAGTTCACTGTCCCATGGAGCTGCACATTTCATAATAAGAGTTTTAAATAGGTCACCGACTTACAAATCCAATGATTAAAGGTCAAACCAAACCAGCCTCTAACAGCAAAACTGTCTCCTGGAGGACTTTGCTTCCCAGTGTGTGGAGCTTTTAAAAGCAGCACTGACCATTGGTTCCAAAGCCCTTCACAGCCCTGCTCTGCCGGGGGGAGCACAGCTTTCCTTTCCTGGGAGCCAGGCAGTTCTGCTGCATTCCACAAGCCAGGCCCTGCAACAAGGCAAGGTCATGGCATGGCAGGGCAGCACAGAGCATTCCAAGACAAACTGCACCAGCTCATTTTCTCCTTCCAGGATAGGTAAGTACCCACCAAACTGATTTATTTCTCACTGCTCATATATGACACCAAGCCATCACTCCTGACTGTAGGGTGCTCAGGGAAGGGCACCCTCAACTCAGTGGCATCTTTTCATTCTCCCCAAGTTTGGGCAGGGGTACCAGAATGTGTTAAATCTGTCAAATCAGACAGTTTAATAAGCCACTTACTTGAATAGGGAAACATCTGCATTCCTAGTGGTGTGAACAAGTGTTAATTATTGCTTGCTATTTTAGGGCAAATACGCTGATGATATCACAAAGGAAATGCATACCTACAAATAGTTGAAGATATTCTCCAGTTACTGGCATGTGTCCAGAGCTGAACACAAAACTCTTTGGGAGAGGCCCAGTGCACTCAGCATTTCCCATAACTGAATCAGAAATATTTTCAGCAAGCATTTAGTCTCATTATCGATAGTTTTTCATCCTTGGAAAAGAAGAATTATGCTGAAATATTCTGTGTTTCTGCTTGGTAACTTCTAGTAGTACAAATTAAACTGGATGTGGCTGCAAGGACTGGCCAATGGGAAGGGAATTATATTTAAGAAACTTCTGTCAAGTTTGAACTCACATTATTCCCCTTTGTTAAGAGTTTCAAAACACCACAGCATTTGAGAAATGTGCCAACACACAAATCCATACCCATAAGATACAAAGTGCCTTTGGTTAGAAGTCCTCACTAACATAACATCAAACCATTTCTCTTTTATTTCTACTTTCACAAGAAGTCTAATTGCCACAGAAACTTATCTGTTGATACCAGAACACAGCCCCTCATGTTAATTAGGGAGGAAAATTCACTTTGGGTGAGAGCAGCAAGCCTGCTCCCCATATTGTCAAGATTTCTCTGCAATTTAAATCAAATAATCAGTGTTTCTCTGTTTCTTCAAAGTGTCATACATAGAAAGAGGCAATTCATTAATGGATCAAACTTCCTTATAGCATAAAAGGCACAAAGAAGTCTTCTACCCCATTCCAGCTCTCTCAGGGTAGTTTAGAGTGGTGACAGAGGCAGTTCAACCATCAGCTATTTTTGGAGACTTCAGTCTAAGAAAGTAGGTTTAATAAAACTCTGAGAAATTTCCTTTGAGCCTTAAATCAGGGTTTGGAAAATGTCTTTCATACTACATCATTTAGCTGCTTTTTGTTTAATGAATATATAGTAAGCTTGAACAGTCAAATCAAATTACTTTATTCCCTTACCTGGTGCCAAGAACAAACACCTGGGACCACACTAACCTCTGCTGCTTCCTTTCATGTTGGAAACAAAAAGGCTCTTTTTGCCAGAAACTTCCACCAACAGAAAAGGGTGTAAGATAAAATAGTTCTCATTCTAAATTTACACAAATCCTAAGGAGAGCTCACTAACCCTCTTCCAATCTTTCTGAAGCAGCAGCATCTGTACTCATAGAAGTGTTCACAGGCTCACAATAAAGTCTATATGAAAAAACGAAGCTCATATATATTTAAAATAAATTAATTGAAAGTTCTGCTTAATTATGGCATTTCTTTTTAAGAGTAAAAAGACACCCTGCGTCCTGGGAGCTTAAAAAAATCTTAAGTTTTACTGGAACACTGAAGAAATGTCATGTACTCTCCAAAGACCAGCTGAAAACCCTGACCAGTCAGCTGAGCACAACAGGGCTGTGGCTGGACCCACTGTAATACCAGGGAGGCTCACAGGTATAATTTTATTTCATCTATGCATACACCAATATTTTGTGATAGTCTCTTACTGTGATTAAAACCAGAAAATGTTTAAGAATTTCCGTATTAAATTATGCCTATTTCCTGTTTAATTCAGCTGACAGCTCTTGTATTTCAGCATAAATTGAATTAATCTGTCCTTGTTCTTCAAGACTGCTCTGAGGAAAACCAAGAAGATGTATCAAGAGAAATTAAGTCACGTGAACTTCTGGACCTGTAAATATGGTCTGGTATGGTGGGAATTTACTGGATAAAAATACAAGTTTAGAACAAAGCATCAGCATTTACTTCAAATACTAATCAAATAAATTAGCAATCAAGTAAAATATAAGGTGAGGGTTTTTTGGACTACAAAAGCAACTGGAGTACAGAAAAAGACATGTATATAATCCCATTGTCTCAAGTCCTGAGCCGCAGATTCTCCAATTTCAGGAAATTCTTTGTGGGATTTCAACAGAATTATGTGAACACTTCAGTGAAAGCACTGCAAAATTCAAAGGGCTGAAAAAAAACCCCACCAAAACACTTCCAATAAATACTAACAAAATTTGCTAGATATTCCTAGTCACTTAAGAGTAAAACATTCCTATCAGGCATTTATCCATGTAGACAAAAATCAGAGATTTCAGGAGATTAATTTGCAAATCATTAATAGTTATACGTGTTTCAATTATGAGAAACAGAAATGAAATCAAGTAGCTGCCTGTCTCAGAGGCCCTATACTAAAAGAAGGCTTCAGATGAACTCTTTAATTAATTTGTATTCAAGAATTTATTCTGCTATTAAAGGATAGGAAAACCAGGTTTACATAAGTTCCTGTTAAACTCTGATCAGGTAAACTCAATTGGATTATCTGGAAGCCCATTGAGAGGGAGCTGCTCTGTGTAGATAAGATAATAGAGATTTAAAAAAGAGTAAGTAAGGATTATTTCAGAGGATCTAGCACCACATCTTTGATACTGTCTGTAAGACTTCCCACTCCTTTCTCTCAACAACATTAACATTCTTGAGGCAAAAATACTTCACATATCCACGTTTTCTACTAGTTTTTCACCTCAACCTGCATCTTGAAGATATGTATTTATCACTCTTTTATACATAATGAAAGAGAGGATATTAAAAAAAGGTAAATAGGACACTGAGGTGTCTTGCTCAAAATCATAAAAAATCTGGACAAGAAAAAGCTGAAGCCCCTTATTTTCTCTCTGTGGTGAGTATCCAAACTGCACACAATATTGTGCAGACACCCAAGAAATCAGGCTCTGTCTCCCACCTTTCCCAGCCTCCCAGGGGTATCCTCACCAAAGAAAATATTTTGCCTACTTTCTCACCCCAAAATCTGTGACATTTGAGATATCCCCATGGGAAACATCCCCCACTGCAGTGAATATGTTTGTCATTACTTTATAAAGCTAGTGATGCTGTCAAACCAGAACAGCTCTCTTCTTCTGCCATGATGTATTTAGACAGGAATAATAATATATCTATCATTATACCCATCAGAGTGGTTATCTACAGGGACAGACAATTTTGTTCTGTTGCCTACATAATTAAGGAACACTTCTGGCAGCAAAGAGATCCCAGCTCACATCTTTTCTTACTGAGACTCTATTATCTCGTTACCTTCTTGAAGATTCTGGTGTCCAAACCATTTTAAGGACTCCAAAGCCCCGTTCTGACCCTGCTACAGGTTAAGGGATCACACTGAGCACCACCTCCTTTGTACCACACTGCCAGGTTGTAAATCAGACCTCAAAACTGATCCCTGTTAAAAATAATCTCCCCAAAATAGAAGAGAGAAGGAGTAAGGGTTACCAGGGTTATTTTTAACCTGGGCTGGTTCAATGCTCTGATTGACACTGGGGACCCAGAGGAGGTTTTTTTGGCCCGGTGTGGGTGGCACATCCCAGTGTGGAGCAGAGGGAAGGGGTGGTGTGGGCACAGGGGATGCTGAGCTGCCTTTGAGGTTGAAGCCAGAGTGTGGTAAAGCTCAAGGACACCACTCAAAAACCATAATAAAACCATTCAGCAGCAGTGGCAGTGGGAGATTCAAAATAACTACAATGGAGCAGTGTAATAAAACTTAAACTGAAACCAAGAGACCTGCAGACAACATCAGCATCTCTTCTGAACATCCACAACCTAGAGAGCCATAGGCTGCAGTCATTCCTCTGGTATTTTGCCTTTCCATAGCTAATACTGATTCTACTACTTTCTAAATACCATTTTTCTGAATTTAGTATGGTATTTTCAAGAGACATCTTCCTCAGCTGAAACCACATCAATTAAAAATAGGCAGCTGTAAATCCTGCTCAGCTATTTTGAATATTTCATTAAAACCAGAGAATTATAAATGGACTGTGACCTAAAGTAAATAGGTTTTATTTGGTAGCTTGGTTCAATTGGGTTGATCATGGAGTGCGAAATGTTGATAAAACGGGAACATTTCCTTCTCTCTTCTAAAAGGAAGAGCAAAAAGAAAGGGATGAGAAGAAGGCCACTATTACTGGGGATGAAGAAAATATCCTAACCACTGTCTGGTATGCAGAACAGGAATAAAAATATCACTTTTATAACCCAGCTAACCCAACATCACCTGACATTTGAGACAGATATACAGCTAGTTTGAATTATTGAAACTACTTATGAGGTTGGTTTTTGACACTGAAAACACACACATACAGTTGCGTTAAGCTAAATGCATCAAAGGACAATAATGATGGAAATACCATTTAGAAGCCTCAACTATAGATCTGATCTACTAAAAATTGTAATATTTTAAAATACCAGCATGATTATGTGGACAGAATTCCCTCCAGTCAGTACTATGTTTTGCCTTTCTCCATATGCTACCACTTGTATTCAAAAATTTAATTTCTTAATACCAACTGTGCTGAACTAATAATCTCAAACATAGTAAATTTTCAGCTTTAAATGGGATGTTTAACCTAGCATTACACTGTACCAACATTATTTTTAACTCAAGCTGTTGTTTTTTAGGTTTTTTTAATTCAAAACAATATGGTCTACACAAATGACACACATTTCCTCTAAGTCAAAAACTGCAAAGCAAACAGATGGAGACAAGACTAAGAAAAGAATTAGAATATCAGAATACAAAAGTTGCTCTTTGAATCATAATTTACATGTAGAGCCAGATCCCAATATTAGCATCACACTGTAAAGCTCCTACATTCTTCCTGACTTTCTTCTGCCTTTCACATTACACTGAACCTTGCTGTTAGGAGACCTGCATTCCAGCTCCACCTGTTCCACAGGGAATTATAAACACAGATTTTGGCCTCTACTTTAAAATTAATTTCAACTGCTCCTTCACAAAGATGATGATCTTGTGTAGCTGGAGAAGAAATCCCACGATCCTTGTGCTGGCCTCTATGTCTGTGCATTCTCTTCGGGAGAGCAACACAAATTAATGTTTAGGAAAAGAAGAATGAGCATTTAAAGGGAAGCAGAAGAGCCCTGTATTTAAGAGTATAGTCCTAAGTACTTGCAGCCCTCAAAGAATATCCCCTTGGGACATGAGTGTTCCTCCTCCCTATCCTCATGCTCTTCCTAGGGCAGAGAAGAGCTTCAAATACTACACTGAGGAAAGTACGTGCTCAAGACAGCTGAAATGTGATTTCCCATGAAGAAAATGCAAGAGGCAGAAAGAAGGTTGTGCAGCTCAAACCAGACAGCATTACACAGGGCTGACATTGCTAAAAATTCCCCTCCCTCCTTCCCAATCAATACTCTATATAGGAAAAGGTTTATGAAATTCTTCCCCCAGTGTACTGGAGGAGGAAGCAGATCATGGAGATCTCTTTAGATTTAAAGCATAACCAGCACAGGGCTGTCCTTTCTACTTCCATAAAATTATTTTTTTCTTCAAAGTAGTTTTAATTAATCTGTAACAAAACCAAAATTATTTTTACAGTGGTACTCAAGGATTGTGATTTCTGTCCTGTACACTGAGAACTGGCATCTAGGGACACTCTAGATCTTAACTTGATTTAAATAATGCAATTAAAATGCAGGTTCAGTTTTCCAGGTACCAAAGGACTACAACCTACGTTCAGACAAACTCAGAAATCAGAGATATATTAACTTATATAATCACTGAGGGCAGAGAGAGCCAACAATAGTCCTTCAACATCTGTGTCTAATGCGTATCCAGTTTAAAAACCTCAACCCTACAAACATTTACATATGAAATAGTTAATCATGCCAATGAAGTAAGCCAGCAGTCAAAGTTATGCACACGCCTAAACCTCTGTAGACTCAGGGCTTAAAAATTTAAGACAATACCTTTGTTCAGAGAAGAAAAACTAGTTTTATTGGACTGTTATTCCTGAAGTTGTGTGTCAATCAACACCTCAAACACTCTTCACTGAACGTGGAATTATTTATAGATCTTGTAAGTCACACAATTACACCTTGCTTTCAATGAAAAAAAGGGAAAAATTAAAAGAAATCACTGCACTCCAGCTGAATGGAAGAAAAAAAAAAGACCTCTGAAATAGAAGATACAAGGAAAACCCAGTATTTCAGTACGAGGTAGGTCACAGGAACTTGTTGCAGCATTGTTACAGATCACAACCTGAACTAGCACAAACAATGGCAGTAGGAGAGCTGTGGGCACACAGCCAGTGCAGAAGCACAGAGGGTGGAGCAAGGAACCACTGCCTTCTCTCTCAAATATTCTCCTAAAACTACTTTCAAAGCACGAATTTTTCAGTGCCCCCAGCAGGAGAGATCATCCATGAAGGGACTGAGTATTTCTGTGAATAACACTGACAAATATCTAAATTACAGAGGTGTGAAGTTAAAAATCTCAAAATCTCAAATTTAAGATGCTTTAAGACAAAATGACAATGACTACATTTCATGTGCTAGAGAGGATCGTACATCCCCCCTCCACCAACCTGTCTGTGCCTGTTACAGTGAAAACAATTTGAAGATTACAGTGCAGTATTTCCAATTAACTGCTAAAGTCACCTCACTTCTGCCTTGTACACAAAGCATGTGGGTTTGTTTGGTTGGTTATTTTTCTTTTGATAAAGACTGACCAAAGCAGAGAAATTCCTAGAAGCAACAACATTTGGAAAAGGTAACTGCTGTTGGTCTCACAGACTGGCTCATTCAATAATGTTTACATATCAAGAATTACAAACTGAATTAAGAATTGCTGTGGTGCAAACTATCCCACATCTTACTACTATTCACACTTGTACTTTCATTTCAAGCATTTGGGACTGCTGGACACAAAATTCTAGTGTAAATGGATAATGATTTTTTGATACATCATCATAATTCCTCCCCTCAGCCCCTTGGAACAGTGCAGGGAGAGAAAAATACAAGTTTTGAAACACTCCTGCATTACTGCAAGTAGAAGGTACTTCATGGCAATTAACAAAAATATCTTCTCAGTGTTTAAGTGTTCAGTGTTTGCAAACTATATTTTCATGGGCTTCTGCTACAAGTCTGGTTGAGATACAGGAGAAATTAATCACTGTGAGTGGGCACAAAGTTGTATCATCAACTAAATAATTATCCTTTATGCATTTACTCTGGGACTGCTGGCACCTCGAATGATTAACCAGGACTGGGAGGGCTGGGGCAAGGACGTGTGTGTGGAGCCTCTGCAGAGAGCCTGGCTGACACAGAGTCTGAATCAGCAAGAAAACTCCACCGCTCTTCCAGAAGAGAGAAATCAACACCATTAAACACCAGCTAATAATCATCAAGAGAGTGCTGTGTGTATCTCCACTCCTTTTGGGCAGGGCAATTTCCAACAATATCCAAACTTTACACCCAGCACTGTCCATCTTGACTCTGTGGCTAATTATTTCACCGGAGCACAAAAAGCACACAAGGGTCTCCATGTTCCTGAAGGATCAGCTGGAATATTCTGGTTGTGTTGCTGTAAATTCGATTAGCACTCATCAAAGGCACCTACTGCAATAATTCCCAGAGAGCAGCTCACTGTTCTGGGGAAATATTTACTACAGGGCAGTGAAACACAATCATTTGCAAAAAGGCATGGCTGCAGCCACTGTGAATTACTCACCGGAGGGAAATCGAAGTCTATCTGGTTTGCTAAATTTAAGATGTAGTCGATTCGAAACTGGTTCTCTGGATTGGCTAGTTCCACTGGAGGTGCCAAATTGCCCATTGCTGTCACTATTGTCTGCAAAGAAACACAAGTAAAATACTGCAGAGAGTGTCTAAATAGCCACCTGGAATAGTTAAAAAACAATAGCTCTTAAGTTTACCTCTATAGCTTCTTTAATATTGTTTTTAATATCCTGAATTTTCATTTTCTTCTCCCTGTAATAAAAAATACACATCATTAAATTTATAAGCCACAAAAGCAGAATACCTTTTTAAAACAGAACATGAACTTGAAAAATATTCTATTAAAGCTGTATTGCCTAAAGTGCTTTCAGTCACTGAAGACTTTTGTACATAGACTCATTTAAATATCTCAAAACTTTTCTACTTAAGCAGTAACACCTATTTGCATCTATTTTAAGCAGTAACATCTATTTGCATCCAAAAATCAGCGTCTAATTATGCTTTAATAATTTACTACAGCCTTAGACTGGGACTAAGACATTCTGCAGAATCAAACAGATTTTGATTCATTTGAATGCAAAATACTAGACATACGTGAAAGTTCTTTAGGAAAGTATACACTGGAAACAAACAGAAAGGAAAAAAGGGTGAGTTACTAAAAGTAGAAACAAATGAAAGGAGACCAAAGAACCTCAAAGCACAAAAAAATTAAAGCACAAAAATGATGCCTTAGCAGAACAAACCAGAGCAGAGCACTCAACCTGACACAAGACATTCAAACAGTCTGGATGTGAAACGTAACAGTGAAGGGTTAATCCAAGTATATAAAATTATCCTTGGCTAGAAGCAGAGGAGGAGGCTAGAAAGCCACTTGGAATGAGCACTATCATTCGGGATAACTACAGGCACATCAACGAGCCCAGCAGGCTGGAGCAGGACAGTGCCTCTGCTCCTTTGTACTGCATTTTGTGTCAAATCTGACAACAGTTAAATAGTGCAATCAAACAAAATGCATGATCAAACAAACATTTGGTACAACCAGGAATTAGCACCCTAAAAGTACTACTAGCACTGAGCCTGTAAACTGTAACTTAATTGCAAAGCACTATGATAAAATTTTTCACATTATTAATTTCTTGCTGTAAACAGCATAAAATCACTACTTTGAGGGAAACCAAGTTAGCTATGTAATTACTAAAAAAAGCCAGCTAAACTGTCTAAGTGACCTTTTAATCTTCATTGAACTGCTTTTACAGGACTCTCTGATTATGGAATATTTATATAAACATTAATTTTTTTTTTCATTTTGAAAACTAACATTTTCCAGCACAGTGTCCCAGAGACTATGAAGTATCAACAGCATTTCCTTTTTTTATCCTTTTAAAGATAGTAACTCCCAGTTTCAGCTTACAGACCCCAGCTAGAAAACCTCATTTTATGGAGTTAATTCAGTAAGCACATTGCAAAAGCTTTTTATCACTTTTTCCTTTCTATAATTACTCACAGTCAAAGACCAAAATGAAACTGAAAGCACAGTCACCAATCAAGAATGCAGAAGAACAGCAGGATAAAAAAAAAAAAAAGGACTACTTCAATAACAAGGCAGACACAGACATCCAGGAGTGGTGGGAATTTTGGCCATCAAATGAAAAATTAATGCAACTTCTGTAAAAGACAATGTCAAGGACAAAACCACCAGCCAGCCCCACGTTATTCTGCTTGTTAGGCAGAGGTGTGGAGGATCTGCTTGTACATTCCCCAGCTGTGACTGCAATGCAAGTGCCGCTCTTGCAGAGGGGCAGCAAACGCCAAACCCTCGTGTTCAGGATGACTTTGCTGCGTGGGGAAGGGCTCTGAATCAGCAGCACAACCCCAACAAACACAAACGTGATTATCCCAAAACATCAGCTCCTCACTGACCACAGGTCCTCAGAAGTTTGGGGCAGGGACAGGAAGGTCAGTGAAGTTTGATGCAGAGAGAGAACTGAATGATCAATAATTAGATGAAAAGCTGATGTCTTCCTAGACTTTACCTACCCACAGACTACCTTATTCCTGAAAATTACCCCGTTTTTGCTACAGAGATTTGGCACTGCTGATGAGAACAAGGCAGTGAGCCAAGAAAGGCCAAAAGCACCAAATTAAGGAAAATAAATTAAGGTTAGAGGGAAAAAACTAAGGGCTTTTTCCTTCCTAACATCAATGCTTTTTACTGCTCCAGGTCTTGACAAACTCTCCATTCCACAACCAAGATGCAGGATGCACAGATATTCTGTTTTTCAGCAGTGCACATATGGTTACAAAACCACCATCTACTTTCAGTTTTTAAAAATCATGTTCAATTATTAAAAATATGTAAATAATGGTATGAAAGCAGGAAGCGTTTATCAATGACAGTGTAAGCAATTTGTCTGGCTTTTATTCTGCCTCCAAATTTCAGCTGGATCATGAACTTAATGAACATGTATCTAGATTTTGCCCTTTTGTTTAGATCAAAAGGGCAACTGACATGATGAAAGCCAAGCAAGATACCAGTATTTTTAAGGAATTAGCACTCATTTTGCTTTGGTTTGGATTATCACTAGAAAAAGAGAAGTTTAGGGAGTTTGCATTGTTTATAAGCAAACTCTTGTTATTCTCTCTTCCCTGGAACACTTGCTATTAATTGTCTCAAAGCATCAATGAGGTGCACATTGACCTGACTCTTCCACACCATACAATAAACCTCATTATTTTAATTAAAGATTTCAGTCAAACTTCCACATTTACACCTCTTGGCAGATCCTCTCACTACTAAGTGATAATGAATACGGAGAAACGTTAACCTGCAGCAATTAACAAAGTGCCTGATAACCATCATCATCTTTACAACAAGGATACTCATAGTTCCTATTTCTGGTGTTGTTGCCATGGCCCTATAGCCTGCCCAGTAAACAAGGAATCCCATTACACAGCAGTGAATGTATCACTGTGTTTTGTGTTTTGTTATGCTTACTAGACATTAACTTTCCATGACAATGAGACACTTTATTCTTCTGGAACTCAGCATGTTCATCAATCACCCATCCAACAGCAGCTTACAAACAATTCTAACTTCTCACAAAAAACCCCAAAAATCCCCAAAAGGTGACATTCATTTTACTTGGCTTATGAGGTGAAGCACACAAAAGCAACATCCCATTGCTCTGCCAAATTGTCCTTATTTTTAGAAACCCAGCCAGGTTGCACCTCAAATTTCCAGAAGTACTCAAACTTTTCTTTTCCACAACCACAAAGACTGAATATTCAACTTAGATTCTTTCTTTTTTAATTTCTTATTCCCAGGTGCTGGCACAAAACCACAAAAGAAAAAAAAGCTGGGCTGCCAAAATGTTTTCCTCTGGAACATCCTGAGTAGTTTGGGAATGGCACCAATGCTCTCCTGGCCAAGGAATGACTGATGTCTCTGCAGGCCTGTTCTGTATCTTTAGATGCCATGGGTTAATAAGGTCATATTTTTAATCTTGTTTAAAACTTTTGCTTAGGCTGTGCAAGGTAGGCCAAACAAAGCATTAAACTCTATTAGTTGAGGATTAGAAGAAAAATCTCAAATCCTGCTGTTTTCAATATTTAAATGGGCCAAAGAAAAGCTGCACATAGCTTTCAGGAAAACTAATAAAGTCTATTTTAGGTACTATAAAAAAAGAAGACATTTTAATTCAAGTAACATTAAATCAGAATGACATCAAAGGTCAGAAAAATCAAATATTCCTTGAAAACCAACCTAATCAGTATTTAGTAAAGAACTTCTCCACCTGTGGTTGAGCCATACTATTAAAAAGGCAACAGTTTTACTCAGACTTTATCAAATCTTATGCAAAGAACACATTAACAAACAGATCATCAGAAAGCAAACTAATTTAATTTTAATGTTCATTTCTGGTTTACTTTACAGATAATATAAATGACCACTACTTGGAAAAAATACTTAAAGTTTAAAAAGAACATTCCAGAGGATAAAGATTCAGTTCACCCTGAAACCTTCTGCATCTCCCAGGTGAAAAATAATTTTTATAAAGAGTGCTGAAATTAATTCTCACAACAAAACATGTTAAAGAATTAGGGGTGGATACAGATGGATGGACAGGGATGATGGGACACCTTTGTGCCATTAATCTAATTCCTAAAAGCAAAGAAGTTCGAATTTGTTGGTCAGTGCAGACACGTTAGGAAACCTTGGAGAGTTCTGCAGCTCTGGAGAATATATAGACTATTTTAATAGGGCATATTAAAATGTAGTCAGAGAGTGTTAATACAGAGCCTTTGTCTCCTTTACAAGGCTGTAAACAGCCCAGCCTCTATCACCTTCAGGGACTGGTGTAATGCATAAATTACCTTCATTTCTGAAGCAGTCAAACTTCGCTGACTCTTGAACCTGCTGACATAACAACTGCAGCAGGGCAAGGCTTCCCTTCCCCAGGCAAAGCACTGCACTTAATGAGTCAATTTGCAAGTGGAAGAGCCAGAATGAAAATCTTACAAAGCAATTCATTTGCCTCTGACTTTTTATGGTAGAAAATGACATTGTTGTGTTTCACACAGGTGCATCTCCCTGCTTTTTCAGGTATTGCCAACAAATGTGAATGCCCAGGAAGCAGCCACAGGCTGTCCCCTTCTTCTCACCTTCAGAAGCCACACTGACAGCCAATGAAAACTTAATAGATGAATTTTGTTTTAAAACACAACTCAGTTCTTTGACAGGCAGTCATGCACTTCACAAGCATGTGGGATTTAAACATGCCTATTCATCTAAATAAAGTGTCTTTGATGCAGTGAAACATGCTGATGGATTTAATAAATATTCCATAAAATCTGCATTAAAATTTATTTACTGAGCCTTATGGAAACTAAGAGCACTACCTGCCAATCCACCTCAGAGAAACAGAGCTGTGCAGTCAAGATCCTCAGATACAAGACCATGAGCAAGAAAATCCAATTAAGGTTTTGCTACCAATTCACACTACAAAAATCGTGCAATACTTTACAATGCAACTAAAAGATAAATTTGTTTCAGCCTGGGTTATTTCTAACAGAACATGGCAATTACCTCAAAATATAACAGCTAGAACAGCAAAGAGGGCAGAGGCCAAGTTAGAGGCACTTGAAAATGGGGGAAAACAGTTGCCTAGAGTATTTGGAGTGAAGCTGAAATAATTCATCTCAGACCTGTGACAAAGTACCAATTTTACAGACAAAACTACTAAAATGCAAGAGCAAAACCCACTACATATCTTCTGCAAACTCAACACCATTTCTATCACACTGCTGAGATACCTGAGTCGTTCTGCCAACTTCAAAGAGATTTTTCTGTTTTGTACTGACAAACCCTTGCAGTGCCATGGGGCAGGAGCTGCAGCTGCACAGCAGTAACTGCACAGCTTATAACAGGAAATAGGATTTACTTGGGTCCTCACTCGCAGTGGAGCTGAAAGAGATTTTCTAACTACATTAATACTTTGTTCTTGGTCAGCACCTGGTAAAATGAAATGGTACCCAAGGCACAGGAAGCTGACACAATGCACCCTAAAAATCACTTTACAGTCAGTGTGTGCTGGTACCTCTGACCACACAGGGATTGAGCATCTCTCTGGAAGCATGAGACTCCCTCCTGCAGAGCAGTTTCCCCTCTCTACCACTATGCTCTTCCTCCTACATCACCTTTCCCCTCCACTCCAACACCTACTTCACTTTGAAAATTCTTTGTTTTACTTTTCCAAAATTCCAGGTATCAACACACTGTACCATTCAGCTACCAAAGATCTGTGAGAGGAAATAATATTAGAAAAAGAACAGCTATGAGGATAATCTATTTGCTTTCTCTGTAAATAAGTAACACCTTTTGGAAAAAAGAAAAACCCAACAGGCTGAATAATTTTGTCATGATATACTTTGAATTAAAGACACAGTTAAAAATTGATTATGTTGGACAGATCTAACTGTGACTTAAATTATTTGGGAGAACTTAGTTCAATTATCCCCTGAAGCATAATCACTTTCTCACATAATATGTGATGCAATGTATGGAGTAGACAATACAAAAAGGGCTTCCACAAGTTCCCTTTTAAAGATTGTGAAAAGCACTGTAAATTGCTTTATCACTGCTTGCTTTAATACATTGCAATATTTTTCTCCATGAGTAACATGCACATCTTACTATGTAGCCATAAACACGTGAACTTATGATAAGAAATAAAGGCATGAAGAGATATCTTCTGTTAATGGAATGACAGAACCATTCTCCAAGTTAGAAGTCAAGAAACACAAATTACTGAAGTGTTGATTAAAAAAACTACATCACAGCTCTGTGAAAGCAGATATTGTATTATTTCTGATCATTATTTACATTGCAGTGTTAAAGGCTGAGATGTGACTTTTTTCTTATCTTTGGGAATGGTACCACAATGAAATTATATCAAACTCTAAAAAAGGCATCCCTGAATAAACTCCATTTTTTAGGTGTATTTTATCTCTGCTCCCTGTGATACCCAAAGTGCAAAGTTTAAAGGGTAACTTTATTCTGCCTCTATGGATATTCTGATGCAAAGACTGGTTGTGGGCAGACTTTGCTCCTGATGAAGTTCCAGGACTCTGGCACAGGCACGTGGCACCCTGGTCATACCACCTGCCCAGGTGGATGTGGCACAGAGATGCTATTCTGGCTCTAAGCCACCTTGAAGCTCCCCTTCAGCTTTGCAAATTCCTACATAAAACCAGTTTAACTGGTTTACAGTCCCTTTATACTTATTAGTGGCACAAAGAGACCATCACAGACACAATATTAAGAAGCATAATTCTGCTTATCCTGCTCCATTTACCTCAACTAATTAACTAGCAATAGTTTAGGTTAGGGATGAAAATAGAATTGTTCACAAAGAGCTCTGTGATGTACGAGCTTGACAAAGGCCCTTTAGTTCCTGCTGTGCAATTAAACACCTTTGTAAATTGCAAACCCTGCCTGTAGCTCCCCAGGCATTCAGAGGAGAACACACTGGTGTCATTTTCTTGCTCTTAATACAGGTAATTAAAGCATATTGCAATAAAAGGTGTCCTCAGAAGTTTAGCATACTCTCTAGACACTTGATACAATAATTAACAAGGCTGGAGAGTCTTCAGAGGACACTGTGGTTCCTTTCTGGTCCGGAAGGACACCTCAGAACCGGCAGGAACGGGAGGACTCAAGGCGAATTGCTGAATCATCTTGCCTTGTACAATTCACTACTTCGAGACAATCAAACTGCTGTCAGGAAGCAGAGACCTTTTTAATTATTTATTTAAGCATTGTGAATGTAGCCATTATTAACACAGAATAAAGGAAATGTCCATTGCCCATCACATTTTTTTTTAAGCACTTCTGCCCAGCTGTGCAGCAGCACTGAAATACAGCACATGACACCTCTCAGGATGTCCCCTCTGCTGTTCCAGGCTGTGTTTGTACACCCACCCCTCAGAGCAGAACCAACCTCCTGGGTTCACCTCCATCTCTGCATGCCCAGAAAAAATACTATTGTGGGAGTATCTAGTGCCCAGGCACTGCATACACGTGGATCAACAGCACCTGTGTTAAATCTGGGCCGTTTGCTGTGCTGTTCATCACCCCATCCTTTGCTTTCACACACAGGCAGGTAACAGCAGCCTTGTGGGGGGTTCCTGTTCTCACCTTAGTTCTCACTTCCAAAGCATTTCTGTCCAACCTTTGAAACATCAATTTGATGAGCGTCCTACGTGTGTCATTTGCTCTAAAACTGTTTTGCTAATGCCTGCATTCCAGTAACTTCTTCAGCCAGGATTGAGTAGGAAGCTTTTGAAGAGAAGGCAAGCACATCCCAGAGCTCTTCAGGGGTTGTGCACAAGAATGAGAGGAATAGCTCCTATAATGGCTGATGACCTCAGTGCTGCTTAAAGCTGAAAAAGTACACAGCTGGCTAAGTGCCAATATTAAATGGAAAGAAGCCCTAAAATAAAAATGGCTGGAACGGTGGATGCCAAGTAAGTGTAAACACAGACCCGCCAAAGCAGGATGCAATGCAGTAGGGAAGACGCTGATGAGACAGGTGGAAAATGGTTGGTCCTGAAAATCCCTTGTTTTTTTTTTTAGTGGTTATGATCTCTGTTATCATCTGAAACACTTCTGGCATGTGATATTGTAGACAGATGATCTGGAAGGTGGTTGCCTCTAGCAGTGACAAAAGGCAAGGTTTTTTGCCTCTCTCAAATAAAAAGCAATTATCTAACATATTTCACCATTTCCCCCCTGGTACTCCTAAAAAATTCCATTAAACTCTCAATTACTCAAACCCTTAACATTTTCTAAATGCTGTAGGATTTAGTATTGGTAGCTCATAAGTTCAGAATGACAACCTGAACAGGAAAGCAGTTAAGGCAGGGAATGTAGACCCAAAAAACCAGGGGGAACTATTTGGACAAGAAAAAAGGAACTGTTTTTTAAACTATGCAGCTGTCACTGAAAGTTAATATTTCAAAGAGATATTAACATTAAATGCTTTGTTCACCACACTTTCTTACAGCAGTGTTGGACTGCAGTCACTGAATCAAGTCTTTCCTTCACAGCTGTTAAATCCAGAATTTTTACCATGGACAAAGTCTGAATTAAGAAGATTTCCACAGTTATCTTCAAAGATAAAGAGCTGTCAGGTACATGCAACTTTGCTCATAAGCCTTAAAGAATTACAGACTCAGCATTATCAGCACAAGCTAGAATAGCCCCTACTGATCTCTGGTTTTGGGAAGTTCAAGTTCACAGTCATACTTAAAAATGTGCTGTCACACCTAAATGGTGATTTCCATTGTACACTTCATTAAAATACAAATTTCAGTAGAAAGATAGTTTTCTGAGAAACATTATAGATGTCAAGTTTCCACGTAAAGACTTAGCATAAAGTTTCCTCTGAAACATCCAGAAAAAGATCTTGTGAAATTTGTCAAGGCCTGACAGATTTCAAGAGTTGTAGTTGTGTATTTATACTTCCAGACTGTGTATGAATTTACTATTGCTGTGCACATAAACTGCAATTTTAGGACACAGAGCAGCTAAATATTGGAATGAGCAAATCTGAAAATGTGTCCCTTGAAGACCCAGGCCAGGGCATGGAGAGGCAGGTGTAACACAGCACACAACAAAGCAAGGTGCTGACAACTTTGGCTCTAATCCATCAAAGCACTTAAGCACATGTTTAATTTTAAGCACATGAGTAATTCTATCAACTTTAATAGGGCTACTCATGGTTTAAGTACTGTGATGGATGGGGGCCAGAAGGCCCAGAACCTTTAAGAATGCTGCATGGCCTATGTTACATGGAGAAAATATAGCATTCTCCCACTGAACAATTAAGTCATAAATGCTTTGAGAGTAAAATTTACCATAAGTTGAACTCAGCTATGCTTATGTAAACTCAGAGATGGAAGTTCTTCCACAGCCTTTGAAGACAAAATATGATGAGGGTTCTCATGTACAAGAAGTCCACAAATTTTTATTTTGCCCTTCTTTTTCTCTGACAGCTCTGAGTGACCTCTGCCCATCACACTTTGTTTTGAAACAGGGAGATTTGTTAAGTACACCAAAAATTTAGCTACTAGTAACACTCTTAAATAAGATGCTTCTGGTTGCATTTTGCAAACATCAGTACTACAGCCTTCCTTACCTTATATATGTCCAATTGCAACGGGCTTAACAGTGCAGTTAACTCCTGTCTAACATTTATTTTCAATTTTCAAAGCTGTGCACATGCCTCCTCCGTACAGATATAAGGTGCTGCAAATTTGTGTTTTTAAGTAAAATTGGGATGTCTTTTAAGTATTTTATACAGCCAATATTATGGATGTGAAAAAGAAACAAAACCCCACACCTGCTCTGCAAATTTCTAGCTAGGACAGTCCCTCTAAATCAGTGGTGACTTATTCCATCTCTAAACCACTCACTAGAAAATTCTTGATCTTGTTTTATCTTAATACGGCTCCACAACATGTGACCAAGTCTCATAAAATAATTTGCTAAGAAAGGGAAGAATGGAACAATTTGAGAAATCACTTACAGATTATGTTCTTCTTGGGTTTTTGTTTGTTTGAGTTTTTTACTTGTTGGTAAACAAGCAGCAGAAAGAACACAAAACCAAATATTTTCTGTGTGGACTATGCATTCTGAAATATCTGCAGCAAGGGAATTATATACCACTACTTATGAGACGGATTTTATAGCAAATGAAGTACACTACCAGGGAACTTAAAAACTCCATTAAACACAATTCAAAAGAAAGGAAAAGCTTTGAAACTATGTTACTGCAGAGTTTCCACTTTTTACCAGAACTGTCAATTTATTAAAAGAGTGCATCTAGAAACAAATTTTGCAGGGCTACTACTGTTCACAGATTTAATAATAATTTTTACAATTTCTAATTTGAAAAGCTTTTTAAGTTACCACATCAGAATGTTTTTGTATAACAAATGAGTTTATCTTTGACTTCTAGTATTTCTACTTCACTTGTGCACACCTATCCCAGCAGTACCATGTGAGCCACAAGCTTGGAATCCTTGTTGAGAGGGGAAAGGAGGCAAAGGGACTGTGTCTGCAAAAGGCAGTTCAGAGTAACTGTGACAGAACTAAGCTTTTCTCCAAAAAACCTTCAGGAGGTCAAAGCTGCATTTCAGGCAAAAGCAAACCAAAACAAAAAATCCACCACAGACCCGGCTTGCAAAAAAAATACATGGCTGTGCTTGTCTCTGAGTGAAATCCTCAGCATCACACACAACACTCAGCTAAGTTGTCTTTATTTCACATTAATATGTCCAATGCTTTTGCCACATTGTGCCATCTTTAAAACAAGGAATGTGCTTTATCTTGAGTGTTTCAGTGTGTCCTCACAGCTTCCAGCAATCCACTGGTTAATCAGGGCTGTTACTCTACATTCAAACACAGACACACTTCAATTCTGTTCCAAACTGGAATTCAAAGCAGTTTCTTCTCCATTCAGGGTGGTTTTAAAATAGTTTTTCCAGAGTCCCATTCACTGTTAATTATCTTCCCTTACCTCTGGCACAAGTGTCAGTGAACAGGTAATCCTCAAGAGAGCAAAGCTACCAACATCCACCAGAAATAAACCATTCAGCTCTGTTACCCCTGATGACAGCTCACATGGAGCTCCACAGATCAATACTCAGCCTCATGTTTATAAAGGTTTGTTAATGCCACAGTCACACAACTGCTTATTAATATCTGTATAGTAAGAAGCAAGTATATTGTGACACAAGACGACGAGAACTAAAACAAACAGAATTTGGTGTGAATTAGTGCCACTGGAAGAGCACTTGGATCAGAAAATGAAAACTCCTGCATACAAAGTCTCAAGTAACCTGACTGCACCGCTTATTTATTTTGCATCTACTATACCACTGATTTTACTACTAAATTTTTGCTGAGACAAGACTGAGCCAAATCTCAAGGTGGCATGAGACAGGGGCTGAATACCCCCCATAACTGGAGTGCTCAGACCAGCTACGACAAAGCAATACTGCTGTGGGCACCAAACAAACTCACCACAGGGAATCCAGCAGGGAACATCTTGCACAAGTCTTAGCATCATTCTAAAAAAAGATTTCAGCAGTAAAAAGCTTGTTGGTCTAAGGCAACACCTGCTTTTTCTTACGAAAGGTCTCCTCCTGTCCCTGGTGCCACTGAGCCCTCTGAGACACCAAAGCTGCTCCAACACCTCCTGGAACATGGCTGGAAGGGAACACAAAACTTTCCCCTGTAGATTAGCATGTTCCAACCCTAAAGCTCTGAGGTACAGTAACATTGGCTTGGTTACAGCAAAGGTCATTCAGATCAAGTTAAGGCTGCCCTCAACATAAAGGAAACAGGTATGGTTTTTATCTGTTAAGTGAACAATCAAAGTATTCACATTTCCTACACAGCTCACAGAAAACTTCTGGGATTATTGTTTTAGACAAGGAAGTCAAGGAAGCACAGACTCTCCTGTAAGTTTTAAAATTTATTTTCTAGTATTTTCAAATCCTCTATTGCTACAAGTAACACTTATTTGTATTTGTGTCTCCTGAAACTGTAAACTGTAAAATTACAGGAGGAAGAGTTTTACGTTGCACCTTACTTGTGCAATTGCGAGTGTTTTTGGCCAGTTTTATGTTCTGAAAAAGTTTTCTCTGTTTTAGTCCTTCAAAGGAACAGGAAAGAAAAATCACTTCAATAAATTATAATCTTAAGAAAGGCAGTCTCTGAGTACAGCCAAATTAAACTTTAAACTCAGCAAAGCTAAATGAAAATTGTAGCTGTTAACATACGTTCCTCATCTGCTCAGTGAAGTTCCAGCGTATTGACACACAGATACCCTGACACACTTAGACAAGCAAAGTTACTCTCTTAACAGCCCTGAAGTAACACAGCAATTGTTTGTAACCAACTTGCCATGCAAGAGAGATGAACCACGCTGAATTTCAAAGCCAACACTGGAAAAGGAAGCATAAGGCAAAAGCACAAATAATCAAATTTGTGAGTAAAGAAATTCTGCAAAAGCAACTTGACACCAAAACCATCAGTCTCAAAGGCTACACCACACTGGTAACAAACCCAAACTCACATACTTTTGTACTAATTATCTCAGAGATCAACAAGTATCAGTCAATAGCTGCCTTTAAAGTATCAACACTGATTTCTATAATTGTATTTCATATGATACAAGGTATTTTAATTTCTTCTCCAGTTATTAAAAGTTTTGTACTACCAGAAGTGAAGATGATATAAGAAAAGTATTTGTAAGTAAACACCAAATATTACCAGGCAACAGCAACAAAAATACCCTCACTTCCTTCCAAGCACAGACACCATCAGCACCACATTAAACCCATTAGCAAAATCCTTCAAGCAGTGTCAGGGAATATTGTTTCAGGCAACAGTGTCTACCTGATGTTCTTGCTGGCCTGACTTTAGAAGACACTGTCAAATAAAAGACATAAAAAATACAATTTTTTTCTAGACATTTAGGGCTCTATGTACAGAAAAACTAGAGTCAATTTATTGAGAGAAACACAAGTTTCTGTATTGCTACTTCTGAAATAATTTTGCTTTGGATTAAGTAGGGGGAAAAAAATCTTCCTTTGATACAGAGGAGCTGTATAAATGAATCTCAAAACACAACACATAGTTCCTGTACCTAGATACTTCTCATTATGCCCACTCACTGAAATGCACAGTAAGAGAACAATACTTTCAGGTCACACTCCACCATGATTCTGGACTCCCAGGGAACCCCACTCTTAATACCAAAGGGGTTTATTTAACCAGGAAGGTACCATTTAGAACCAGAATGGTTCATGGATGTTTTGGACAAACAAATTCTGGATCCAAACTAGAGCCTTCCCTAATGCAACATAAATTAAGTGGAAAAATTCCAAACAGCTCTTATTAAACAGTCTGGAAGCCACAATGTGAAGAAACTTTCACTTTACTGTATTTAACATCTACATATATTTGAACTCAACCTGTAAGAAGAATGACCTTTTACTGAGCTTAAAATTGCAAATTAATTATACCTGAATAAGCACATTTATTTTCATTTCCCCTGATAAAAAGGAAGTTATATTGTTGTAATTTAAGTCAAACTGTGACAATGGCACAATTATCATGTCCTGGCCCTGACCTGACATTTCTAAATGATAACAAAAAAGTAAAAGACACAGTTCATGCTGACAGTATGTAATGAATGAGAATGTTAGGCCAAAAGTTATGGGAGAAATTACTTGCTGATACTTAGCTCAGCAGTTAGAATATACAACACGTTGCCATAATTGTCCAATTACTTTCACAACATATGGTCCTTTAAATACAAATAATATTGTTTGAATGAGAAACTTATACATAGCTGAAGAGAACAATCTCAAGAGAGTGTGTATAGCACTGCAAATTACTTAAACAGTATTGCTTGGGCACAATTATTGATCCAACCAGCTGCTACCTTGGCTTCAACAAAACCACAGCAAAAGCTCTGAGAAGCTGCAGATACCTTGGTTCTACCTGAATCTGACTGACCTTCAGTGGAACCAGCTAAAGCAGAGGTGTTAAACCAGGCAAAACAACTGTTTCACTGGATTTGCGTTCTATTTGAAACAAAGGAAAACTTGAAACGTCAAAAGGAAAATTAAGATTTTTTTAGATTATTCAAGTACTAGGCTTTTTTAAAGAAACAGACAAACATACTCAATGTGCCTTCACTTCAAAACTTGTTATGAATTTTGTTTCTTGGAGCCCCTGAAGTGGCAGTGGCAGGACTTGCAGAGGAATCAGAGAATCTCTTCTGCTTTTCCCCTAATCCTCCCTAGGTGCCATTTCTGACACATAATACTGGACTACACAAACCACTGGTCTAAACTAGTGTTGCATTGATTCTTAGAAATTCTCTTCCTAGAAATTTCAGCAGACCAGATGCCACTATGTTACAGAAAATGTGTGCTTAGTACCACAGATTTGATTAGAAGAATTTGGTGAATCATCAGTATCTACAACATTCTAAAATATATTATTTATGAGATACATAAAACAGACTACACTAAAGGTTTTTTTCATTTAAGTAAGACAAGCTGCTTCTTAGCCATGGGGTAGAGAAGATACTTCCCAGCTACTGGGAGGAGAAGGGGAGAATGGACCCTGTTGTAGCAATCACTGTCATACAAGAGGGACAAGACTTTCCTTCCTAATGTTTAACATACAGGATTGAAAAACCTTTTTCTCTGTGGAAAGTTTCACAGAAAGACAAACCAGGTTTATTCCCACCAGGTACAAGAGTGTATTTTCAACACATGCAAACAATATGCAGAAATGCCCTACGAATTTACTACCTGGAAATCAGATAACCACACCAATGTACCTGCAGCATAACGATATTCACTGGCACCTCCTCCTGCACTTTCGTGCAGGAATTAAGAGAGACCTTTCAGGAGTTTAGACTTATAGAACACAACACAACCGATGGCACATGCTGTGTGTTCCAAACACATTTATGAAATGCTTAACTTATGTATTTTAGTAGGTTATTAACAGTTGGTGTTGGCAGCAAAAGGCTACATTTCTCTAAAAATATTAATGTAACCTAGTCATAAACATTTTTATGAGTAAGTTTTTTATAAAGCACTGCACTGACATGAGCTAGTCAATCCTTTCCTAAGGGGCAGATTAAGTATTAAAGTACATCCAAGGTGTGGCATCGTATCAGTTTACCTTTAGTGGCAGTTAAACTTACACAATTAGGGAAAATTCTACATCAGCTTCATCATTTGAAACCAGAGGCTTGTGATAATGCTGAATTCTACCAAGTGACTCTGAGGGAAGAAATCCCAGTGGACAACTTACAGCCTGAGCTGTGTAACTACAGATTCAGTCACTAGAAGGGAAAAAAAAATAACCATTTTCACACTACATGATAATTATGAAATCCACAAGGTACAAAGGTAGTGCAAGTGTTCTGTCTTGAGCATTGTGCCTCAGGAGTATTTCAAATATTTGTCTGACCTAGCTCTGCATTTATCCTTTCTGCATTAGCAATCAATTTAAAAAGAGAGGGGAGAGAAGAAGTATCTGGGTGATAATTTCACCGTAGGCAATCAACATTCATATCCAGCATTAATATTCAGGAAATGCCCCAAGTCGCAATCATTAATGATTAAGTATCACCACACCCTGGAATATTTTACTACATATCTGTATTGACATCATGAGATCCAAACTTCAAACATAATTGCTTGCCATTTTAAGGATCTTCTTGGAATTCAGGGACACTCACTAAATCTATAGAAACTCCTGTGCCAAGGCAACAAACAGCTGAATTAAAAAAGCTGTAGTCTCAACTTCCAACATACTTCAGCAGTCTGAGGAAACTTTAGGACATTTTAAATATAAACAATCATCTTCTGGAAGACAGAATTTAGAAAACTTAAACCTTAGACTAAGACTGACTTCTTCTATTTAATAGGAATTAATGCTTTACATTTTATAATTCCACCTCACAGTATCATCCATTGCAACAGAACTTGCCAGCTGCACTCCTGAGCTTACACAGGATGAATGCTCCCAGCTCTTGGGAATATTCAGCACATGGAAATGGCTCTGGGAATCAGAACCACCCCTGGACACCCAACAGGGCACAGGAGTGGTGTGTTCCAATGAAGAAGACATGGCCATGTTTAAATGTTTATCACCTTTTGCAGTATTATTACTTTTAAAGACACTGATGAAAAATCTGAATTAGGTCATGTGTTTACTCTCATTTTGCAGAAAGGACGTTTATTTTTGTGACAAAGATGCTCTCCCCAAAGTAATTGGGTGTCCTATTTTGTTGAAAGATGATGAAGAGAAAAGTAACAAGCAAACTGTATTATTAAATTAGATGACACATTTGCTTGGAAACCTAAAGTTTAAGGCACTGAGGCCATACTCAGTATCACTGCATATACAGCTACTTACAAAGGGTTAATGTACAATATGCAGCAGTTAATTGTCATAGATAACTATAGTTAGAGTTCAATAAATTGGTAGAAGGATTATAGTGCAGTTTTATTACTACCTCCAACACTTTTACCGATGTGCTTATTACATTTTTTATAGCGTGCTGCTCTTGAGCAACCAGTTTATAATATTTACCCTTTTAAAACGAGATATACAGAGAATACATATATATAAAAAAGGGCAACTAAGTTTACATGGCAATACTGGTGCAGCAACTTTAGGCCAACACACACACACACACACACGCATATATATATATACACACATACAGTAATTACCCACATCTTGCATGGACAACCTACTTACAAGCCTAGAGGCAAGAGGCAGCTGCCAAAATCCATGTATTTTATGCATTACAAAAAAAGCACGAACTAGGACTGGTCTTCTTCTCTTAGAAGATGAGGATAAAAATAACACCACTACAAACAGTTTTTGTATACGCATTACACACACAGACACACACATAGACTATTTTTCTATCTCTAAATTACCTCTATTAGCTGCAGAATGTCCAAAGAAATTTTAGTCCAACACAAATAACCCTTAGAAGCTGAACGTGCTAAAAATACTAAGTAACACTGGGATGTTTTTTCATCTGTGTTTTAACCATTTCACTTGTGTTTTAACCACTTGCAAGTATAGTTCTTTTGTACGCCTTCCTTAATTCAATTTATCCTTAAACCTAGAATGATCTAGTATTGTTTCCAGTCCTCATTAAAAGCAACAACTTAAATTCACTGCAACTGCAATTGGAGAATAATTCACCACCCCTCAGGCAGAGCAAAACGTAGCTCCTCTCAGGCAGGCACTCCTTTGGATCTGAGAGTCAGACGAACACACAGACTGATTCAAAATGTGTATGCTCTGTTAGGAGGAGCTCCAAGCACCACTCTACACATAAAACACCTTCCTCTCTGTGGAAACAGGAGGGCAGGAAGCCACCATGCAAGGATAAGCTGTGGATTTGCACACTGAGCCTCATTTTTTTGTGTTTATCTGCATCACACAGCAAACGCCTCCTAAATAACCCTACCTCATTTTGCTCATTTTATCCTGAATAGTGTCAAAACACCCATGTGGAGATGCAGTGTGTAAGCACAGGCTGAGCACAAAGCATGTAAAAACGTGTGCAGAAAGCCTCACTGGAGCATGTCCAACACGTGGATGTGTGTGCACAGACACGGAGGGTTTAACTCACAACACATCCTACTTGGTCTATAAACTGACACATCTCCGTTTCTGACACATTTGCAGCACATCCCTTCTTTACTACCCTCTCTCTGAAATGGAATAAGCATCTTCCTAAGACCACCATCTTCAGGGGAAAAAAAAAAAAAGGAAGAGTGGGAAGGAAAGGACTGAACTGTGACTGGGGCCCCACAGTCCTCTAGACCAGAACTTGTAGGACAGCCCAGTTCTCTGGTGTCTCTTCACGACACACAACTTGGGAATTCCAGGCAGACTGTGACAGGGAAAGTGAGTGTTCACAGTGTCAGAATCTGCTGTAAAAAACCCCACATATGAATTAAAACTGCTTTTTAGAAGTTAGTTAAAGGATTTTAAATTATCTTTTTATATAGGCAGTCATTGGCAACATGTCCTAATTTAAAAAGAACTCAAATTATGGCAATCTTAACTCAGACACTTTCTAACTTAAGTGTATCCTCAATAATGTTGCTTTGGTCAGCCTACATGAAACACAACGTTTTCCTTTTGAATAACCTAAAACCAGAATAATTTTCCCAAATCAGCTTTCACTTCCGTTATGATCTCCTTTGAGATGATAGCTTGTTTGCTTCTCAAATCACATTTTGCACAGGAGACAGAACATAAAGTAAGTTCTATTTATTGCTTTATAAACATTACAGCATTATCAACTAATAAAGGACCTACACACCACCTTTCATACTTCTAGTTTGGAAGGCCTTGCAGGTGATAAATATTTTAACAAAACCCAAAACACTGCAAGTGCATCTGCATGAAATAAACAGAGAGTGCTGGCTATTTATCAGCAAACACACAAATAAAAATCTTCCCAAACCCTCCAGATAATCTGCAGTCCAGCTAGAAACATGGGAAGTCAGTACAGGTCAGAGAAAGAAATACACTTACTAAACTCCTTCACTCTTGGGATTAAATCCTGCCCTCTGCTCTAGAAGCATAAACATAATTGTGCATCACTCACTGAAAGGAAAGAAATAGTCTTTATTTAATAATCTTACGATTGCTTGATTAGTGCTTGGAAAATAAAAAGCACTACTGAAGTGCTAAATATTATTAGCTTTTTCAGAACATCAGCTTCAAACTCGCCACTCCCCATTTCCTTCCCTCGTAACTCTTTTCATTCATGTCATCAGAAGGCATCTCATTTTCAGCAACAACTACTCACTTTTTTTTTTTTTTTTTAATGCTGCTGGATGTGCAGAACTACTGTTGAGGTTGCTTGGCAACTAGTGAGACATATCAGAAGGAGAGATAAGGTCCAGAATGAATGGAATTGAAGAGAACTATATTTGGTTTCATTAGGAGATACTAACGTGCTCAAACTATACTGATTTGAATTACCCACACTAAGGTGAAATTCTACTGTTTCTTTCAGAGTACAGAGATCCATAATCACTAAACCCAGCCAGCCACCTCCTCAGCCACACACAGGTCTCCGTCTACAGAACAGACTTCAGAACCAGAGCTTTAACCTGGGCTAGCAGTCTGGAACAGCATGGAATAGTCAGGAAACACAGATATTTGCTAAGTATTTTGACGCATTTTAGGCCAGAGAGGATAGTTGGATACTTCATTTTGCCTTTCAGTGTATCACAAGCCACTGTGCTTCTCCATATGCTTCAGTGTTGAGATGAAATTTCAAATAAAACAATTATTTCTGAAGGTCACAATTTGAAATGAGATAAGAATGAGCAGCCAGGACTCCTGCAAGGACAGAGAACTGCTTACAAAAAGTCTGCTCTGATGATCCAAGGAGGCCAAGAAAGCCTTGTGCAGGAGAAGATGGAAACAAGCCTAGCAGTCCCTAATGAAAGAGTTTTTTATCTCAAGCTCTTCAACTAACTTTATCTGCATCACTCGAGTAAGAATGAACCAATCTGGCCCAAAAGAGGATCTTCTGACATCACCTTAGACCCTGCCCAATCTTTGATGCTTCAGGAGGAAGTGAAAACAGTGACAACAAAACAAGCAGCAAAATTATCTTCAGGGAAAAAACCAAAACCAAAAGTCAACCCCCACACTTCCCCACCTCTCTGATGCCCGTGGGCTGAAAGGTTTCAAGGCTTCAAACACCAACATAGAATTGCAAATACATAATAATGTTCAAGGTAGGAAAAGGAAGAATTTGCAGCAAGTGCATCAGACTCTGTGCTCCCCAAGGCCACAATGGGCACCCTGAGCACAGATACCTGCACCAGGAAAGCCGAATCTTAGGTGGATTGAAATATGGTTTAAAAATAAACCCCTACCTCCCTAAGACTGCTTAAATGAAGCTTCCTCTTTCCCAACAAATTACTTCAAATAAAGTATCTCAAATGGTAAGGAAGTCAGTCTCATGCCTGCCCTCGTTTTTAGGCATTTTGCTCACGCAGCACTACCTCTACGAGGCCAAGAAATCACATCTGGACATCCCTCTACTGGACCTGGGACAAGTCCTGTGGCTTCCTTTTAATTTTAAGATCTTCCCAATAATTCCACATCCTTCATAAAGTGAAGCCATCAACATGGGATATACTAGTTTAGTAACACAGTCTTATCAGATTTGGAAGTCCCCTTTATCACTTGTGTTTCACTTTCCCTTTTTTTAGTCATCCAAGCCTGCATTTGTCTTTTTGCCACAAAAACATCCCAAACCATACTAAGGTAATTTAACTAATTGACTTTCGAGTCCTTTTCCAGTTTTACAGATACAATCTAAACTCTGACTCCTGCGGGACTCTCTCACGTTCAGCTGCATTAAAACAAATTCCTGAAGTACAACTTATCAGATCACCCCTCCCAGTAATAATTATAAATCAGTTATATAAATTGGTGTTTCCCATAGTTTCTCACAGGATATCCTCTGGGATTTTTCTTCACTGTTTATTGAAAATATCCATATTCTATTTCCATAACAATATCACAGAATCACACAGAGATGATCCCAATATTTGCCCTTCTAACAGACACCAAACTTCCTTTTTTGTTGGCAGCATTATTCAGGATGGAAACATACTTTCTTTGGGTAAGGAATAATATATATAGAATATTTCTACCTTCTCTACATAACTATGTATAACTTTACCTTCTGCACTCAGATTTAAAAAAAAAACCAAACTGTGTCCAAACAGTATTATTAAAAATTAAGAGGAAAAAAAAATCCTGTTTTCTTACTGTCTGAAATTATTATCAGAATGGAACCTATGAACTTCAGTTAAGAAAACAGAGGCTTAGGTTAAGAAAAAAATACATTTAAAAAAATTATTCAGCATGAATAAAACTGTGAGGAAAAAGTCAGACATTATGCTGCCTACATGATTTCAAAGTGTTTTTTCCAGCTCCCTATGATTACACAGAATACAGAAATGCTTTATTAAACTCAGTGTTTTTCACTCATTTCTTGCCCTTTATTTTACAGTGTCAAAGAGATACTTAGGTAACAGAACGTTCCCAAGTTCTTTGGTGATAAACATAAGGAAAGTAAACATTTGATTGCATAAGATACAATTACATAAAGTGAAGACTGTCCAATTATGTGAAAGCAAAACACAGAGGCAGCACAGAGCATCCCAAGTTCCCAAGAGTTAGGGGAAATTAAGAGTGACACAGTTCCAGTTGAAAAAACTAAAAGGCAAAATAGCTACATTTCAGATTTTCAAGTGTCCTATGTCTAAATTACAGAGCATATTTTTATCTACAATGTTCAGCATAAGTAGAATGTGTTCCTATGAGTAACTACTTCGAAACAACATTAATCATTTTGACACAGCAAAATTAAAAGGTTGCATTCAATTTCCAGGCATCTATTTTGGTGTGCATCAAAACCCAGAACTGAAAATCCAGTAGCTTCCCACAACATAGAAATTTAATAACAAAAAAACCCCCACATAACCCCATTAAAGCAAATCTTCCAGAAAGTTGTTTAACAAGCTTGCTGCAGAAGACGTTGAGACAAAGTACTAGGAAACTTCATTTTTTTACTGACACTGAGCTCTGCAACTGTTTTGCCAAATATTTAGAAGTGTAGAAAGTGCTGCTCTGCCTGCCCTGCACATGGGCTTGGGGTTTGTGTGGTAAACTGGGACTGAGTGGTCTCAGCTTTCCTGAAAACCCCAAGTGCTTAACTGAGCCCTTCCCCTTTCCATTTTCTGTCTCATTTAAAGGAAAAATAATTCTCCTACGCTTTGCATTGTGCTAATAGTTTTTTCCATGAATAATGCAGTGCTGTGACTGCACTCTAATTTCAGAAGATATTCAATAAAATCATTTCAGTAAATGGCTATGTCCTTAGGATTTCTATATTTTGCTTATTAAAAAAAAGTTGTTACAACTCTAAGTTTTCATATTTAACTTAAACAGCCTTAACCTGCTAAAAACAACAAAAGAATATACACAAAGCTATGCCAGTCAGTATTGCATAATTAAATTAAAATTCAAGAAACCAACTAGTTGAATTTTTCCATAGTAATGCCACATTAAACCAAATTTACCTAGACTATTTTAATTTAAATTATCAGGGTTAAAACAGGCATTACACATAGTTCTCTGAGCTTAATGCGCTAATTGTCCCACTACACATTTTTATCTATATTTAAAAAAAAATTAAAAACCAAGCAAGACTGAATCAAGGAACTTTTTGTTACTACAAACTTAAGGAAGAAATTTACTTCACGAACAACCCATTTCCTTGCAACATTTTCTAATTAATATGAACAGTTATATCACATAGATAATTGTACTGTCAAAACAGAATAAAAATGTCTTAACTTGAAGGAACCCAAAGCGTTTGTATGCATGCAGACTTCCAGACAAGAAGGGAGTGTTTAAATCCCAGTGATTAAGGAGGCAGCAGTAAATCCCCCAGCAAGCTGGGAAGGTGCCATTCAAGGCTAAATGCAGCATCTCCTGGGACTACCCCAAACCCCAGAAGGAAACCCTGCACACCTCTGCCTGCTCCATTAGCTCACCCACCACTCCTGGGAGGCTGCAAGGGTGCAGCTGGGAGAGATAATTATTTTCTAGTGCCTTAACTAAAAAGAGATGCCAACATAATGACTTATTCAATAGCCCTGTGGAGAATACAGCCAGCAACAGGTAGCTCAGAGAGAAGGTCACAAGCTTTCCTGCACTTCTCTAACAGCAATACCTTGAAATAAAACATCTCATTGAGATATTCCACTACTACATTTTTCAAAAAGTGGATACTTCTGCCTCTCAGCTGTCAAAAACACCCCTCAATGCATTGCTGCTTCTATGCAGGCTCAGCTGTAAACAAGTAATTCTAATTAACTGCATGTTTACATTAGAGTACAGTTGTACAAATAACTATTAAAAGCTGATGCAGCTACACTTGCACTGTATCCTAAATGCTTGGATTTACTATTAACTCAAGGTTCAACTGTTAAAGTAAAATGTAAGGCATGCTATTTTTAACATCAACATTCAAGTTATACTAAAAAAACCCCTCATCAGTGGAAATTCCTTCATTTGAACTTGAGAGCTCTGAATGACCAAGATTAAGGTGAGCAATTTCTGTATCTCAGCTCTTCATCAGAGATGGGACCTGGGCAACCCTAATACACAAACTCATGATATATCTAAAAATAGAGATAACTTTGCCTGCTGGATTATACTTCAAAGCCTTAGCTCTGCTTGCCTTGATCTGAGACACTGGGGAAGGATGTTCACAAAACTGGAACAAGAGCAGTGTTTTCACTTTTTAGAAAAATGCCTCGAAACCCCCCAAACCTGCTCCCCCAGCCCAAGAGAACAACACAGGAGCTCACAACCTAAGAAACAGGAACAAGAAATCCCACTCATATCTAGATTGCTAGAAGGAGCAGGGAAAGGCACAGCTTTTATTAATAATAAATTTTATCTTATGGGACGAAACCACAAGGTTTTAACATAATGAAATTAAAAAAAAAAATTTCTCAGCTGGAATGACTGGCAAGAGATAAAATGTAGCTACAGCATGAAGCAAGGGGAATCTTCAGGGTTTGCAATAATATGAACAAATAGTTTTAATATGAAAGAGGTAACTGCAATAAGTTTAAGATGATAAGGAGCACACTGTTTATAAATACACTAATTCAAGTGTCCATCTGGAAAAATTAGTAAAAATTTTTTTTTTTTGAAAAATCAGAGTATTGCCCAATCTGTCCATTCAAAATATATAGGAAGTAAGAAATTCCATGAGATACTAAAGAAGAAAATTCTTCACATAGTGCTGATTCTGTAGCACTGCCTAGAGAAAAGGTAACCACTCTGCACCATCTAATTATTAAGAAAAACTGGTGAAAACCTGAAAAACCCAGGGGATTTTTTCAGAAAGAACATGGAAGTGTGGAATATAGGCATACATTTAATATTCTCCATCGAGAGCTATATTTTTGAAGTTATCTGAAGTTTTTTGCAGTATTTTATACAGTTTGTGATTTATTAAATAACAAGTTAAATAGAACATGATACATTGGTTTGTACTACTAGATGTTTGCTTAAGATAAGAAAATGGAGAAAAATACACCACTTCCACTTTAACTCATGAATGTGGAAACTAAAAATATTTCAAAAAAGATCTGGAGTGAACTGAGGAAGAATAAGACTTTTTTTAGCTGTTTTTTCTAAGTCTCATGCTATCTCAGATTCTGCTGTGCAACCAAACTTGACAAAGCGTTGTTGCTGCAAAATTAATTTCTAGAAATAAAAATCAGAGGCTGAGTAGGAGACCAAAATTAGCACTCCAATGAGGAAATGCAGGAAGAGTTCATGCATATCTACACCAGCCACAACACATTCTGACTTTGTCCAGGTAGCAGAAAAAAACAGAAAAAGGAAGGTAAAGGGTGGGCTGATGCAGGAATATTTAGGGATCAGTGTTGCATCAGGGAGAAAAACGAGGAGTGGAGAAAACAGCAGACACTCAGAAAGCCACAGGTCCCAAAGAGGAGCTGCAGATGCTGCAGGAGAGAAGGGATTTGGGAGACAGAAGAAGTTACAGAACCCAGACTTCACTCACTCAGCTACTCACTGAACGGTTTATTTTCTGTTTGGGAAAATAAAAGGAAACTTGCACATTTGTTTGATTTTACCAAAACTAATGAGTAAAATCCCACATCTACCATCAAAAGTCAAAACCCTCGCAGACCCATTCACAATGTTTTCCACACAGTTAAGCCTTAAGCTCTCTTCTGTCTCTCTCTTTTGCTTCTCAGATTACATCACTCGTGCTTATTCCGCTATTCATAGTTATTGCTCTCCAAGCTCTCTACAACTATAAAGCTTTCTCCTGGGTTGATAGCTGCATACTTAAAAAGCTTTTGTGAAATTTAAACCTCAAAACAAATAGAACTACTGCCATATTTTTGGCCAGTCCCTTTACATGCCAAATCACGTCTGCAACATATGCAAACTTAGCTGGAGGGATGAGTTTACTACTGGGTTTTTTTGTTGTTGGGTTTCTTTTTCAGAAAACTGAAATATTCAACTGAAAGCACAAATGTCAAGTTGCAAGCCAGGAAAAGCAATTCAGAGGACAGAGAGCTCTCAACATGTAGCAACATAAAATTGGTAGTTTAAATGCTGCTTTACTAGGAGAATTCAGCATTTCCCAACCAGTAAATGCAGAGAAGATGCACATTCTGCTCTGAGCAATACCGTGTTTCCCATGAAAATACAGAAATTATGTTCAATTCACCCTTTTGTTCTTTTACCTACCTGAAAGCAAAGCACAATGTAAAAATGAAAGTCAATGCTTTCTTTGAACACTGTGCTGTCATCTCTTCACTGATGGTTAACCTGAGCCTACCACGAGCATCTAAAAGCAGATAAAACTAACTAGCTTTTTAAACTTTTAGATTCCTTCATGCACTAATTTTCTGTAATATTTCAGGAACCTAAATAACACGGTTTTTCACTCTGAAAAAAAATTCACTTCACTTGCATGTGGAAATATTTTAACGGCTTGATTTCAGAAAGCCTCTAAGCAAGGTGAAGGAATTATTCCAGTGACTGTTAGAATTTTCAGTGCCACAGTATGTTAACAATCCTTGCCAAATGAGGCCCAGTGTAGGTATTATAAACAATCAAAATTTTCTGAAAACTCATTTTATAACATTTAAAAATGACACTTGAGTAGCAGATCTAAATTGCAAACCATTTGCACAAGTTCTTAATGGACAATGTCTCATATCTTCAGGCAAGATCCTGTAAGAAACTTGAAAAAAAACCCAACCCAAACTCAGAAGGTTTTTTCCTTTTTTGTTATATGTAAAAAAATATTAATGCTGCTTCACTGAGTTCACTTTTACTCTGTCATAGAACAGAATTTTCACCCTTGTAGAAATAAAAGTATTTTCAAAGGAAAGATAATTTCAAGCACATAAAAACTCTCTTAAACATTCTAACAATTAAGAAATTGCTTGGTTGCATAGGTGGTTTAACATCACCAGGTATTACCTCCCATTTCTTTCAAGTTGAAGAAAGTTATATTTAACTTGTATAAACATTTTGCATAAACTTTTACGAACTATAAGCAGGAGTCAGTTCTTTTTCATAGTATTTATTAGCTGTTGGGATATCTTTGTCTGTTGACAAAATTCATCTGCACAACTGTGTCAGCTCTCAGGACAAGACCTAAAATTGAGTGAAACAGAAATCCTGCTCCCCTCTTTGCCCACAACTCCACTTTATCTTCTACAGCACAGATTTTGATCCAACACCATGACCAGTTGTTCAGATGGAATTGAACAGACATGTACACTCAATTTTTCCAGCACCTCACTGGTGTCCTGGAGCAGGAGCTGAGAAAAAACCCCAAAAGTTTGTGCCTCAAAGCTGCAGAAGCCTCTCAACAGACACTGTGATGCAAAGAAAGAAAGAAAGGGGGCGAGGGGAATCACACCATCCAAGCCTCCCCCACTTCAATTTTCAATTTTACTCAAAAACACCAGGAAAAAATTACTTGTGCTGCCAGTCAAATAAAACACAATAAAGTCTGTTTGTTTCTTGGCAAGGAACTGAGGTGACCATTCTGAAAACATGGGATTGGTACACAAGTGTAAAGGAACTATAAAAACAGAGCAATCATATTTGTGTACACAAGCTAAGATTAGCCATTAGGAGGGAATTCATTATTTTGGAAGACTTAGTTATAAATATTATACTTTTCCCTCACTCATAGCATTAGCATCTCTTCCATAAGATCACATGGCTAAAAAGACAAAAGTTAGAAAAAAATCCCACAGTATCAGACCACTGAAAAGTAGTTACTCAATCAGAAGTTGTTTCACTTACAAGATAGACTGACACTGACTAAAGTGATCAGATAATATTATTTACTGCTTTATGTGACATAATGGTGGTAATGGATGTATTAAGGGAAGATTAGAAACCATCAATGACTACTTTTCCTTACTCACAAACTCCTAAATCTTGGTGAGAAAAGAGAAAACGTTCAAAATCTCTAAGAGAGTGACTTAGCTTTCTTAGCTTTCTCAGCTTTCTCACAGAGAGAAAATAATTTTTAAAAGTACAAGACAAATGCAAATATATTTGTCATCTAAGTCTTGAAAACAAAGCTATTCAGCTCTGCTTATGCCATCAACACTACCAGATTTAATAAATACACAAACTCCTATTCAGCACTTCAACATACTAGTTCAAGGAAGTGTCAACATTTTACATCATTTGGGAAACTGAAGCTGAAAAGCATTACCTGAAATTTCCTGTAACCTCAAGACTTCCTGAATCCTAAACACTATCCAAACCTAATAATCACAAAGGCTTATTCCCCTTATTTGTCAATCTTTGTAGTGGGTTTCGTAAGTCACATTTCAACCATTTATTTCTATTTAAATATTTCTGCTTGTCCCAGTTTTTCCCATGACACTTCAAAATTGTCTCTTGCCCATGCCAATTATTCCCCGCTTTCTAAAATTGTGCATGACAATGACCCTCTCCTTAGAGTCTGTCAGCCAAAGCCACAGTGATCACAGAGGGGAAAGATGACTTAAAGAAATCAGAAGTAAGTGAAAGGCCATGTGTTTTTAGAAGCAAAGAACCCCAGCCTCCAGACAGCACAAAAAGGAGTTGTTTTTCTTTTCAACCTGAGCTACACATTTAATTCTTCCAACTATATTCCTTCCTTAACTCCTCATATCCTCCCTTTCCCATTTTTCATCCTTTCCAGCTCAGAAAGATTGCCATCTAAACTTCTGCAGTCAAAAAGAGAAGGTTTTGGCTTCACCTTATCAGTGGATGCTCACAAAATACTGTTTGCAGCAGCAGATACCTACTCCTCTGGAACTGCCTCATGAAAAGACAGTTGAAGTGTTGAGGAGGGAGGGAAGGAAAGGAAGGGAAGTCGCAGGCTTCCTGCTATTAAAAGCCAAATTTAAACCCTTTCTACATCAAAAGGGCCTCTGTTGTTGGCAGTAATGTAAAGAGTAGAAAATTTGGTTGATACGGTTTCTTCATTATGCTTAGAAGGCAGCTCTTCCATGTTAAAGACCAGGAACACTGGAAAAATACTGTGAGGAGGCCACACTCCCATTTTTCATGGAATTGCAGCACAAAGATGTCAGATGATAGCCAACAGAAGCCATTCTGCAAGAGCTGAAAGTGGGCTAAGCCCTTCCAAAAAAACTCCAGGCAGGAAAACCTGTGCTGCAGAACATGCCTTGCTTCTCCAATACTCTACTCCCCAATGCCACAGCACTCTTACATCCCACACACCACCTTCACTACAGCAACAGAAAAAAATATATTTCTGTCTCTAATTCAACTACAGATTATAAAAGGAACATTGAAAAAAAAATAGTCTTTACTGTAGTTAACTTGCCTACAACTTTAACTACCATGACATTAATCTTAGCTTTAGCTATTCAGCACATTAATTACCTGGAGCACTTGATTCCATACAGTTCCTCAAATAATTAATTAGCTAAAGGGATTGAGAACTGGAGTCCCAGAGGAAATTCTGGTTTTGTAGAACTACACAGATTTCACCTTGCAAAATGCTACAACAATTCACCTAAAGGCACACAACAACTTCAGCTATTTAGGGGCAGAATCCTAAAACCAAACCAAATAAAATCCCCTCACACTCACTGAAGTAGGCCAGCACTTCTAGCACTGGATATCCTGTTTAGTCACCAGAAAGAAGAGTAACGCTAAACAAAAACTTTTGATTCCCTCATTCACAGCATTAGACATCTTTCCTAACAGGTAACCTCTCTCTGCTTCAAATATCCATTGCCAAAGGGCAACCAAACCAAGGCAAACAATTCTAAGACAGGACTTAAACTGGATTTCTTTCAAAGCACAAGAATAAGCTGCACCAACAGAAATAATTCAAATCTAGTTATGTACAAGTACACTAAAATTAAAGAAAATTTATCATCTCAGCATATTACTATTTTCACTATTATCATCTGCAACATATTACTATTTTCACCACCTCTCTCCTGCTATTCATCACATCAGCTGTGGTGTTTTATGCAAACATGCTTATGTTCCAGAGCAACTGATCAGGACATGAAGAGAAGTAATGCTTTGCTCTTCCTACCCTTCCAAAAAACCTCCATGCTATTTCTCTCACTAGCTGAATCCTACATCATTCTCCCACAAGGTAAGCAGGGCAGAAGGGGAATGAATCAGGCAAAAAGGGTAATGAAAAGCGAGACAACACAGAGAGCAGTTAGTTATTTGGAAGAAAACGCAAGTTATTTAAGGATAGATGTGTAACTTGCAAGAATTTCAAAACACCGAAAAAGAGCCTTTTCCCTGCTGTAAAGTGTATGTTATGATCTACTGATTATTTTTGGCAGCAGAACCCCAAAAATGATGCGTTATAACTTACTATCTGTACACTTTAAATATACCACACTTCTGTATTGGATTTTTATGCACCTCAGTGTTCCAGCACATGTCACCACCAAAGGACAAGCACAAGGGACAAAATGCCTTGGGTGGACAATCCACAGCTCCCGAGCCCCGGGCAGCTCCGGCCATCCCGCGTGGCCGGGACATGCCCCGTGATTGGCAGCAGGGCTGTGCTGGCACACGGCTGCCCGTAATTCAAATCCCCTGCTATGAGAAGGCAGAAGCCAGCAGAGCCTCCTGAGGCCAAATTTGCCATGTCGCCCTGGATTCCAGCTGCAGGCTCAGCTCTGCCCAAACCTACAGTGCAAAGCGAGACACTCGAGGAAGCCCCTGCTGCTGCAAATCCCAGTGTGTCCCAGTCCCTCACCAGTTCAGCACAGGTCTCTGGGCTCCCAGTTCCACACAGATTTGGGTATGCAGCCTGCAGCTTTGAGGTTACCTACCCACATCATAGACCATCCATTACAACAGCACTGTTACCCTTTAAGAGCATCCACGTGCTTAAAAACTTAGAAAAAACATGTTGCTTAAATGGATTGACACCTTCAAAGATACCAGGGATCCACTTCCACTTTCATTTATGAACTTTTTACTCAGCACCCAGTATTGAGACCTACTCAACCACGTCAACTCATGCAAGTCTTTTAAGTCACACAAGCCTTTTAAGAGGTCTCTGCAGCAGCCCAAATGACAGAGACAGCTCAGCAGTAACAGGATGCAGCCCTAGGCACTTATGAAAAAGTTATTTTGGAAAGAGAACATACAAAGAGGAGCTAAAAACATGTAGCACATAAAGTATTTATTATGAATCAGTCTGAACTTTCATCCAAAAGACCGTGTACCTTATCCTGAACTATCATTTGCTGATTAGGAAGAAGTAATGTCCAGACTCCTTGGCTAAACTTTTAGCTCAGATATTCTTATTAAAGAATTAACTACTGGAAGACTAATGAAAGCTTAATCTGCCCAAAAAGGCAGGCTTCACAAAATAGATGATACCACTAAAAGCTAAAGGATAGCAGTACAAAACTGTTATGCTTGAAAACAAGCAAGACAAAACCTATAATACAATCTAAAAAAAAATATAAGCACAGAAAATAAGCTTTGAAGTTTCAACATTTTGATTCAATTAGTATTAATTTAGTAGCTTTTGGTATACACACACACAACTGCAAGCATAAATTAACATGTAGAAGAATCTCTTCCTACTCTCTAGGAAAGTTAGTCAAAAAGTTAGCAAACAAAACTCTTTCTCAGACAAACAAGATACCCATTTTCCCTATCTTAATGCCATTCCCCTCTTCACAACTGCTAAATAACAGACATTAGATGCAAAAATTAAAAGCTTTTAGAAAGATAATTTAACACAAACATCTGGACAAGCAAGCACAATAAAATCCCCAAAATTCAGAGTACGATTTCATTCTGTGAGGACACAGAAGATAAAGCCTTACTTGCTCCAAATAAAGAAAATTGTGCTCATTTTGTACACTGACACAAGGCATGTTTACAGCAATATGAATCAATGTGCTATAGCTGAGGTAAATCAGTGTCAGCCATGTTGTGAAAGAAACTGCAATTAACAAACCCACAAAACTCAAAACTTAATCAAATCAGCTCTGCCTTGATATAAATAATTTTATACTGCTGGATCTTACTTACGACTGGTGTCTGACTTCTTCAGGTTAATGTCTATTAATCTCATCTAAAAATACACATCCAAATTCTAGAGACAGTGGAACAGCAGCAAGAGGAAAATACAGAAGATATAAACCAGGAGCACTGACTGCAGCACAAAGGAGGAAGGTACAATGTAAAGTGAAAAAGCAAATGCACTTACTCAGCATTAAATCCATTCACGTGCAGGATCCTCATCTGCTTGACTATTGTGCTTTTACCGGATTCACCAGCACCTAGAAAATGAAAGTAAATCAATTTCAGAAGGAAGCATAAGTGATTAAAGCACACACTAGAATTTTTTTCTTCGGGGTAATCGAGAAAGTTGGGTTTCTCAGTGCAAGAGTGAAAAGTGAAAGAAATAATTGCCACTGGAAACTTCAGTTGTAGCTAAAAATAAATGCCCAGCTCAAGTCATGTGTCAGATCCGAATCTTGGATCATTTCACTGTCCATTTTTCCAGTGTCAATGTTAAAAGCAGACTGCAGTATTTGGGAAGAAAATGGACAACTTCAACATTTTACAGAGAAGACGACAGAACATCACAACCTGGTTGCCTTCTCACTACTATCTGACAGAGGGAAAGACTGACTGAAGTTCCTATTAAACCAAAAAAATTCTGTTACATCCTTAAAGAATTCTAAGTTTGGCTGCAGTTCATCATCACCCAGTCAAGCTCCGTAACTTAAGTCACAAGGAATAAAATATGTAGATACTCACATTTGAAAAAGGAAGGCATCCCTTTAAGCCTCCACCCACAAAGCTACAAAAAACCTCCTCTTATTTGTGTCTTGTAAGCAGCCTCCCACCCTCCCTACATGTTCCAAAATCAACCCTACGCACGAGGAGAGGCAGAGACCACCTTTTGTGGCTGCCTGCTCCAAAGAGCTCCCCCACAGCTCTCCCCTGCTCCCCTTCCGTACCTGCAGTGCAAAAGCCCCACTCCACTTTACTCCAGTTTCCATAAGTAGATGGATGCTATTTCTGCTGTGCTGCTGGGATGCCAGCGCACAGGGCAGCCCATCTGCCTATAGTACCCGTTTCTCCATGCACCCTGAACAACTCCAACAGCAGCATTTAATTGAGCTGCTCCACGCTGCCAGATCGGCAGCTTTCTATATAAAGCAAACATATTTTTGCAGGAGTAGTATCGTAACGTGGCAAAATTTAGAAAGATTCCCCCTAGCATCTCCTGGCCACTGGTTTATTCCCCTCCCCAGCCTGTGTCTCACCCACAGGAACCGTATGTCTGTGGCAGAACGGACAGGGAGGTACAGTTTGTATTTATAGGATGTCAGGCCTCTGCTAGCACACACTGACAGCACAAGCCTCCATTTTGAGCCTCATGTTCAAAACTGTATTTTAGCAGTTACATTTCAAGGTTCATTTTCTCACAAATGCTTTCCCCCTCTGATTTCTCCCTTCCTTTCCTTCTCCCTCATGAATTCCCAAAAGTCCTCCTCTGCTCTCCACAAAACCTGGTTGCATGTTTTGCCACTTTAATCCCAGAGCCTCACTCCCTTTTCCTCTCCTTGCTCACTGCTGTTCTGTAAGCATTTAGAGAGCAATTTTTATCTACAACTCTTTATGCACACGCCACTTCTCCACTAAGCTGCTATTTTATACCACACACCCTCTGTCTGATCAGGCAGACTGCACCATGCAATAAACACAGGTGGCTAAACCAATCAAGAATTAGTGTCTTAGGATAAAATAGACTGGATCATTATCACAACTAAGAATTATTCACAAAGGCAATATCTGCTATAGTCATATGTCCACTTAAAAACTGGTAATAACTAAATTTCAGCTGTAACACTAAATCACATTTTATATTTATAAGCATTGGGAGCCAAAATCTTTACTTCACTTGGTCCAAGAAGGAGGCTGGACAGTTGTTGCATTTGCTATAAACACATTCGGTTTGGTATTGACACACCTGGGTTCTCTGGATCGGATACAACACCAGTGAACCAAAATGATGCATTACATCTACATTTCTCCATAAGCCTAGCTCTATATTTGGCTGCTTGTTAAGGCCATATTCTCAACAACAATTACACACACACATTTAACTTCACCACCAAGGAGAGTTCCATTAATTTCAGCGAGACTGCTCGTGGCAGCGGGGCAAGCACGTGTACAGCGATGGGGCCTACGAGCAGAAGCATAAACCCACTAGAATATTCAGCAGCTCTTCTTTGTTGTTATTTGAATATGATTTGAAAAGATTAAGAACACTTTCCAAGTGCCTGGCTTCTTATTTCATGTGTCTTATACAGGAAACATAACGTAATAATACAGAGGTGAGCTTTTATATTTTTTACCAGTGAGTCCGAGTTACAGACTATCCACAATTCATGGCAGAAACTGTAACAGCTGAACTATCACTTTAAAACACACTCACAGATGACTTTACTGACATCGCTAAACACACGCAAATTTTTATTTGCAAGTATCTAAACTATTTTTCAGCCACCAAAACTAAAGGAAATAGAAAGAAAACCCAGGCAAGCCCATCATGTTTCTGTTTGCTGAAATTTTGCCTCTTACGAAAGCAACTCGTCTGATGACAAATAGTTTCTATGTATCTACGTAATGTCCAGCCTGAAATCTGGAAGTCCAAGACATTTCCCAAGAGCTGAAGTCCAAATTATCCTGTTAAAAGATTTCTGCTGAAGCCCTGGCAGGCTCCTCAGTGCTGCAGGTGCTGCTGTAGTCCCAGTAACTCTCCATTTATATTCTCTTTCTTCAAATGAGTATTTGAAAGATTTTACTGGTGATAGTATGCTTCCAAATTCACCACCTTCAAAAATTCTTATTTTCTTTTTTTTTCCCTGCTTCCATTAGGGTTTTTCCCCCCAAAACTGAGTCAGCTCGGTGAGGCCTAGCTTGTGCTCCACGCTACAGCCCTGCAGAACGTGCACAAGCAGTCCCTCGGCGTGACCAAAACAACCCACGGCTTGTAACTGCATCTGATCCTAAAACACTAATTCAAAATACTCTGAAATAATCAGCCTGACAAACATTTGCCTGTCCTCTCCGATATTGGTATTTGGACCTTTCCGTTCCCTGAAAGCCACAGCCCACATTTGTAAACGTCTCTCCTGAAAAACACGAGCAGGTAACCCAAAGGAGCCGCTGGAGCAGCACCCGGAGCCCGGCTCTGCCAGCGCTCCAACGCGCGGTACCTCAATCCCTGGTGCGACAGCGCAGGGTGCCGAGCCCGCCGGGGCCGGGGCCGTGCCCGCCGGCCCTGCGCTGCTCCGCGGCCCCAACGCGGCCGCGCTTCCCTCCGGGACCGACATCCTCCCTCCGTTTCCCCCAAACGATTCCCCGACTTCCTCCCTTCCTCTTCCTTCTCTCCCCGGCCTGGCCGCACGTCCCTCGGCACCCCGGCCCCGGCGCGGGGAGCGGTGTCCGGCCCTCCCGCGCTCGCCGCGCCGCTCGCCCGCGGCCGCTGTCACTGCCCTGCCCTGTTTATCTGCCCGGCTCC